>JAJJMC010015859.1:5521181-5535730 GCA_023531435.1 Papaver californicum | reverse complement strand
CAAGAGTTTGATTGGTTGTTTAGCAAAAGGAATTTTTGGCTTAAACATCTTTCATGCCTTTTCGTCGACATGATTCATATGATTCCTCTTCACTAAAGTATTTCATGGCTTCTTCTCCGTTTTGTTTACTGTGCATGTTGAGATCTTTTTGATGCACATTATTTAGACATATAAGTTCATGTAATAGAGTTTGGGCAGGTACTCCAAAGGAGGGTGCTGCTTGGCTGCGTGGACAGTTGCAAGAAAAGAAGATCGCTTTAGATACCAAAAATTACGAAAATGATGAAATATGGAAAGAGAACGCCATGGTATCCAGTTTTATGGCGACTTAAGTCTAACTTTTGTACATTGCTCTATCATGGATAGAAATTGGTTTAGTCAAAGACCTGTCACTAAAGGGAAAAAATAATTTTGATCCAGCTTCTATTTGGTGACCATATATTGAGCAATGCTGGTTAGTTGTTGTAATTCATCTAGTCATTCTTATAATAGTGGCTAGCTTCATCGTAAACGGTAAACACCTTGAGTTCACCAAGTTATATAAAGGTGAAGCCTTTTCATCTGGTAGGCCTCCCCTTGAGCAGGAGGTATCTTAAGTGAGGAAGCTGGTAGGCCTGCCTTGAGTATGATAGCATTTAGATTTGCCGATTTGTCAGTTTTTAGGTCATTAAATTGAAAGGTAGCTGGTTCTATGTTATAATCGTTCTGACACCGATAGATGACCAAGTTCTGATTGCATTATATATTTTATTAACAGTGGCATAGTTCTGCTTCGTAAATTTTATTCAATATCATAAACCTGATGTATATCAGGTGCTTAAAGCTATGCAAGATTCAAATGCTACCCATCCTGCAAATTTCCATGTCAGTTCCTACAAAGATTTGGGCTGCATGAAACTATCAATTTGACTAATAGTCGTTCGTGAATTCTACATTTTTATTTAGAAGAACTGAATGCACACACTGGCTGATGTGCTCGACTATGCATAGAAACCACATAGATGTATTAAGAATCAAGGTTAGCACCTTATTTAGTCCTAGTTTAAATAGCTCAATTTAAGATATACATTAGACATATGAGATCATTGAAACAGCATCATTTTGTTTTGCACATGCACATCCAATTAGGTCATGTTTCACCACAGTTGTAAATAGTTGGATACAGCATGTTGACGATTTATTCTATTGTATGTGTGGTTGAGAGGGAGTGCCTGATCTTCGGAGAGGATAGTTCTGAATGTTGTGTCTGAACCAAGTGCTTTTCCTACTAGGCAAAATCCTCCCAGCTACTTGGGGCAGTTTTAGGGCAAGGAAAGGCTTGTAAGCAAATCAGTTAAAGTCGCTACTGCCCCTTTCATTACTCCTGTTGACGATATAACATACCAGTTACGCAGGTAAAATCGTGATCCACCCAATCTCACTTTTTCTTAATTCTCATGGAACTTACTTTTATGTCATGCTTTAGTTAACATTTTTTGCTTCCTTTGTATCTAATTTATTTTCTTGTTGCATTTTTGCAGGGCTAGCCTTTGAAGATGGGGTAAGAGTGTTCATAGTGAGGGCCAGAACGAAGAATTGATGTGTTCATGATGTTCGTGGTGCCTACTTTACCAGATATTGAGTAATATATCTTCCCTTGCCACCAAAAAACACAACCAAATTTCGGATGATTAACTGAAATATCATGTAGTTTTGTGTTTGGTACTGAGTATCACTGACATTGGTTTTTTGAAATTTTAGATGCACAATTCAGTGGATTTTTTTGGGTTTTTTTCTTTTTTTAATTCTTTTTAATGGATTTGTATCTGTGTTTCAAAATGTTTATTTCATTCACCAGCCTAGATTTTTTAATCATTTACAATAAACGTGGGTGGTGACTTAGAAGTCGGTTACACCTCGTGTAACCTGTAGCAATTTTGGTTTTTTATTTCCTTCAAAAATAAAGAGTGAGAGCGAGTGAACATGATTGAGAATTGTTATGGGTCTTAAATATGGAATACCGATGAAAGGAGCACATAGGGGTGAGCATATAAATCCAAACCGTCTAATACGATCCCGTCCATTCGTAATTTGACGGGTGAATATTTAACCTGATTATAGACGTGTTGGATATAGATGTATTTTCTAAAATCCATTAAATAATAAATTATGTGCGTATGTATATCTAGATATTTATTAAACACCCATACACACTATGTTTAAGGGTAAATAAAAAATTTATAAATAATACGTGTATTTTGAAGGTATTATATAACTTTCATTCTAACCAAGTTGCACCTATGAATCAAATTTGCAAGCAAGAAGTACTGAATGTACTCTTTAAATTTTACTTTTAGTTCTTGGGATGACACTATTATAATTTTAGTATTGTTATGCTGTAATAACTTAATATATTCTTTAAATTTCAGTAATCTAATGTTTAAATTTGTTTTTTTTGTTAACATGTTAAATATTTCCATTTTTCCTAATAAAAAATATGAAATCCGTGAATTTACCCGCATCCAATCCGCCTATCGTCCATTCATTATGGGTGTCGAATCCGCGGGTGATGGATTGGACATGGATGCAAATCTAGCACCCGCCATTTTGTTGGATTGGATTTGGATGACACCGAATCCACGGGTTCCACCCGTTGCTCACCCTTACGAGCACATACGAAACCTGGTTAATTTTAGGCCTACTCATTTTTAATTTAGGCCTACCTAATTTTGCTCACAACTAGAGAGTAGGATAAGAGGTGCCTAAAATTTGGCCAAAAGTAGGGGTGCACAAAGGTCGGTTCGGTTCGGTTCTTGGTGGAACCCTGTACCTGTACCTCCCCATGGTCGGTTCTCAAATTTTGTACCTGTACCCTGTACCCCGTACCCTGGGTTCGGTTCCTGTCTTGTACCTTGTACCCTGGGTTCGGTTCCGGGTACGTACCCTGTACCCTGTTGTTTTTTTTTTTTTTTTTTTTTTGCATCTAAAATTTAAATATAAATGTAAATTGTTGAAGTAAAAGAGATAGAAAGTTTAAGTGTTGCTATCATTCCAATCTCATTACAAAATGTATACAGTATTAACTTCCATCAAATAAACACAAAAAAGAAGAATAACCATTATAGAGTTAGAATGTAAAGGTTTTAAGGGTTTCATAATGAATTCAAGAAAGTAAAGATTTCGATAAAATGAATCTAATAAACTTCAAGGATCAAAAGATTCTAGCGCTGGCATAGGACACAATAACTCTGCAACATCCATTAAGAAATGAATATTATATTAAAGATTGAATTGATAACTAATAAAGAAAATCAAAAAAAGAAGAAAAAAAAATCACATTACCTTCCTCAACATTAGAGTTATCATCTAGTATATAATCATATAAAAGATCAAGAACAATAGGTTTTAGTAACCAACTTTGTAAAAGATCATGGGGAGGTACAGGTACAGGGTACAGGGGTAGTACCTGTACCTTGTACCCGGTTGTACTCGGTTCCCATTTTTTGTACCCGTACCCTGTACCTTGTACCCTCGGTTCGGTTCTTTTAGGGTACGGTTCCGCCGGTTCCGGTCCGGTTCTTCGGTTCCGGTCGGTTCCTGTGCAGCCCTAGCCAAAAGTATCAAACTATCATTTACTCATTAATTAACCCTAATCCTAAAATCATAATATAAATAGAAAAATCTTTCCACTTGTCCCTACTTTCCAAATCTATCAAAACCCTAAATCAAAATCAAACCTTCTATTTCTATCAAAATTTTCAAATTCTAAAAACCCTAAACCAATTTTTCCAAAAACAAACTCCGATTTTCTATCTCATTCGATCTACAAGGTAAATCTTTATAAATTCATTTTTCTAATAGCATTTTTGATTGATCTATGTGTTTAAATCTTACTTTTCGTAAATCAAAATCCCGAGTTATTACCAGAGTCGTCCAATGTAGATCTATCGTATCCAATGATTCTGATTATGTTATTCACGAACATGAAAAACATGCATCAGAATCGGTGGATACGATGGATACATATCGAACAATTCCATTCCATATTCCTCGTATAACTACCATACCCAGAATCGTTGGATACGGCAGTCGTATCCAACGATTCTATTTTATTTATTTATTTACTTTTTTTGTAGATAGGAATCTTTGGATAAGACACCTGCTTATCCGTCGAATTCTGTTCGTATTCTTCTTTAACAAATAACATATCCAAAATCGTTGGATACGACGGACCATATCCAACGATTCTATTGATTCATTTTTTTTACTTTTCTCTATTGAGAATCGGTGGATACATCTTCCGTATCCAACCATTCTGGATATACTGATTTTTCTATTCACTTTTAATGTTAGAATCGGTGGATACACATTGCCTTATCCACCGATTTTATTGTGTTCATTTTTGTGGTTAAACTTTGGTTGTTAATTGAATTAGTGATTGGTGATTGTTTTGTTAATTGAATTAATGATTGGTGATTGCTAGAACTTGTAGTAGTAGTTATTGTCAATTGGTAACATTTAATAGCACCAGTAGTGATATAGATAATCTTTATCTTTTAATTTTTTTGATTTTTTTCTCTTTAACCATACTTATCTTTGTTCTTTGTAGACATGGATAACAATCGTAAGATAAGTGCAGATTACATACATGTCAGTTTAGTTGATGTAGAGAGACAGCCGAAGCCAAAGATTGTGCGAAGCCTATACAAGTTTGCTTTTGGAAGGGAGACAAAGCTGGAGCAAGTAATGAGGCTACTTGGAGAGATATTTTTAGAGGAACTTGACGAGGTTCTTTGTGTTGCAAAAAGCAGAATAAAAAATATAGCATTGTGGAGACACTACTTACAGTTGTTCTATCTAAATGATGTAGTTGATGGTGGTTATGCTGATGCTACTGATGAGAAGGTCGCTGATGGTGATAACTGAGAGGGTGTTGAAAATGATTTAGTTTATGGATGTTTATTTATATGGAACCAATAGATCATGCTTCTTTTTTAAGGTTTGTAATGACTACAAGGTTTAATTGGTTTTATGGATGCATGAACTAACTAAGGTTTAAATTATGTTTTATGATTGAGTCAATTCGAACTAGTAAATTCGATGTAAATGGTTTAGTTACGTCTTATGTGTTACTTTTCATTTTACATAAGTAATCGTTTTTATAACCGTTGATGTAAGGTTCAAAAATTATAGTCATTTTGAAAATATAGTCGTTGGCCCTTTATGCATATAAATAGGCATAACCCATTCTCCATCATACACTTCATTCAAAAAAATCCTTCTCCATCATTCATTGTTTCCTTCAAAAGAAATCCTACTATAATAGCTAACCTATCGCCATATTGATGCTATAGAAAAAGAGATACTCAAAAGAGCCGCCAAACAAATTAACGACCAAATCAAACAAAAAGAAATAGATGCGGATGTTAAAAAAGAGAACAAATGGGTTAAAAAAATTTACATCGTGTTGGATCTTCCGGAAGATAACCGTCTTGAAAAACTTTTTTGGAATCTTGTTAACACGGGTCCTTTCATGCCCAAGTGGGACGGTAAGTACATGAAACCACATCTATCTTATGGGGATGAGTATGTTTCTTCTCGCACAATAGAGGTTAGAAAATTGTGCTACAAGTACAACGAGTTTATAGCTAAACACAAAGAGGACAGGTTTGCAACGTAAGATGAATATACCAAATGGAGAGGCAAATTGTTTCGTCATTTTGAAGTGTATCCATAATTGAATCTCGCACCGGAGCAAAATAAAAAGAGTTCATTTTATGCAATTTACTATTGTAAGAAAGTTCATTTTATTTATGGAGAGTGTTGAATAATTCAATTAACATTCATCGTGATTATGCCAACCATTATTCACTTTAGAAAGCTTATATACACCATTGAGTCTATGCACTATTATCTTAAACGGGAAATCATGCTTCTTTGACTTACTCGTGTAGACCCTCAACGTCCTCTTCACATACATTTTCTCCTTTTCTCTGTGACTTTCATTCTTGCGACTTCTTTCGCAAATAATTTCTAAATGATCACGCCTCTAACGAATTCCTAAGATTAATAAGCATTTTATCTCCATGCCTTTGTCTACAAACCATTGGCTTGTATTGTCCATCTTTTCCCACACCAAATCAGTGTAACAGTGGGAAGAAGTATCAGGCCTCATTTGAGGCACAAATTCAGGTTGGTCGTCGCCGACCGGTTGAACAATCTACAATATAAATCGAAAAATTAAGCCAACATAATCGGCGGATAAGTAACAACCTTATCCAGCGATTCTTCATTATCGTCCTTTAGGTCTATACACATCCACTGATTCTACACGATCATGATTTTGGGGGAAAATCCCCAAGTGTTAGAATCGGCATACGTGAACTGATTTGTGTGTCGATTCTACCATTCATCAAATCGCAGTATGATACAATCAGTCGAAATATGAATGATCAAAAGACAGTAAGATAAATATGTATGTATTTATAAAAGCCGATTATTTGACCTACCAATTCCCTCAAAACTGAACTAGAATCGGTCATTGTTTATGACCATATCCGCTGATTCTGGTTCATATTTTTGAGAAGAGGTGGAATCGGCAGTTTTGGTGCCATCGTAACCGCCAATTCGGGGTAATACGTAGGCCAGAAAATATCTCAAAATTTGCAAAAGATTCACTTTTTGGAGATTATAGACTACAAATACATGTTTGGAGATCCTTAATATGTATACCTAACAGTTGCAAGCATTAAGATCTTCATTTTTCTGCTTAGAATCTTCAATTTCCTGATTAAAATCCTCATTTATGCTTTGGTTTACACGTTCTGGTTTGTCCAACAGAAATCCCAAATCGGTAGAATCGAAAATACGATAATATGATTGGTGATATGTTGATGCACCCACTTTTTCTTCACCACTAAAATATACGTCGACACCATTATATACCCCATGTTACTATTTTACCCTTAATTTTTGATTCTTTCCCATTTTACCCTTAATTTTTTTTTATTTAAACGTTAACTAAATTATTGGGGGTCATTTAATATAATTATATACTCCCCCCCTCGAAGCTGTAAAGTTTTTCTCCATTTTACCCTTAATTTTTATTTTTATTTAAACATTAAATAAATTATTTGGGGTCATTTAATATAATTATATACTCCCACCATTTCTTTATATTTATCATTTATTCCATTTTCTTCAATTTTAAATTATGTCCAGCTTCTGTTTATAGTCGCATTATCTCGATAAACTTTCAAATATACCCTTGGATCTTTTATACTCATAAACTTAATTAGGAAACAAATATGCTAATATCTTTTTTGCTTATACTTCATTCCTTTTAAAAATAAAATGATATTTGTATACTTAGGAGTATATTATTTGATCCTCATAATGACCGTTTCCAAAAATAATTGAAATACCAAATGCACATTATTTTGCATGCTAAATATATTTATTTTTAATTTTGGTAATAAATATAACATTTAATAGGAATAATTTGGGATATTTTTCTGATCTCCTTAATATTTTGACTTAGTCAAAACGGACACATATTAAGAAGTGGAGGGAGTACATATAATTTCAGTTAAAGTTTAAATTTACCCCTACTTATATGTTTCAGTAGTGTATTACCTAAACAATTTTAGGAGTAGAAATGTAATTAGATTACTTAAATTTATGTGACCTACGTCATATGCCATTACTTAATTGTATTCTCCTATTTATTTAGTGTTGTTCCCAACTTATATAATCTATAATTTTAATACGTTTAAGGGATTATTCGATGACTACGACGAGCGCATCGCACGATAATTTAAAACGTAATTATATTTGAAATCTTATTATGATAACATATTCAAGTTGTATGCTACTATAACTTTTTATTTTATTTTTTCCCCTGTTTCGTTTACAAAATAATTATGGTTTTATCGGTCAATTTTTCCATCTTTACATGCGCTTCCTACGAACCCTTTGGTCAAGTAATAATATAAAGAAAAAGGACCAAGTACATTTTGTACCAATTTGTGGAATTTGTACCTAATTCGGGATAATTTTCTGATGTGGGTCAATTTTTGATGTAGCATGTGGTACCAATCATAAGTTGACATGTGTTGCTATGAATTTAGTAAGACATCAAGTGATATATCAATGAATTAATACTTACCTATATTTTAAAATTTTATTTTTTTTCCTTCTAATAAATTTGTAGAAAATATTGTTAGATTTTAACTAACTTAAGAACCGCATATCAAATTATGATTACTGCCACATGCCCACATCAAAAATTGACTCTCGTCAAAAAATTTATCCCTTATTGACATCTATTATATGATAAGACTGTCATATTTCGATTTAATCCAGGTAACTCATTCCGCAAGGACGTTCCTACACCAAAGAAATTGAGAATTGTTGCAACTCTCTAAGAACCCTTACTTTTCCGAAAACGCATTCTTTTTCATAAGCTTTTCTAACAGTACTTAGTGCAAACTTTTATAGGAGAATGTTAGACAATGGTGTGTATTTTGATTCCTACGCAATTTGAAGTAGGATGCAGCTTACCTCATTCTTCCGAAGATATCAATTGGACATGACAATTGTTTATACCTACTGTCTAAAAGGTCTGAAGGTAGATTGGAGCTGTTTAGGGTCATTTTTAATTGGATTATTTATAAACATAGGCCTATTTTTGAACTCGATAGACAAAACTAGCCCGTTTTTTTTTTGCATTTTGTAAATATAGGCCCCCATCCATATTTCCATCCAACAAAGTTATCTCAGTCGATTTTTCGTAAGTTTTTATAATTTCTCGTTGACAAAGTTGATATAATGAAAAGTAGATTACAGATATGCCCTTTAGTGGATAAGAGGTATGTTGGTATACGTGGATTAATCCCGTCCCGTCCAACTATTCAAAAAATTATGTATCTCTAAGAAGATGGAAACTTTAGATTCAGTGTATGTATCTTGTTATAGAGCTGACATGTGGTGAGATACAATTCTCTTATCTTATGGAGGAGAATCTATATGAAATTGGATGGTTAAGATCTACCCAGGCACATAGTGATTGTCACCTAAATTGTTGTAGGTCGAGTTTGACCATTTCTCCTCCTCCTTCTTCTTTATCTTCCATATTTAGCCAACTTTTAAGGAGGCTTTCTATGTGATGGGAAAAATGGAATATGTCAGACACAATGTTTGTGCAAAAATTTTGAAATTGGTTTTTTGATTTTACAATCTCATAAAATTGAGATTAAATTGGAGATAATCGATGAAGTTGATCATAAATTTCTATCAAATATGATCATATAAACAAATTAACAATTTAAACTTTTTCAGAATATCCATCATATCGATCGGATTCGATCAATCAGGAAACTTTAGAATTTTTTTTACTTGTGCAAGGAAGAAGAACTAGAAAAAGGCTATCCAGAACTGTCGTATCCAGAACCGTGGCCTATTCCTTTCTTCAACAGTACCAGAAAACCGTCATTAATAGAACGACTAACAAAAATATTCGCAGCCTGAACATCTAACATAAATAAGGTTTGTTTCTTTGGTCCGTCCACCC
Organism: Papaver californicum; assembly: GCA_023531435.1. Taxonomy (NCBI): domain Eukaryota; kingdom Viridiplantae; phylum Streptophyta; class Magnoliopsida; order Ranunculales; family Papaveraceae; genus Papaver; species Papaver californicum. The sequence goes on along the minus strand of JAJJMC010015859.1, from coordinate 5,526,180 downwards.
ACCTCGCGCGGTCATATAATTGTTATGTTCTTTTCAGTTTTATTTCAATTATTTTAATTAGTTAGTTTGAATATGGGTGTTTCTGTTTTCAATGAAAGATGGATTAAGGAGTTAAACGGTAAAAAAAAACAAGAGAAAGAAAAAAAACATTGTAAGTTGCAGACACAGAGAAAAAATAGTGAGAGATCGAGAACAAGAAAAAGGATTTCAAGCGGACGTTTTAACTGTGGCATCAATTAATTTAATTCAATTTTGAGTTAAGGTTTGGATTGGGAATTTAATTAACCAGATTTTCAGTTAGCTTTCAATTGAGTTTTCAATTAGGGTTTCAATTGGGTTTTTTATTTTGGATTTTTGGTGGTGTTGGAAGGAATTAAGGGTTGCTGATGGTGGAAAGCTATATGGGTTAATGGCGTTGAAATGGGATTTGCATATTTATGGGTTCTTTTACTTCTTTTGTTTACTGATTGAATGTTGCGGTCGAAAAATGTGCTAGTTTTTATGGTGGCAGCAATGTAGGTGTTTCTGGTCTGAATGGTTTTGTTGGTGTAAGTGGTAATGGTGAAAATCTTGGTAGGGTTATGGTTTTGTGTGTAGTGGACATGCGAGTTCATATTGGAGAAAGTTCATTTTTATACGAGTTCGAGCGTTAGAAATTAGTTTTTCTTTTTTCTTTTCTTTTCGTTCTTATTTATTTTTAATGGGTTGCTAATGAAGTTAAGATTATTATATAAGAAACTTATATTTTTTTATTTAATTTGCTCTTATCCTTTATAAATGGTGTAATTGATTTATTAATTTCTTTCATTTGGTCATCTAGCTTGGTGTTGTATTGATTAATTATCTGTCAAGCGAAAGAAATTACACATTTAATTTAAATAGTTTTAACCGTAACATCTTCCGAGGCGTAAAATCATATGGTCCTAAATCGTCTTGAGTTATATTTAAAATGAGAGTTTTGCATAGTAATTGGATGGATTCCGAAAACCCTAGTATCCTTTTACTTGTTAGTTTAGTTATTTATTTTTATTTATTTATTTTTATCATCTACTATAATATTTAATTAAAATTAGAAGTAGCAATTATTTTAGTCACTATGGACGACCCGTATGTTGTATACTATCTTATCGATAGTCGTACATTTGCGGCATTTAATTAAAATCCCATCAAGTTTTGGACGCCGTTGCCGGGACTAAAAAGTTGTTATTTTTAGTTTCTATTAACTTTTTTATATATTAGGATAGTCAAATTTATTTATTTTTATTTTCTAGATTTTTTTTGGTTTTGTTTTTGGTATCTTTCTATTTTTGGTGTGCAGGTTTAATTTCGCATTTAAGTTGAAATAAAAATTTTCCTACCAAAAAGGTAAGTAGAATAATATTCAAATTTTTATTTTATTTTATTTTAGATTAAATTTTGTTTATTTATTTTTGTAAATAATTATATTAGGAAATATCTTATTCTTTAAATTTTATCTTATTTGCAAATAATTAGATTTGGAGTTTCTTCTAAATTTTGTTAGAATTTTTATTTTATTTATTTTATTATTAAAAAAAACACGTTCCACAACATTTTGCATCGTCTACCGATATTTAGGAAAACACGTGGATTAGTACACTGAACCCTCTGGATGTTATCAGTCAAATTCCACAAGCCTTAGCCTTGTACCTTTGACTAGTTTTTGATTGTAGGTATATTTTGCTAAGGTAACCTGAGCCAACTCAACTTTAGTTGACCCTGTATTTGCACGTGCATCGGGGAAAAAAATGTCGAACTGGTATTATGAGGACCAATACATTGAATATCCGACCAATTTTCAAAATGGGCATTACCCGTACTATGACCAAAGTGTGGATAGTATTTGAGACCACTACCATCCTTCTAAAGGTTATGGTCCATATCATAGTGATCCCAATTACTATCCGCACGTTCACTTGTCGTACGAAATGGTAAATAAGCAATATTGTAATGATCATAATGTGTGTTTTCCGTCTTTGGAGGATTTAATCAAACAGTTGATACCTAACACTTCTTATGATGCAAATCTTTCTGTAGAAGATTCACTCAAGCAGTTGACTGAAAATTTACGTAGGAGAGACACAATGTGGGAACAAATTAATGAGACCTTTAGAGAAATTGAAGAAGAAAAGTCAGCTGCTAGTATTCTCCAAATGAACTTAACGGCCAAAATAATGTTTCTAATTTTACCCTTGATAATACTGATAATTATTTACCTAATTTAGAGGGTGAGGTTAGAATTGAAAGCACTATTTGCTTAGATAAGGTTCAACCATCTTCATATTTTTATGGTGATGAGGAAAGAGCTGATGAAGAGTTTGAAATATGTTGTCATAATGATCATGAAATTTTTACACCAATTGAGCCTCATGCTGATAGTGTTTTTTTTAGTTCAAATCCTAATAATATTGATGATTACTCACCTATTCAAAGAGAAAAGGATTTGATTAGAGATACCATTGTTTAGACGGCGAAATATTTCCTTGTTATTATGACTACAATGATGGTTTAGGGGAACGAGTTTATCCCGAGACTAGTGTTTTACAGTCCAACGATTCAAAAACCATAGTCTCTAACGAAGATGATAGACCCGTAAAGAATTTAAGTGTGAGTGATAGCAAACCACCTAATTACAATCTAGATGAAATAATTGACCATTTTCCTAAATCTGATAATTTAAAAATTAAGGAAATTATGACTAGTTTGTCCAAGGACATTGATAACTCTAATTTTGAGGGTGAATATCATTCTCCCTTTGGTTTACCTTTGACTCTTATAAATGTCCCTCACTTAGGACTTGACGTATGTGCCTCTACTATCTTACGTGATTATCTTCATACACGTTTTCCCGAATCTGATTTTGTCCAGAAAAAAATTCAGTTGTTAGAAACCGGTCATCATGTTGATGATGTTTATCCGGGCAATGATACATAATTGACTTTGTTGTCCCACCAAAATTTTATCTTCCAAATGTGGGAACATCTGAATTTGAAATGTGTCGTTTCTTTATTTTTGAAGCTAAGCCTAATTATTTTAGGAAATTTGAATTGAAACATTTTCTTAAGAATGACCACCACTTTCTTTTTATCTATTGTGGTCAACTATGTGAGTCAAAGTTAATAGACTTTAAGGATCCACAACTTTTTCGATTATTATTATATGATGTGTAAGTTATGACTAACCCTTTCTTGGTCTGGCTGAAGACTTTAAACTTATCGCTCTATGGGAGGCACCCCATATGCTCATCGTACACGGCGATATACGGTAACATCTTTCCTTATCTCCATTAAATTTTTATATTTATTCTTTGTTCATGTTTTTATTCATGTATCTTTAGAACATTGAGAACTATGTTCAATTTGTGTTTGGGGGTAATGGAGAAATTTTTAGTTGTACCAAAAACTCCAAAATATAGAAATTTATGAACAATTCAGGATGATACTAACCAATCTAGGTAGATAGAAACAAAACTCTTGGTTATAGGAACGCGTGCCCGAAAAATGGTCTATTCATATTTGAATATGCAATTTAGGTGTTAGAAATAATATGATTGTCATCCCCATATCTCGGAATCATCACAACCATATCACTTTCTGTTTTTATTTGTGCAATTTTGTGTTTCTCTAAGTGATTTGTTGGGGCCCTAGAATTGCCATAAGGTCGTAACTTGGATGCATTAAAATGATCGGGGGAAAAATCATGAAAAAAAAAAGATGTAATTATTTTATTTCATTAAATTTTTGTAATCAATTGAATAAAGAAGTCGTGAAGAAGAAGAAATCCAAAATGAAGACAACAAATGATCGAAGAAAAAAATAAAAATTTGAAGATTTGTGTTACCAACAGTTGTGAAGAATCAAGTTCCAAAGTCCTTCTCCAATGGCAAGAAAAGTTTCATATTTTGTATCATTCAATTTTTGTATTTTATTCATCATTAAAAAAAATAATCAAATAGGAGCATCCTAGCCGGACCGTTATACAAATATTTTGGGCAACATTGTTCACCTTATTCAACATATGCACACTTCAACACTTCCATATCCATCTTCTAATATATTCATGTGATTGAAATTTGATAGATTCCGAGTATCATGGGCTATTCGACGACTATCTGAGTAGAGTTGACATTCACATATGAATTAGCGTAATGATTCTTGTTGTTAAAGAGTTAAATATGCCAACTAAATAGCTTGTTTAGTGTCTATCCTCAATCGATTATCATGTAGCTAGGAGTTGGAGTAATGTTTTTGTGGGTATACCTGTTGTAAATCCTCACGAGACAAAACTCATTCGCTAAGACCACTTAGGGGTTTAAAGGCTTGTTACAAATGCTAACTGTAGTCGCGATTCCTGCGAAAGTGAGTTAGGATTTTTATATCATTTTTTCATTTTTAGTTTTACTTGAAGACTAGCAAAATGTAGGTTTTGATGAGTGTGTAAACACTGCATAAATTATATCTTAATTTACAATTATTAGTTCTCTATTTTATACATATTTAATGGTTTTATTTAATTTTGTAGTTTTTAGAAAATAAAACTTGATGGACTAAAACACGAAATTATACCGTATAATATTAGGAAGTCAACTCCAATTGCTAACTGGCCTATCTCAAAGCACATATATTCGTTTTACCAGAGATGAAATTAATGAACCAAGAATTTATCTCGTCGTATAAAGACCCTGATATTACAGTGTGCGGCTGAAGTCGGAATTGATTTGGGCCTCTAATATTTTATGCATTTGGGGAGAAGTCGGTGATGACAACATGTCAAAACTAGAAGGACATAAATGGAATTGCGCTCGAGGCAAAAACAATCAAGTTGGTCATGAAACAAGAGAAAATGAAACAAATACGGAAAGAGAATGTTACCATTGCAAAGTGGGATCTACTTGCTTGAAACGTTGAATCAAAATCACACAACAATGATATCATTGTTAGCCTTTTTCCCATATGGGCTAAAATAAGGGGAAAAAGGATAT
>JAJJMC010015859.1:5464037-5516181 GCA_023531435.1 Papaver californicum | reverse complement strand
TGAACCAATCATCTTTTACAATGGGCTACACTTAAGGTATATACATTGATCGAACATAAGAAAACAAATCTTGCTCCCACTGACCTTAAGGTAGATACATTGATCCATAAATCTGAATCTGTAGAATATATGACTTGTGAAAATAACATAAGATCATTATCGGCTCAAATATTACAATCCGAATCTCGCAGATACACTAAATAGTCACTAGAAATAATTGATAATCAACTTTCCAAAGTTAATAATATTTTCAATATATTGTTCTCTCTACCAATGGGTGTGCCACTGCTTGGAATTATGTGCACATGTTCAGGACAAAAATGGAAAGTGTCAAGCATCTTTTTCCATGTACAACCAAGTAAAAGAAGGCATGTTATGAAATACAAAGGGATACGGGGAATTGGATAAGTGGGGTCCTGTGTGCATGAATGAGGAAATGAATACGAGATTTTCATTCAAATTCTAGATGATATCGATGTAAATAGTAAGTTTTTGACGAGGATAAAATAGTAAATTATCTCTCAAGATTCTGATATAAGAGATACTAAGTTTTTAAAATTCTTCAAAAGAATTTTGGAGTACGCGTTTATCCCTACCCTCTTTCAGGCGCTTATCTCTGTCCTCTCTCTATATGTATGACCAACATATACGATCAAATTGATGAATTTAATCAATATTCATCACTACACAAAATCATCAGAACAACAGTGACGCTCACAACAACATTTCCAGATGTTTTATGATTTTTACATAATATCTCAAGCTCATAGATGGATTGCCCACTAGTATAGAGCAATTTGAGTATTATTTTTGTGCTATATTCCACAGCAGAATCCCCAAAATTACCTATGTTAATATTCATGTTCAAATTGAACAATATTAACATATTAAAATAGATATACATATCTCTCTCTCTATATATATATGTTTATTTAATTAAAGTGTCACAGATGTGCTTAAATAAAATGTCAAAATTTTGATAAACACAATTTTATAGCTTCCGCTAGCTAAACCCCACCTCAATTGCATAAACAGACAAAAAATGTGAATAGGAAAGAATTCAATGTAAGGGTCTTTGAAATGCTTGATTTGCAACACTTATAAACATGTCAAAAGAGTGTCAAAAGCATTTTCTAACCCTAATTAGGGTTTGAAAGTAGATCCGCAACACTTATAAGCGTTGAAAAGTGTGACAAAGGGTATCTTTCAGCCCTAATTAGGGTTTGAAAACAGTTTTGCAACACTTATAAAAATTGCAAAAGCGTGTCAAAAGGTTTCAAACCCTAATTTCGAAATTAGGGAAGATAACCCTAATTTTCCAAAACACGTCTTTGTCCTCTTTTATGCGTCTTGCTTCCTGGAACAAGACTTGCACAATTTCACTCCTAGCATGGACATCATGCTCCTCTTCAAATACTTGGTGCTTTTACTACTTTGCCCTCAACATGTGAGGCTAAACAGAAGAGTAAATATGAAATTCTTGCCTTCTGGTCAAACACTTTCAAACCCTAATTTTGAAGAGGGAGACGTCTCTACCTCTCTTGCATCTAACATGAAAACCTTAGTCAAGCAACTAAGTTGATGTGACCACTCTCAAGGCAAAAGTCGCATGCCTTTAAACACAAAATCAAGTCCACATGACTTGTCATTCTTGTCAAAAATCGATAATTTTACTATTTTACCCTCAACATGTGAGGCTGAATACAAAAAAATAAAATAGGAGTGTCCTGCTTCTTGTAAAAAAAGGTGATACTCTTCACGTGAGGACCAAGCTTGGCACTCCTCCTCTCTTCTCTTCACGTGAGGACCAAGCTTGGCGCTCCTCCCCTCTTCTCTTCACATGAGGACCAAGCTTGGCGCTCATCCTCTCTTCTCTTCATGTGAGGACCAAGCTCGGTGCTCCTCTTCTCTTCTTTTCAGTAAAGACCAAAGTTTGGTCTCCTCCTCTTATGTCATGTGAGGACCAAAGCTTGGTCTCCTCCTTTTCCTTCACGAGAAGACCAAAATAGGTCACCCGTTCTCGTCCTTCACGTGAATACCAAAATTGGACGCTCTTCCATTTCTTTTATTCACGTGAATATTCTGGCTTAATAAATTAGGGTTTCGACAAATTTCAAAAATCCAAAGCTATACTAGGTCTCTCACATATAATTTTCATGCTCAGCTACATATTCTTATGAATACTAGATTGACTAAGATGAGCACACTGCTGCTTATATACACAAATAAATACATATTTATTTTATTCTAGTTTTCTAGACTCATCAGCTAGTCAAGCAAGACATATTTCTAGTCTGCCAGACTCCTCAACTAGTCAAGCAAGACAAGTCTTCAGTCAAGAGACCTATTGAGAAGGTTTCAATTGACTTAACATCAGTAGTGCCTAATGCTACAATATTACACAAGACATCAAATGTCACAAATGGGGGGATACTAATTAGGGTTTTGGTCTGGCGGTCTACGACATGTGGTGGAGTCGTGCACCCACTAAAGAGAATTTCTGGAAAGATCGATAGCAGTTGAGGAAAGGAGTGGTGAGTTGAGTAACCAACTATTCAACCGTAATTGAAGTGGAGAGCAGTTGTCAACACCAGACACTTTCACCATTTCACCATTACTCAACCATCGACAGTTTCTTCCAGAAAAGAGGTCGAGTAGTTACAATAGATGATATAAATAGATGTCTATTGAACAAACGACAAGTTTTTACACAACAACAAGTTTACAATTAAACAAGTCTAAAAACAGAGAAATTCAAGTCAATCAACCTTGATCATCCAATCTTCTCACAAGACTTGTTCATAGCTATTCATACCAAGTACATCCAACAGAGTGTGATACTCTGACCCCAATCTTCTCTCGCTTCCATCCCTAAGATCAACCCTTCTCCTTCTCATTTTTTGACTTAAGCAAGACTGGAACAACCATTGCTTGGTTTAGGCTAGGATTGTACAGATTGATCTCTCGAATCTAAATAAAGTACTTCAACAATACAAATGTTTAAGGATTGAAAAATTATCACCTGCTCACCCCACTTTTTCCTAAATTATCCTTCAATTTGTTTTTCCCCACAAACAATCGGGTATCTCATATTCAAGGAAAGCAAGGTGTCTTCACTACTATAAAAGCATATGTGCGAGTTCATATTTGAGGAAGTTCATTCTGGTCCGAGTTCGAGCGCTAGAGATTAGTTTTTCTTTTTTTCTTTTCTTTTAGTTCTTATTTATTTTGTGATGGGTTGCTAGCTTTTCTACTAGGGTTTGAAGATGAAGTCAAGATTATTATATAAGAAACTCATACTTTTCTATTTGATTTTCCCTTTTCATTTATAAATGGTGTAATTGATTTATTAATTTCTTTCATATAGTCCTCTAGCTTGGTGTTGTATTGATTAATTATTTGTCAAGCGAAAAAAATTATACATTTAATTTAAATAATTTTAACCGTAACATCTTTCTAGGCGTAAAATCGTTTGGTCCTAAGTCGCTTTGATTTATATTTAAAATGAGAGTTTTGCATAATAATTTGATGGATTCCGAAAACCCTAGTATCCTTCTACTTGTTATTTTAGTAATTTATTTTTATATATTAGTTTTATTTACTTATCTTTATCATCTACTACAATATTTAATTAGAAATTAGAAGTAGCAATTATTTTAGTCTCTGTAGATGACCCATATTTTGTCTACTATCTTATCGATAGCCGTACACTTACGGCGCTTAATTAAAATACCATCGGTCCCCTACACGTATACATGCCTTGTTGATCTTCTTTCTTCATTTTATGGGTCTACCAAACATGGATTTTAATATTTAAGTTAACTGTATTTTATCTTGAAAATTAATGATTGAGAATTGGCCTTCCCCTGGTGTTGCAATTACACTTTATCAAACAAAAAAGAAGAAAACAAAGTTACAAGAGCAAGAACAAGTGACTAGACATACTATTGACATGCATTCACTTTCAAGAGAAATAACATTGCTCCCAATGAATTAGTGAGAAAAAAAGGAGTTAAACATTGGGAAGGTATAAGAGAATCTCCACTGGTCCTGATGGTGCAATTTTTAGACCTGATAACTTCATTTTCGGGCAATCTGGTACGAAAATAATTGGGCTAAGGGACACTGTAATGAAGGAGCTGAGGTTATTGATGTTTTTCTTGATGTAGTTAGAAAGAAAGCAGAGAATTGTGATTGATTACACGGTTAGTTCATTATCAAAAATGTCCAGTTTCTTCTATTAATCATCATAAGCATATATATATGTTCATACTTTGTAGCCTAATTTAAATAGAGTTTGGTTTTGCAGAGGATTCCAAGTTTGTCATTAACTTGGGGGTGGAACTGGATCTAGTATGGGCACCCTACTCATTTCCAAGATAAGGAAAGAATACCCGTATCGGATGGATGTTCAATGGATTTAGATTGAATCATGAAATTTTTCTTACTCTTTTTCTGGAGTTTTTTTTTTATACTAGGAAAAGAAATATTTATTAGAGATTAAACCAAAATAACATTGTCTTCCTCTATAGGGAGGAGAAGAAGTGAAAAAAAAAAAGATTTTTTTTTGAAAACCTAAAAGTTTTGATTTTCTCCACATAAATGGGTGATTCTAACAAGAGTTATGAGGTAGGTGAATCCTCTTCTTCAAAATCAAACAAGATATTCATACAAAAAAACTATAATTCCGAGATAGCTGGTTTTCTAGATTATCAAGAGTTTTTAACCCAAACTCAAGAATATGAACCTTATTATGATTTTGAAGATCCACGCCAAGAATATGAAACTCAAAATAGTCAGGTATACTTCTAACTTGACTCCAATACTGTTTTTGTTGCATGTAATTGCTTAAAGTACGTAGAAAGTTTAATTTTTTTGCTGCCAGAAAACCCCCAAATCCCAGACGTACGTAGATTGGTTATGGATGGTAAATCATGGTTTCCTAGCCGTATAAGTTATATACGACTTAGATATCATGAATTCTCAGTCGTAAACTTGAAAATACGGCTTGAGAAATAAGAACTCCTAGCCATAAAACATAATTTACGGCTAGGTTGTGTGCATGAGAACCCAACCGTAGGTGTACGGGCATATTAAATGCTATCCACTATGGCTGGAAAAGCTGGACGTATACCCAACTCAGGGTCAATTACGGTTAGCATTTATGTAGTAGTTGGTTGTAGGAAAGTTTTACAGCTGGAAATGCTAACCGTAATAGAAAGTACGGTCGCTTACGGTTAGGTTTATGTACTAAATTTGGTCGTAAAGGAATGGCTACAGTTAGGTTTTTGTTTGTCGACCCAGCCGTAACTAGGGTTTTGAGATGGTTTTTCCTGTTTTTTTCTTACGGCTATGTTTCATTTTTTATATATGGAGTGATAAATGCATAATTCACATGTTTGTATTGTCAAATACATACTTGTTTTAGTTATAATTCTTTCATATTACTTGTTATTACTCTTGTTTTCAATCTTATGTGTCAAATTAGGTGAATCATACAAAAATGAGCTACAAAGTGCAAGGAAGTAAAGCATTACAAGTGAAGGAGGATCCAAGACTAAATTATACTTATTCAAATCCATTATTTCTTATCATTATATTGAAGATAACGAGAAGACGAATCCAAAGCAAAAATAATGAGGTCATTCCGACATCGGATGAAAAAGTTATGGGCAAAACGAGTTTTGAAAGACTTGAGTCTATGGAGAGAAGTTTGGCTGGTAATGTATCACCAAATAGTAGCCGAACCTGACACTCACCTGGAGACAAAATAACTTGTCAGGTTAGGATGGAAAGAGTCCACACTCGAATCATCCGAACCTAAAGTATAAAAATCAGTATTTCGAAGAGTTTACAGAGAGATGTTCAGCTAGTAAGTGTGCCAACCCAATTAGCCGAACCTGAGACATATTTGGACGTAAAATTGACTTCTAACTCAAGGAAAAACACGGTCCTGTAAGGATTTTAAACCTTAGAAAGAGGAAACTTGATGGAAAAACATTGAATACTATAAAAGAACACATTTAAGGCTCAAACAAGACACTTTTTTGAAGAGGATGTCTACAAATACTCCACCTCTCATATCACAACTTCTACATTTAAAACCTAGGGTTTACCTCTTTAGGGGGGAAACCACCAATATTCTTCATCCTTTTCTTCTTTGTAGTATGATTAGCTAATTCTTTTGTTGATTAAGGATGAATTCAATGTTTTAGACGTACAACTTTATTAGTTCTACAAGTTTATTTGGAGTTTTAATAATTGTCGTTTGTCTTTACTATATTGAAGGTTTATGAGTAATTCTTAGATTATTTGGAGTGCACGCTAAATTAATCTATTGATTATTATATTGCTAGTAGAGAGTTAGGATATCAGTGTAATTGTTGAATAACTCGCTATACAAGTAGAGAACGTGAGACCTTGCAGAGGGATTTTGTGGAGCAATCGCGTTTGAAGATAACACTAGTAACCTTGTGCTAAGAGTTTTGATGCTAGGATAAACCTAAATTCATAAACCCTAAAGCATTCAATTGGGTTACACCTTGAGTGCGCTACTACTTGGTGGCTCAGTTGGATAAAATCTGGTATTCGAGCACTTCGATATTCAGTGATACAAGGCGTTTTGGGGATAGCACTGTGCTAGCTGCGATTCTACGGTTGATGATGGATGATTCTAATGAAAGATAGATAAGTATATAAATTCGGTCAATATTTGGTAATAACGAAGGACTCCCTAATCATCTATTTCTTTTATTGTCTTTTTATTTAGTTAATTAATCTATAAAATCCCCTTTTTCGTAGTTATTCTAGTTTTGCTAATCTCAATAACATCTCAATTACACAGCTCTCTGTGGGAACGATCCTTACTACCGCTATATTACCTGTTAATTAGTGAAAAATATCTTGAGCAATTTGTTGCACTTATGACACGCATCAAATTTTGGTGTCGCTGCCGGGGAGCAGTCGCTAATTGATTTTTTATTTGTTTTAGCTTGTTTTAGTAGTTTAGATATTTTTACGTTTTTTTAATGTTTTTCAGATTTTTAGGTTTTCTTGGTATTAACAACTAGTTGAAGGTGTTCGTCGCTTGCCAAAAGCGGGAGGTAAATTCTGAAAACAGGTTGTAAGTATCACTTTTATTTTTATTTTTTAGTAGAATTTTATTTTTTCTTGTGAGTCGTCATGTTTCCCTTCAAAAATAACATGCACAATGCACAAAATCAAACATAAAATGGTGCTAATCAATATGGTTTTCAATCTCAGTGTTATGAGAACTACCAACCATACCATGGGAATAATCAAAATCAATCCTTTGGTTACGACCAATACCCTACGGAACCTTATGATTATTCTCATACATGCCAAAAACCTTACAGCGGGTATGTAAGTGAACAATCACGAAGATCGAAGGATAGGTATACTTCTAATCAGTTGTTTCCTAGCAATGTAAAGATGTCAGAGAGTTTTGAACTAAAAACTAATGATAAAATATACAGACCAACTCATATTTCCCATACTTTTGAACATTCACCCATTCAAAGGGAAAAGATGTGATCTAGAGACTCTATTGTCAGTAATGGTAGAAAACGTATTAACACCAGAAAACTCTCTAAACAACACGATCAACTGGAAGAAGATGGAGCATCAGAGGAAACTCTTCAAGAAATTAATAAGATTTTCCTCTACTTTCTTACAGTAAGTCCCTCCGCGAATACCGGTATTCATAAAATCTCATAGGCGCGTAACAATTACTCGTCAGCTCCTGTGCAGAATTTATATTTTAGTCCTTGATAATTATTTTGTGCTTTCCGTATTATTATTCTAATAATCACTTAAACGATTTAAGCGACCAATGGCCAGTCTAGAATAATAATTCCCGCACAATAATCCAAGGGAATACTCACTCGATGTCGGATACCTTATTGAATATATATATTCTTATTGTGCACTCACAGCGATCCATCTTACCCGGTTATTGGATCGAAATGACCTCACTGGTTGGCAAGACAAGATAACCGGATATACACGTAGGGTATATACGTATTCTCAGGATTGAGAACTTACTTAAAGTAGTAGCTTAAATCTATTCACTTCGCTGATAAATAATAAATAGAAATAACCGACGGGTTCGATATAATCATATTACATCAACCTGCTAGATTTAGAAGTCTCCACTTTTATGATTGAGATTTATCATAATACATACTTAATTATCATAGCAAGTTATAATTTAACCAATGAATTTAATTCACATAAATTATGAACCAAAATGTTACAAATATATTATATCTTCCACTGTATAAATTACAACTAATATATTCGACCATATCTCACAAAACATGTTAAATGTAAATTATTATTTAATTTAAACTATGATGTTAAATTTATTGTTTTAGAACATAACCCCAACAATATCTTCTATACTGCTATGCGAGAAGATGGTACACCACCTCGAACCGTACCCAGACCTAGGCCAAGTAAGCTTGCCTTGGTGACTTCATTTCCAGCTGTAGTCGATGCAATATGAGTTCCATGTCCTATTGAATCCCTAGGAGATTCAATAGCTTGCGGAGGTACTTCTCCATCAGCATGGTAATATCTGGCTTCAATGACGTACTTTTCTGTATTTGTAACGAAGATCATACAAAATTTTGAAAAATAAACCATTAGAAGATCACAAAATAAGAAAGTAAAATTAGTTAAGATTGATATACTTGTTGCAAGTAAAATTTGATGGGGTTTGGGAAATGCCCTTCCACTTTTTAGGTGCTGAACCAAATCCTTCATCACTGAAGCTTTCAGATTCAGGCCAAATTCCAGTGTCAAGCATCCCAACAACAACTTTGCTCTCAATGCCTGCCCGCTTAACATGCTGGGTGAAGCCCATCAAATCCCATGATCTTGTTATATGAAGCTGATTCGTTCTGCTAGGGAATACAGACACCACTCCGTCCATGTCTGTTGGTCCAATATTACGCCAAACAGTCAGTTACGTGTATCATTTTCTTAATTCAGTTGGATCATAAAATGCAAGTATATATCAAATGATATAACAGTTTAGTTTGGATCTGACCAGTCATTTTCTCCACCTCATCCTCAGTGAGCCTGGCTGCAAACCCGTTGAAGCTCCTCTGGTAACTATAGACCGAAGCTTCTGATGCAGCATCACTGCAAATGATCAAGTCTTTTAGATTATATGCGAGGAATTACTGCATATGATTTAATTATAACTGGTAGCAAATCAATGACCTTCCAATGACTTCTTGGACCATGCCCCTGTGAAGGGAAGATGCAGAGAAATCGCCCTTTGGGCGGTCACCCATGTACACAATGTAGACCTGCTTTTGGCATAATGGTATAGTATATATGTTAGAAATTCCGATTGAAACACACCATGCTGAATCGATTTGAAAGGTAACGTAAAATTTCAAATTTCTTAAAGCCTATGAGGTACTAAGATCTCCCTCCCCAAAATTCTTAAAGCCTAGAGGTACTAAGATCTCCCACAGATCGGATTCCTACAAGCTGCTTATTTTATTTACTTACTTTTTTTGCCTGACGTTTTTAAGGGTTACAAAAAATTAATTTGGGACGACTAATAAAATAAAATGAGGTCATTATAAAGTAATATCAATACACCCCTTATTCATATATTTTCTTTAATGGTTAATCTGTCCTTACTTAATTAGTATTAATGTTGATTAATTAGTTAATTAATTAGGTTATAGTTAGTGTTAGACGAGGAATTTGAGTTAAAGTTTTAGAATAAAAATATAGAGTGTCTTAGAGAAGAAGTAGAAGTTTGGGAAAACTAGGTTTTACCTAAAATCAATAACAAACATGGATGAGTATGAGTAAGAAGTGAGAAACATCATGAAAAACCCACTTTGTATGCGTTTGGATCGTTAAAAAAAATAAACCATTTTTGTATGCATTTAATGCCATGGACGTCCCAGAATCGGTAGATAATGGAGTACCATATCTACCGATTATACACTCCTGTGCTAAAATAATGGTATAATCGGTAGTCTCGTGATTTCTATTACTACCTTTTGTACAAAATTCCCAGATTGATTTTTTTTTTGGATTTTGATTTCATAATCGGTAGTTTAATGGAGTACCATATCTACCGATTATAGGTGTTGCCCCAAAAATGAATTTCTCAAAACTTACAAAATTTCTAACTCTTCATCTTTCACAATCGGTAGAAATTGAAAATTTATATCTACCGATTGTAGCCAGAATTGAATTAAACTTTAAAATTTTAAACTTTGTAATCGGTAGTTTAAAGATCAAATTTATCTACCGATTATACTTGTTTTTTTGTACAAGACTTTTCTTGCCATAATCGGTAGTAAGTGAATATAAATAACTACCAACTGTAGCCAGAATTGAATTAAACTTTAAAATTTTAAACTTTGTAATCGGGAGTTTAAAGATCAAATTTATCTACCGGTTATACTTGTTTTTTTGTACATGACTTTTCTTGCCATAATCGGTAGTAAGTGAACATAAATAACTACCAATTATGGTTAATCGGTAGCACGAGAAATTAATAACTACCGATTGTATTTAATCGGTAGTTTAGAAACATAGTTATCTACCGATTATGTAGATTGTACTTAACATCTAACTTCATAAACTATCTCAACATCCGAAAAAAAACTTGTTCAAAAAAACTTAATACATATTGTTCAAAAACCATGTTCAATAAAACTTAAAATATCCGGAAAAAACGAAACAAAACACATCATAGATATTCAAAGTGATTAATCTCATTGATCTCATGAAATTCTTCCACTCCTTGTTACTCTCGACTTGGTCCTAGTATCAACTCGCTTCTTCTTCTTCTTATTCTCCTTCTCCTTAGGATCAGCAACAACTTCATCATCCTCCACTGGACCTATGTACTCTCCAGCTTCATTGTAATATGGGTTTACGCCTGAGAAATCTTTCTCCCTGAAAAAGAGTTGAGGATCAAATCCGGATCGGCCTCCATCTTTTGAATCATTTCTGCATCAGATCCTTTATCCGAAGATGGAATTTCAACGTAGTTGAGGGGATTGTCAGGACTGTTCAACCAACAATCAGAATCGTTCATCATTTGTCAGAAATCCGGATCATCCAGCATCATTTGATATACTTCTTTAGGAGTAACTCCTTTCGGCAAATTGAAAATAGGACGAGAAAGCATTTCAGCCTTTCGAGCTGGAGAAATACCTTCATCTTCATCAATAACCCTAATGAACATACTCAAACATGGATTATTAACTAACTACACAATAACTATTATAAAATAAACAAAAGCACATAATCAGTAGTTAAAATTAGGCAATATCAACCGATTACACACAATCGGTAGTTCGTGTGTAATAGTATATGTTCTATTATATAATCGGTAGATAAAATTATGCAATATCTACCGATTGTGCATGATGTTCTTCAGGAATGATGAACTCGGGGCATAAGCAGTAGATAAAGTTCGCCAGATTTCTACCGATTATGAGTCGTTTAGGAAAATTATAAAAAAAAAATTATCATGATTTCTTCAAAGTATTCACTAAAAACATAAAAGAATTATCATGATTTCTACCGATGTAACTTACTTTTTCTGGGGTTTTTGAGTCGACGGATCGATTCCAATGATTTTGGACTCTTCGATCACCATCTTTTCCTTACCCTTCTTTGATTTTGTAGGAAAAGTTTTTGGAGCCATTTTCGATGGAGAATGAGTAGATATGGAGGAGGAAAGGTAGTAGAAGAATTGGTAGAGGAGAAGAAATGAAAAAGGAAAGGGAATAGAAGAATAGGTAGAGAAGAAGAAGAATAAAAAGGTAGAGAAGGAAATGAGAAGAAAAAGAGGCGTGAGTAGGTAGAGAAGAAGAAGAATTAGGTTTTGGTTTCTGTTTATAAATGGTTTTTTACACTATTATTATATTAATTATTATTTTACATTGTCTTGGAAAATTCCCTTCACCTTAAGCGGCGTGGACGAACCTTAAACGGGTTGAACCTTTCCATCACCTTAATGATATTGAAATGAGCTTCGTAACGGTAATTTGATCGTTTCCATCGTCGTTATTCCTCGAGAGATCTCGCTATAACTTCATCATTAGTTTCACCCCTCAAACGATATCGACTGACAAGATAAGTTAAATTCACAAATGGATCAACTTCTCTGCTTATACAATTAAATTGACACAAAAAATCAACTCTATTACGGTTATTGGAGTTCCCGGTGTCAACACAAATATGTTCGTGAATACTCTCCAAATAACTCATAATCATTACATCATTTTCCCTACGTTCTTCTCCTCGCCTCGGATAGAATTGCACTTAACGCATACATAGCGATAAATCTTCCTCTACCGTGAACGGTTGAGCCATTAATCTATACGATGATTTCTTCGATGTTGAAGAGTTAAAATGTATTGGAGGTGCATAAATGAGAAGATGTCACCCTCCTTATATAGATTAGAGTCTTAATGGCTCTTTTTTTTGAAGAGTGTACAAAAAATATGTACACTAAGTTCGTACGAATATTCCGACATTTTGAACGTTTGTAATCTGTAGTTTAAATATTTTTTAAACTACCGATTATGTATGTTGCCCCAAATTGAAAATCGCAAAAATTATCAAAATTCCAACATTTTGAAAATGCATAACCGGTAGTTTAATTTTTTTTTAAACTACCGATTCTGTATGTTGCCCCAAATTGAAAATCGCAAAAATTATCAAAATTCCAACATTTTGAAAATGCATAACCGGTAGTTTAATTTTTTTTTAAACTACCGATTCTGTATGTTGCCCCAAATTGAAAATCGCAAAAATTATCAAAATTCCAACATTTTGAAAATGCATAATCGGTAGTTTAAGAATTTTTTAAAATACCGATTATGTATGTTGCCCCAAATTGAAAATCGAAAAGATTATCAAAATTCCAACATTTTGAATATTCATAATCGGTAGTTGAAGAATTTTTAAACTACCGATTATGTATGTTGTTCCAAATTGAAAATCGAAAAAATTATCAAAATTCTAACATTTTGAAAATGCATAATCGGTAGTTTAAAGAGACAAAGATGTGAATAAAGAGATAAGATGATCAATTGTGTTAGTACCACTTACCTGGTTGATTTTAAATCTGATAACATTGGAAAAATTATGAACAACCAAAGGTACCAGTATCAATTTAGAAAAAAATACGATATTCGTTTTTGATGATTTTGAGGATTTCATCACCAGAAATGATTGAACTATTGTTAATTTGTTATCATTTTACCTTAGATTATAACTATTAGTTGTTCAAATTTTTTTTAAAAAAAATCGTTTGCTGTATCAAATTCTGAAGAAAGGGTATTAGTATCAATATTTTTAAATAATTATATTGATATTAACTAAATTGTAACTAACATAACTAACTAACGTGGTTACTGGTAGTGTACCCAAATTTAAATTAGGCACGGGATTTACGTTTGGATATGGCTATAATTGGTGATTGTCATCTTGACTTGACTTGTCATTTTTGGCAAGTTCACCAAATATATGGCAATTCCATTATGTTTGAAATTTGACATTATCAACTGAATATTCGACCTGGTGAAAAATTTAAATGTCAAAAATTCCAAAGTAAATTTAGTTTTGCAATAACATTTTCACAAATCTCACACTTGCATCAACAATTTACAACTAAGCAGTTTTTAAACCTGGTCAATTTAAGGGTTACCCATAATCAATTTGAGGCGACTAATAAAACAAAATAAGATCATTATGAAGTAATATAAATACATCTTTTATCCATATATTTTCTTTAATGGCTAATCTAATCTTGCTTAATTAGTGTTAATATTGATTAATTAGTTAATTAATTTGGTTATAGTTAGTGTTAGATGATGAATTTGAGTTATAGTTTTGGAATAAAAATTAAGAGTGTTTTAGATTTATTTATTTGAGTTATATTTTTGTACAATCGGTAGTCTCATGATTTTTATTCCTACCGATTGTACAAACTTCCCAGATTGATTTTTTTTTTTTTTTTTATTTTGATTTCATAATCGGTAGTTTAATGGAGTACCATAACTACCGATTATAGGTGTCGCCCCAAAAATGAATTTCTCAAAACTTACAAAATTTCTAACTCTTCTTCTTTCACAATCGGTAGAAATTGAAAATTTATATCTATCAATTGTAGCCAGATAACTCATACTCATTACACTCTCCAAATAACTCATACTCATTACACCATTTTTCCTACGTTCTTCTCCTCGCCTCGGATAGAATTGCACATAGCGCCTACATAGCGATAAATCTTCCTCTACCGTGAACGGTTGAGCCATTAATCTATACGATGATTTCTTCGATGTTGGAGAGTTAAAATTTATTGAAGGTGCATAAATGAGAAGAGGTCACCCTCCTTATATACATTAGAGTCTTAACGACTTTTTTTTCAAAAAAAAGAGTTGTTGATGCCTGGTGTAACAAGAGTGTACAGAATCAAAAAAATTATCAAAATTTCAACCTTTTGAATACGCATAATCGGTATTCTAAGATTTTTTTAAACTAACGATTGTATATGTTGCCCCAAATTCAAAATCGAAAAAATTATCAAAATTCCAACCTTTTGAACATACACAATCGGTAGTCTAAGAATTTCTTAAACTACCGATTATATATGTTGCCCCAAATTCAAAATCGAAAAAATTATCAAAATTCCAACAATTTGAACATGCATAATCGGTAGTCTAAGAATTTTTAAACTACCGGTTGAATATGTTGCCCCAAATTCAAAATCGAAAAAATTATCAAAATTCCAATAATTTGAACATGTATAATCGGTAGTCTAAGAATTTTTTAAACTACCGATTGTATATGTTGTCACAAATTCAAAATCGAAAAAATTATCAAAATTCCAACAATTTGAACATGTATAATCGGTAGTCTAAGAATTTTTTAAACTACCGATTGTATATGTTTCCCCAAATTCAAAATTGAAAATATTACAAAATTCCAACCTTTTGAACACGCATAATCGGTAGTCTAAGATTTTTTAAAACTACCGATTGTATATGTTGCCCCAAATTCAAAATCGAAAAAATTATCAAAATTCCAATAATTTGAACATGTTTAATCGGTAGTCTAAGAATTTTTTAAACTACCGATTGTATATGTTGCCCCAAATTCAAAATCAAAAAAATTATCAAAATTCCAACAATTTGAACATGTGTAATCGGTAGTTTAGATTTTGTTTAAACTACCGATTATAGTGCAAAATGTGTCTACGAACAGGCAGTTCCATTGGTAGATATTTATCTACCGATTGTATAACACTAACATAATCGGTAGATTGTTATCTACCGATTGTTGATGAACATACTTAATCAATAGGTGATGCAAACCACTTATCTACCGATTATAATGTAAAATTTGAACTTGTTAAAAATAAATATCTTGCAAATCAATTGATAATTCACAAAAAGAACATAAAATCCATTCAAATGTTAGAAAATTAAACACCAGTAATGTTAGACACCAGAGACATATCCATAAAGTAAACAAGTTTCTTAGAAATAAACTTTTAAAATGATGTTCTCTGACAAAACAACCACAATCTAATTTCTAGATTTTTTGGTTTTGGTACGAGGACGACGAGCACCAGGGGCTAAGAATCTTTCAGCATCAGCGACATTGGATTCACTGCTGTGATTTTATATAGTGGTAAAAAGAGGTTCGATTCTCGAACTTGTGAAGGTAATGATTTTAGAAAATATTGGACTTAACCTAAACTAATAAAAATCAGGAAAATACACTAGAGATGATTTTTAGAAAATATGGAGAAAACTAGGAATCAAGATTCAGTTATTTCTAACAATTCATGTGATTAATCATGTAATTCTTTTTAACAATTTAATTCAAGTTTGCCAAAAATATGTTTCCTAAAAGAATAATTGTAAATCCTAAGCATGAGACATCAAGAGTAATTAACTAAGCATGACCCATCAAAAGAGAACACAACTATTTAATAAAAACCATTTTTTTCTAATTTAAATCCATGCAAATAATAATAAAAGAATTATAAATAATTATTAGAAAATAATTAAATCACATAAAATTGAGAAAAATACCTTATCCATCATCCCAGTAAATAAACTTAGCTCATGGTGAAGAAAACTTGCTCAAAAGTTGATTTCATTGCTCAAAATATTGATTACAAGGTTAAAGAATAGTGCAACAGCTGAACAGATACGTATATAAGTGTCACAGAACAGGGTTCAGCTGTTATAGAGAGCTTTAAGCAACAGAAACGTTCAAAATCTAAGGCAACAGGAGCAGAGTTGTAACAGTGGAACAGCAACACTTATAAATGTTACTGAGTCGTCTTCTTCATCGATGGTGGGTGAAGAACAGTGCCGGCGATGCACCAGCAGGTGACCGGCGGCGCCGGAACTTCACCGGATTTTCTCTGAATCGCTCTCTAGGCTTTTTTCCTTTATTTCTGAGGCTTGTAAACTCTTTATATAGGCCCTGTGAATCTTCTAGGATGTTCTAATCCCATTATAACTCGGTGATTTGATGAGAAATCAGTAGCAATCCAAAACAGGGATGTACTCCTATTCCCGTCCAAATTCATGCTCCTCTGACCCTTATCTTCGGCTTCTAGAGCTTCCAATCGATTTTACGAACCTTTAATTAGATTGGGTACCTATCAATTTGCGATGAAATCGCTAGAAAATCTGAATCGAAATCTTGCTGCCGATGAAGCTGTCTCGATGAAGCTTTGACTCGGTCAACTGACTTTGACCGAGTTGACTGGTCCGAGTTGACCCGCTGAGTTGGTCCGATCCAGCTCATCCCGATCCAAGGGTGCCCCAATCCAAAGTGTGGGTGCCTTGATCCATATTTCCGGGTGCTTTGAACACTTTTTGAGCCAATTTTTCCACAAATCTTTATTCTTCTAATGTACCTACAAAAGCATAAAAACACGTAATAGATACAAAATCGAATACTAACTCACTAGAAATTAAGGTGTAATTTAGACACTAAAATGTGTCTATCATTCACCCTCAAGGACATTTGCTTCAGCATCAGCACTTGATGAACCGCGAGATCTTTTACCGTGCTTTGCTGCTAGCCTCTTAGGCTTATTCGCAGATTTCTCCCGAAACTTGCTAGCATAGGATTTATTATCAATGTTGTCAATGAGGTCTTTATGCTCTCTCATCTTCTCAATTGATGGAGGCACTCCCGCATTTATGCACCTAATGGGATTTTAGAATAGTGGTAAAAAGGGTTTGATACTCAGACTTGTGAAGATTTGATTTTTAAACTTAATTTTTAGTAACTAAAAATATAACAGATTAAAGTAAAGTTGATTTAAAATTGATGGGAAGAACTAGGACTAAGGATTCCACCATTCGCCAATTTTTCAAGTGGTAAAAAGCTAGCAACTCATGTATTCAGTTTAATCAAAATATTGCCAAAGTTAGGTTTTCAAAATAATAATTGTAAGTCGTAAGCATGAGACATCGAAAGCAGTAAACCCATCATGACTCATCAAAAGAAAAAACAACTAATTGATAAAAACTATTTTTTCCAATTTTAATTCAAAGCAAATAATTATAAAAGAATTGCAAAAAATAAATAAAATAAGAATTACCACTTTATTACTGCAAAAAAAAAATTCCTCCATCGCCCCAGTGATGGTGATTAGCTCATCATATTGGAAACACTCTCAAAATAATTGTTCATAGCTCAAAAAGTATGTTGCAATGATGATATAGAAGTAACACAGACGATGTGATACGCTTATAAGCGTTACAGAGAATGTTTCATGTGTTGCTGAAGAGAAAAGTAAAGAGAAACAATAAAGTACGGTTTCTGACAGCTTCAGAAATTTCAAGGAATATGCAACAGAAACTGCGACTGTTCTCTGGAGCCTTATGTTCTTAATGTGTTCTTCACCAGCAAACATCCAAATCCAACTCCAATTCCATGCAAATCCGAAACCGAGTGAAACTCCTTTTTCCGGCTGTGAATCGATTTTTCAAGCAATTTTTACGGCGTGAAACACTCAGAAGTGATGTGTTTAATCTTGTTTTCAATTATTCTTTAATTGGGTAACTCAGAATTACCCCAAGCTCTTTAAAACTCGATTTTCACCAAACTCAGAAACTTTCTCACGTGAAACTTTTTCTTCCCGTCATTTTTTTATTTTTGAATTTGAAATGAAGGTGCCCCCAATCCAACTGTGGGGTGCCTTTAACAACTTTTGTTGGGTTCCTTTAGTAATTTTTCTGGGTGCCTTTAACAACTTTTTGAGCCGATTTTTCCACAAAAAATTATTTCTCAAAAATACCTATGAAGACATAAAAACCCATAAATAGTACAAAATCGAACACTAGTAAAATAGATAATTGAGCACAATTTAGACACAAAAATGTGTCTATCAAATACCCCCAAACTTACTATTTGCTAGTCCTCGAGCAAATCTAATCTAGAAAATAAAATAAAATCCTAACTCACTTTCGCAGGAATCGCGACTACATTTAGCATATGTAATAAGTCTTTAAACCCCTAGGTGTCCCTAGTGGACGAGTTTTGTCTCGTGAGGGTTTACAAGAAGTATACCCACAAAACCTTTACTCCAAATTTTAGCTACTCGTGAACGATTGAGGATAAACACTAAACAAGCTATTTAGTTGGCATACTAAATTCTTCGGCTCTGGGAATCATTACCCTATATGAATCCAATTGCTGTACACGAGTTCTTACTCAAGCATACTAAAATTCATATATAAGAAAACAAAGCTCTACTCAGATAGTCGTTCAACCACAATACTCAGAATCTATCAAAGTTCAATCACATGAAAAGATTTAGAAGATGGGTATAGAAAAATGAAGTGTGCGCGTGTTGACTAAAGTGAACGGTGTTTTCCATATCTGTCTGAAGGTCAGTGCCAGGATGAATCCTAATGAATTGAGATACATGGTCTTAATTGTAATACTAATATCGATTCAACTGGTATATACAAGGGTCCCAACGATCGATTTATTGAAATAAAATAATTATAAATGTATTGACAACATGATTGGATCAAATTGAATCCAAGCGCATGGTCCTTATCAGCATCTTACATGATAGTTCCCATGGGTCCTGCGTTCCACGCTTGCTTAGGCGACGGAGACAGGGATAACACACACATATTGCTATCAAAGTGTCAATACTCGATTTTATTTTTATTTATTTATTGACATAAAGTCTAAATAATATCAAACACTCTACTCCATCCTGGCGGTGATAACAATTCGATACTGGTGCCCCACCAAATCACTTAGAGAAACACAAAATTACAAAAATAAAAATAGAAGGTGATATGGTTGAGATAGACTCCGAGATACGGTGACAATTATCATGTTTTTTCTAACACCTGAACTTTGCTCTTTATGAATATACCATTTAACTGGGCACACCACTTCCTATAGAAAAAGAGCTAAGTTTCCATCTACCTAGAATGGTTAGTGTCATCTTGAATTGTTCACAAGCTTCTAAATTTTGGAGTTTTTATTCTTGCACTAAAAAGTTTCTCCCTTACCCCCCAAACTTAAATCTAGAATTGTCCTCAATGTTTCTAAAGATGAATGATTAAAAGCATGAACAAGGAGAAACTGTTCGAAAGAAAGGAGTTAAGGAAAGATATTACCGTGTCGCATGAGCATGGGTTACCTCCCAAGAAGTGCTAAGTTTAAAGTCTTCAGCCAGACTAAGAAAGAATTAGTCACCTTATAAAATCATATAGCAATAATCGGAACAACTGTGGGTCATCTGAATCAAATAGTGTTATCCAAAATAAGAGGAAACTGCAACATGCCAAGAAAATGAACAAACCGAGCACACCCTTTTCTAGTTTTCTGTTTAAGACAACTACTTCTAGTTGTGGTTCAGGTTCAGGATCTATAAAAGGATATATATAAAATATTTTCATGGGATGGATTTCCTCGTAGGCAGGATCAAAAGAATCAGGTTGTAGAGTCCGGAATAACTCAACTAAGAACTTAGAAGCACATAATAATAACCTGAATAATTATGGATCCTCAAAGTCAATCATATTTGACTCACACAAGTGAAGACTATGAAGGTGGTCATTCTTAAACAAATGTGTCGATTCTAATTCCCTAAAGTAATTAGGTTTTGTCTCAAAACTTAATAACTGACACATTTGAAATTCATACGTTCCCACTTATGGAAGAAAATATTTTGGTGGGAAAACAAAGTCAATCTTGGTATTATTTCCTAGGTAAATCACATCGACCATAGGATGGGTTTCTAACAACTGAACTTCTTTATGGACATCAACAGGCTCATGAAATCTAGTTTGAAGATGATCTTGTAAAATGGTAGAGGTGCAAATGTCAAGTCCCAAGTTAGGGACCTTTCTAAGAGTTAAAATGTAAAGCACAGGTAGAATGATAGTCACCCCCAAACTTAGAGTTTTCAGTGTCTTTAGATAGATTAGTCACAATTTCCCTAATTTCTAGATCGTCAGATTCCCAAAAATGGTCAATTGCTTCTTCAAGGTTATAATCAGGTGGTGCATCCTCACTTATATTTAAAATCTCTACGATTTTATCTTTGTTACTTAAGACTATTGTTTCTAAATCGCTGGACTCTAAAACAATATTCTCATGATAAACCCGTTCCTCTAAACCATTATCGACTTCAAAACAAGAAAGTTCTACATCGTCTAAAATAGTGGTATCTCTAGTCAAATCCTCTTCCTTTTGAATAGGTGGATAATCATTAAAATTATTTGTATTTGAACCAGAAATAACACTATCATCATGAAACACAATTGGAGTGACAATTTCTTGATCACTCTGCCTGTATATTTCAAGTTCTTCACCAATACTATCCTCATCATCACAATAATATGAAGATGTTTGAACCTCGTCTAAATAAGTAGTGTTACCAATTCTATCCTCGTCCTCTTGACTAGGTGAATAACTATCAAGGGTAGCACTATATTGGAAATTAAGATTATTTTGAGCAATATTATTCTTTGCAAGATTTTCATTTACACTTAATGCAAACCTATTTCTATTCTCATCCATATCCTTTATGATTCTTCTTGTATCCTCAGTGCACTTTTTGACGGACTTCTCTAGAGAAAAAACTAGATCAATAGTGCTAGATTGCAACTGCTCGTGTGATTCTTCTAGAGGCATAATAGGTTCATTATAAGGACTACTAGGTTGCATCTGTTTTATGGCATCCCTCCAAGAGAAAGAAATCGAATTTTGCTCACTTTCATGTTCATAAGACGGGTGTATGTACAAATAGTAATTGGGATCACCCTTGTATGAGTAATAACCTACAGAAGGTTGGTGGTGATCCCGACTACTATCCACACAATGTTGATAGTATGGATAATGTCTATTTTGAAATTCAGTCGGATATTCATTGTATTGGTCCTCATAATACCAGTTCGATATTTTCTAAAAACTTCCTAATATATTAAAAAAAAATCTAAGAAAATAAATCCCAACAAGAAGGGGGTTCTAAGCAATCACAAGCAAGGACGACTCAACCAAATCAAACCTATTGAATCTAGCAAACAAAAAGCATGATGGCTCCACTTAGATTGTTTCTAGACTAGCTTTTATTCCTTCGAAAGGCAACTAGTTACAGTTTCAGCAAACCTCTTAGAATGATCCGAATTAGATTAAGTCGAAGAAAAACAGAATAAGCTCTAAGGAGCTTTGATAACCCTGTCTCTTTGGCAACTTTTCCCTGGGTTACAAGGCGGCTATAATCAACTTAAAACAATCTTCTTGAACCTTGAGTTAGGATAATAAAATAACCAATACAGTCCTTTTGAACGAGTTTCCTATAAGATCGTTACCCTATCGATCTCTTTCTAGTCAAAATTTTAAGGTTTAGGTTCGCGTTTGGTAACGTGTTCCTAAAGCGGGCAAGAAGGAAAAGGTGATGAAATCCGAGTCCTTATATCGTGTATGGCCAGTTCTTGACCTTTACTAGAAAAGTAAATTTGTATTCAGTTCCTCAACATATATGCATACGAAGGAATACAGTAAACCCACTTGCAGGGGATTCATGGGTTGATCGAGTCTTACCTCCCGTACCAGACGGTCGATGAACCGTTGAAGTCGACTCGGGCCACCGATTCCTGTGTCAATGTACGAACCCGAGGGGCCGAGACAATATCGTAATTGTCGTCCTTCCCTGTTGCAGCTTATATTTAAATTACCCTTCTATAGGGCTTAAAAATAATAATAATGTCCAAAGTCCAAAATAAAGTCCAATAAGTGTCCAAAAATAAAAGAAAAATTACAAAAATAATAAAAATTTCCTAATTTAATTTTCTAAACAAATGAAATCTAAAAAAACTAAAATCTAATTAAAAATAAAATTCTTTGTCTTCTTTTCCGTTCTTTAAGCTTTAACTTTAACTCCAAGTCTTTAATTAACAAAGCCTTTGGCTCTATTTCCTTTCAATCCAAAATCTAAAACCTGTAGCAAAAAGAGAAATACCCAAAGAAACGTAAAATAGAACAAAGTAAAAATAAAATCTAATTAAACTAACTAACCTAAAAAAAAACTAAAAACAAGTCCATGTCGGCGGCGCCAAAAATTGATGTGATTTTAATATAGTGGTAAAAAGGGTTTGATACTCAGACTTGTGAAGATTCAATTTTTAAACTTAATTTTTAGTAACAAAATTAAAACAGATTAAAGTAAAGTTGATTTACAATTGATGGGAAGAACTAGGAATAAGGATTCCACCATTCGCCAATTTTTCAAGTGGTAAAAAGCTAGCAACTCATGTATTCAGTTTAATCAAAATATTGCCAAAGTTAGGTTTTTCAAAATAATAATTGTAAATCGTAAGCATGAGACATCAAAAGCAGTAAACCAGCATGACTCATCAAAAGAAAACACAACTAATTGATAAAAACCATTTTTTTCTAATTTTAATTCAAAGCAAATAATTATAAAAGAATTCCAAAAAGTAAATAAAATAAGAATTACCACTTTATTACTGGAAAAATAGCTTCCTTCATCGCCCCAGTGATGGTGATTACCTCATCATGTTGGAAACACTCTCAAAATAGTTGTTCATAGCTCAAAAAGTGTTTACAATGATGATATAGAAGTAACACAGACGATTTGATACGCTTATAAGCGTTACAGATAATGTTTCCTGTGTTGCTGAAGAGAAAAGTAAAGAGAAACAATAAAGTACGGTTCCTGACACCTTCAGAAATTTAAAGGAATATGCAACAGAAACTGCGACTTTTCTTTGGAGCCTTATGTTCTTAATGTGTTCTTCACTAGCAAATTTTTTCTTCTTCCTGGAAACTTTTCCGGCTGCTCTCGCTTCCCCCCATGAGCTTTTCTTTGATTTTCTTTGGTATTTATAGGCTTTGGGAACCCTAATAACTCTTCTTAAGTCGATAAGGATGCAAACAGACATCCAAATCCAACTCCAATTCCATGCAAATCCGAAGAGTGAAACTCCTTTTTCGGCTGTGAATCGATTTTTCAAGGAATTTTTCCGGCGTGAAACACTCAGAAGTGATGTGTTTAATCTTGTTTTCGATTCTTCTTTAATTGGGTAACTCAGAATTACCCCAAGCTCTTTAAAACTCGATTTTCACCAAACTCAGAAACTTTCTCACGTGAAACTTTTTCTTCCCGTCATTTTTTAATTTTTGAATTTGAAATGAAAGTGCCCCCAATCCAACTTGTCGGGTGCCTTTAACAACTTTTGTTGGGTGCCTTAAGTAATTTTCCCGGGTGCCTTTAACAACTTTTTGAGCCGATTTTTTCACAAATATTTATTTTTGAAAAATACCTATAAAGATATAAAAACCCATAAATAGTACAAAATCGAACACTAGTAAGATAGATAACTGAACCCATAAAAATACCTTATTCGCAGATTTCTCACCAAACTTACTAGCATAGGCTTCATTATCAACGTTGTCAATGAGATCTTTATGCTCTCTCATCTTCTCAATTGATGGAGGCACTCCCGCATTTATGCACCCAGCTATCTTCTTTGAGAAAAATGCAAACCGTTTTTTCTGTTTTTAGGCAATAATAATCAAACGATTATTATCTAAAATATTGAGTCGCAATACTAAAATCAAAAGGAAATAACATTACGTATCAGCCTTTCATAACCAGAGGGTTTGTCTTTGATGATGCAAGTATATTCGGACACCCTGGTGGTCTTTCCTTTATCTTCAAGGATCACATGAAGATGAGAATGTTGCCAGTACCATACCATATATCGTGGATCTACTTCATCACCTCGGTTGAAACGTCTCCCCTCGTTGATCATTTATTGCATCCTGTTATTCCAATCTTCAACGGATGGGTTATCAGAGTAAACTAGTGTGATACAGTCTTTACCACAAGTAGATTTCTCGACGTCCAATTGGAACCTGCCCCGCATGTGACTCCAAGGTTCTTCTTGGACATAACCGAGTTAACACATCACCCTTGTGGCATTGTACATGACATATCCAGTGGGATGCCACAAGGGTCCATAGTAAAACGACAACTCAGACCTTCCCGATATATAACCACTAGCTCGGTCTTCCATGTATGGATCAAAGCATACATCTTTGGACGCCATCGAGTCTAATTTTCTCCTCAAAGAAATCAACTCCTGCTCCTTATACCATGAATGGTTGTTTTCAAAGATGTATTTTGTTCTTCGGGGTGTTCCTTTCTCTCATGTCGGATTCTCTTTGGCCAACTTGAGGGACGGGAAGTGGTCATAGATCTATGTCTAGTGTACATATCAAACCAAGTATGAGAACATTGATTCTTAAAAGAGAAAAAAATAAATAACAATCAAACCATCAATAGAGTTACCAAAACACATGTAGTAGGCTCACGTTCCCGGCAATTTGGCTGGTTGATTCCCTCGATGCCTTTCTCAACTCTTCCGTCAAGAACGCATGACATGCGGTGCCCCACGAATAGTCATGAACTTTGTTGAGAGGATGCAAAATTTATAGAAGGTTGGCGTCGACCCGGTTGCCACTACAATTGGGGAAAATGACACATCCCAAAACACATAGAAGATATGCAGTGGCTGCAGCATTGACTTCGTCATCGCTAAACTCTGGATTCATTTCTTCTTTAGCATTAGTGCCTTTGAACATATTCATCAATTGAACCATGTTGAACTGTCTGGGTTTGTAAGGAACGCACCGTATGAACTCATCGTCGGAGATCGCTCGATCCCAACCAAGGCACTTCTGAGTGTAAAAATAAAGTTGTTCCCAGCTTAACTGCTTCACATAATCAAACTTGACCTCGGTACCATGGTCAGCGAGACTTAGAATCTGCATTACATCATCGAGGGTAATCGTCATCTCTCCAAATGGCATGTGGAAGGTATCAGTCTCAGGATACATTCTCTCCATGAAGGCTGATATCGACACCTGGTCATGCTGTAACATTGAATTCTCGGCAGCAGTAGATAACCCCGAGTTCAGTATAATTTGCTTGAACCGTTCACGCTCACCATCTAACGGCCAATCTTTCATCTTTCTTGGTGCAGCCGTAGGTTTGAGTAGACGAACCGCATCAGAATGGTCCTAATATACACGACGAATTATAAAATAATTAGAATAACAGTTAACACTTCTACGAATAAAAATACAATAGGTTAAGAATAGTGTTTTATAATTATTACCTCAGTTGAATAAATTTCTTTCGCCCAAGATTCTTTGTACCCAAATAATAAATCTCATCCATCTTTTGGTAACCCAGGGATTTGGCCTTCTTGAATACCCTTCATCTTCAAAGAGGCGAGGACTTGGTGTCCTCCTTTTTTCTTAATTACCTTCTTTCTACCTTGTCAATCTCCTTGTGTACCACTTGGTTCTCCTTCATCTCTGTTTCTTACTTGTGGAGCACTTGGTTCTCCTTCTTCTTGGTTTCTACTTCTTGGAATACTTAGTTGAGCTCCTTCGGTGATAGAGATTTCGCTAGCGCTCTTTTCTCTTCTTGCACTAGCAGTTACTTTCTTACCCCCTTCACGACGAGGCCCCGAAACAATTGTATCGTGGGAATGCTTAGATCGCCTTTCCCTAAAAAAAAAAAACAATTATTTCCAACAAGACACTGTTTAATCACTACATAATCGGTAGACAAAGTACATTAAACTCAACCGATTGTTTATAATCGGTAGTAAAACAAACAAACTAACAACCGATTGTGCATAATCGGTAGCTCGGGATCTACATTATCTACCGATTATGCATAAAAATTGGAACAGAAAACTCTAAGCCATATAATCGGTAGTCAAATAAACAAACTAACAACCGATTGTGCATAATCGGTAGCTCGGGATCTACATTATCTACCGATTGTGCATAAAAATTGGAACAGAAAACTCAAAGCTATTGACACACATACAATCGGTAGTCAAATAAACACAATGACATATGACTAAGACAATCAGAAGTCAAATACATAACCTATCTACCGACTGAAACCATCAAACATAATCGGTAGTTACATAAAAAAAATAACTACCGATTATGTGTAAATTTTGGTACAGGAATAAAATCGGTAGTTAATGACTAAATATAACTACCGATTATGTTTAAACCTATATGAAACCTAACTTTATAATCGGTACTTCAAACCTATATGAAACTACCGATTAAGCCTAAATTTTAATACAGGAATACAATCGGTAGTTAGTGAATAAATATAACTACCGATTATGGTAGATGTTCTTCAGGAATGAAGAACGGGACCATAATCGGTAAATAAAAAACATCACTAAACCTTCGATTATGACAAATAACCGAAAACTCTTTATATTCTATTCTCGATTTCATTCGATTGAAGCAAAATAAACACAAATAATGGTAAACCCTTACCTTATTGAAGTCATTACAAAGTTCTGGAGAGGCTGATTGTCAGAATTAGTTTCCGTCTCTAGGTCATCATCTTCGTGTTCTTCCTCTTCTTCAATATGTTCTTTAACGATCTCTCTATTTCTTATTCTCTCGATAAAATTCTGCCAGTTAGTATTATCAGTTTGACGGGTTGTTTGCTTTTTTCGAGTCACCTTTAGATTGTAATTACGACGATGAATGGTTTACGATTATAAGATGAATTGGTTTACGATGAATTGGATTGTGCCACAAACGGTAGTTAGAAAACAAGAGAAAAAAAAGAGAAGAATGTGAGAATCGGTAGAGAAGAAAAATGGTAAAGGTTTAGGTTTTTAATTACCGAGAGGGTATATAGGTATTTTTACATACCATTAGGTTATCCCATAGCCACATCTATTGGATGTGTTTGAAATAGTTGCTTTTTGTAGCCCTTAAAAACGCCAGGTTTTTTTACTAAATAATAAAATTTTATCCACAAAAGAAATGCTGCCTACTTGAGTAACTGCATGGACCTAGTTTTATCAATCAGTCTGTTTGAAACCGAATGTATATCGCTAATTGGATATGGTTTTTGTATCATTGTTTTGAAATTCCAACTTTTCAACAAACTTTAAAACTGAATCGTGTGTAAAAAGTGGTTTTAACTTCAAGGAAGAAGAGCTAGGGTAACAAGAAATTGCCTTTCGGTCTTCTTGAGATGCTATACAGTGACTACCAAGGAGAATAAAGGCGAGAGTGAGGAGAAGCCAGTGTGGAGTAGGCAGGGTTTGGTTAGTAGCCATTGCAGCGAGTGGAAGTTAGTATTGATTACAGTATGTACCCATGCATGCGTTTAGTTATATATAAGTAGATGACAAGTTCATGTTTGATAAGAACAGAAATAACATGCATGGGTTTTCAGATTCTTATAAGATTCCAAATTACAGTAGTCCAAATTTAAGGATTAGCCTATGTTGAGACCTCCACCCAATACAACACTGTAAACAACGATTTGTTTTCTTCTCTCTACTTCACTCTTTCAAGTTTTAAGTTTGTCCATATGCACTTGTGTTTAGACTGCATTTACAATAATACTCTCATTAGTTTGGCGCGGCAAAAGCATATCTTTACATGAGCTCAAGTTTCTATAAGGAGAGCAGCATCACATGTAGCTCCAGATCCATAACACGCTAGGCATGAATGGACCAAGCCTAAGCCCATTCCAGCTCCTTCATCAGTAAGCTTATGATGTAACAGCCGAAATGGGTTAGAGTCCGGGTCTTAATATGTTTTGCCTGGGTGCTTATTATGTTGAGTTGTCAGAATTAGATTAAACAGAAAGTGATCTTTGTACATTTTTGCCAGACACAAGAGTTGAACTTGGAAATTATCAACCAACCCCGCAATCGCCAGATAACAAAAAATGACACTAACAACAATCAACACCCCCTCGATCCATTCTGACAGCATGGAGTAAATCAAAATAGATTTCACCAGAAAAGGAAAACTGAGACGCGAGCAAGAAAAAATATCATTTAACTTTGCAAGTGAGATAAGTTCTCAAAGGTACAAGAAAATGAAGCAACCAGTAAATCCTCACTTTCAGTTATTACAAGTTACAAGTTAGTTCTTTAGTACTGTCTTTTGGGGGGAAAATCAAATATAAAGAAGACCAAATAAACCACCCAATACAGCTGCATAAGCTAGGCCTGGCCAGCCAAACTATCTTAGGTCTCCTGGCAAACAATATCACCGTCTGGATATCCTACCAAACATTTCCATAAACACAAAATCAATAAAAACACAACAAGCCTAATCCTCTTGCTACGATAGATGACCAATAATCAGATTTTGAGTTATGCTACGATGATTGGAGTAAAGCCATTGAAATAATCGTACTAACCCCACGAAAATATTGAAACCTGAAATACTTAATGAAAGGGAACTTACAATATTCAGGAAAGTTGCAGCCAAGAAGTAGGGAGATGTAACTCCCTCATGTATGGAGATAATTAGCAGCCATCATCAAGTCGAGAGTCAATTCAGGTTCAATATGAAACTCTGTCTCCTTTCCACTGTCAATTGAACATAAACTAAAATTTAGACAGTAAGATATTATAATCAGACAATAAAACAAAAGTCACCATTGCAGTAAAACTCGAAGAAAAAAAACGAAACTACATCAACCCCAAAAGTGACTACATTGATAATAGTAACTCGTGGAACTTATTTGGTTCAACTCAACCACCAATTTAGGTTTACCGACCAATTGTCTAAACCAAAATCATGTATAGTACATTACAAAACTACTGATACTCAAAAGGAACTTGCCCGTAGTCTTTAAAAGAAACCCCCTAGATACTTAACTAGTGCAGTACTAAATCGGCAATCAACTAATATTAACTTGTGAAGCTCAATTGGTAATCAACTAGAATGCCAATTTAAGTTTAGCACCCCATTGCTAAAAGCCTAAAAGAAACGGTTATTACATCACTAAACTACTGATACTCGATGGAACTTGTTCATTTTCTTCACAAAGAAAGCCCAAATATACTTAACTAGTGCCATTCATAATACAGCATTCAGGTTCACCAAAATGTTAAATATACTCCCAACATTTTCAAATAGACTTATGATGACGAATACGAGAAAGTAAAACTGATCTTCAGATCTTACTAGAAAACAACTTCCATATTCGTAAAGCGATAAATCAGAAACACTCACATGCTGCATTGTACTTGAACTAAAATCAAGGCACATAAACACACATACGGCAACATTGAGTTTCATCTGGAGTCTAGACTACCTCTACAATCTACATCCATCAACAAACCTAGTCCAACTTAACACTACATCTACTTTCTATCTAATCTTTATAGTCAATAGTCAATTCCCTAAATATCTCAATACTCAATTCAATTTAGGGTTTTAATAGGTCAAAATTACATTTCCCTACAAAATCAACACAGAGAGAGGATTACTTGACGAATTGAAGAGACCAATAAAAGTACTGGCAAATCTTCTCCAACACCATTTTTTATTTCTTTCCCAAATATGTCTGGCCAGTGGTTGCTTAGTTGAACCCTAATTTGAAATTGGCACAACTCTCTTCGTTGATTCGTTAATAATTTAGTTTTGTTGATAATCTGTAAGTGGTAAACATCTTTAATTTTATTTGTGATAATCATTAGCTTCAGTTTCAATTTCTAATGTATTACTCATTAGCTTCAAGTTCAAATTTCTTATAAATTCAGTGTTGATGTTTGATTTTAAGGAGAAATCACATCAAATTTAATTGGTGCAGGAATTGGATTAAAGGTTATAGGTATTTCGATTATTTCATTCAGTATAAAATTTGGGTATAAGTTCCAGACGTGTAATGGTTTTGGTAATTTTAGTTGGGTTTTGGATATAAGTTGAAGAGCTGATTCTGGGTATGACTTCAATTTCAGTTGAAGCTTAGAAAATCAAATCCCTTAATTTTAGTTTGGGGTTAAATGTTTCATATTTTTCCATACTTCTAATTGTTTGTTGAAATGCCTAATAGAAAATAATGTTTAGTTTTGCTTTAGTTCTTAAGCAAGTCATATGTAATTCTGATCTGTTTCCAACTTAAATTTGTTTCTAACATCAGCCCTGAAACCTTTTCTTAACTAAGAAACCATTTAAAAGATGATACTATCTTTGAAACAAAACCGTACAAAAATATTGATACTAAAGAAAGACTTATTCTATATTCCGACCCATAAAATAAAATTGTTTATGTGGAACAAAATATATAAATTTGTGTTTATTTATACTTTGATATTATATCTGAAGAAATCTCAATACTGTTTCACCCTTTAATCTTTGTGTTTTTTGAGTAGTCATTATTACTGTTAATGATTCTAATTAAATTTGGTATTGATAACAGAACAACAAGTCACAGATGGGTCGTGCTAAACTTAAGATGAAACTAATATCAAAGGAAAAAAATAGGAAGGATCAGAAGAATTTAATAGTCTTTATTTTAGTAGCAAAACCCATCATAATTTTAAATGAAGTTATAAAGTTGTATATCCAAAAAGCATTAGGCTTTTTCTTCTGGGCAAGAGTCTTTGTACTAATGGTTTCACTTCTGCTCCCTTATGGAAGTTATGGGTGGGACATAGAAAGTATCGGTCAATCCTAATGCATTTCTAACAAATTATAACAATGCAGCAATTTGTGGAGTTCTACCATAGTGGATGTGTTTGAATTTGGTTCATTTGTGATGTTGTTTTCCGTTCAATTCAATTACTTTACTGGCTTTGTAATTATATTTTTATGTTTTTTTTTGGTAATTATAGAACATAGTATTATAAATGGATGGTAAGGTTCACGAAGACCTAGCTCACAGAACATAGTATTATAAATGGATGGTAAGGTTCACGATGACCTAGCTCACATTGTTCTGTTTTCAGTTTATTTTAAGTATGTTCTTTTGCTGAATGCAGAATTTGATATGAATTCATACGTTAAGAAATGCAAGTATCTTGAAGGTGTTCACTTTCTCACACAAGAAAATTGCTAACATTCATGGAACCAAGGTCATGTGGAAAAAAGGGGCAAGGGAAGGGAAAGCAATGTTGGCGCTATCGCATATTGCGAGTGTTATACCTTAATGTGGTGAATATGCAAGCGCTATATAGTATCTAAAGAAAATGCATATGATTTTTTGGTTTAAAAATTAGTGAATGAAAAGTTTAATTTCTAGATCTGGATGTTTATCGTTATAAAACAAGTGAACACAGTGAGATTGAGTTTCATCCTGAATTGTAGGTGCCTTGCATGTGCTTGCAGCTATGTTTTACGAGTTTTGGAATGTAACGACAAACGCATCGCGCATGCGTCTTTGCAAGTAACAATTGTGTAAAAACTAAATTTAAATCTTGCTTGGTACGAAAGCAAAAGTTGCAACCGCCAATTAGTGTAGCTGCAGAAAAGTATGTGAATTTTCACAGCTAACCATTTAGGGCTTCAGTATCTACCAACAACTAACTCTCTGATATTTAAGAGTTAGTATCTAGATCATTTGCTGACTGTCAAAAACTTATTTGATTTTGGTGTGTGTTTTTTTCTTCCATAAAGGACCATTCTAAAATTTTATTTTATTTGGAAATCAAAATGGTTGATCAACAATGAAATTACGACGAATATGAGAGTACTTTGTAGAAGGTATTAGGGGACATTGGAATTATACTCTTAGCATCACGCTAAATGTTAAGTCTTGGATATCTAATTGGGGAGACGAAAGACTCAATAGAATTTGGAGCAACGTCCCCGCCTCAATTTGGTGGTGTATTTGGAAGGAGCGGAACGCAAGGGTTTTCCAAAATAAAAAGAAAAATTTGGGAAGTCTCATTAGAAATGTTAAACTTCAAGCGTTCTTTTGGGCCGAAGCACATACTAGAATGCTAGGTCTAACGGCAAATATGATATTAGCATTATGGGATTCTTTATTTCGTCCCCCTTAGCCTTGTAGTTAGTTGCGCAGGTTTGTTCTTTTGTTTTTTTGTTCTTTCGTTCTTTCTCTCCCTTCTTTCGGTTTCCGTTTGTATTCATTGGGTTGAGGTACCCCCCTTAAGTACCTTCTCTCTTTAATGAATTTCCTCTTGATCGATCAAAAAAAAAACAATGAAATTACGAGTTATATATAATACTAAATTTTATTGTAGAAAAACCAAAAAAAAAAATTGTATCAGAGTTTTTAATAGTCAATTGGTCAAGGTATCACCTTCTATTTTTTAGACAACCGGGTCCGAGTTAAAATTCAGTAGTAGTGCGGCAAACCAGAAGTCACCATAATAGATAATCAGGAATGTGATGTCGTACATTGGAGGTTAACTATAGGAACCAGTTTTTGTCAAGATTATTACGGGGTGTACCAAATAACATTAAGGTGTACAAAATGTATGTAAAACAAAACTATTGTAACCACGTGATTCATTAGATTATGTGGGTCCAAATTTATAGTTTAATGATTTTTTTATTAATTTTAGTAAAAAGGAAGTTAGGGGTTTAATCTCTAATGTAACAGTTTGTATTACTAAAAATATATTTGTACAGTTAGGTTTGACAGAATGAATCTGATAGTCTACCTGGCTTGGTTAAAAAAAAAAATTGGTACACCAATAGCAATCTTCGTTTTTATGATCCAAAAGAACACTATTAAAGCTTCAAAAATGCTGTTAACCAAAACCAAAAATAATGTACTGATAAGAACCAGAACTAAACAATAAATAAATAATCCAGTTAGTTTAAGTAATAGTTACGCAAAAAAAAATTCTTTTCAGTTTTCTTTAAGAGTCAAATTAATTACCTACCAAAAGTATACAAAATAAAATAAATAAATCAAAGAAAAAACGTCCAGTGGATGTATGAAAATCTTCCTTGGAAACCAAAACCTTTACAAGATGTAGTAGGAATAGAAAAAAAGAAAAAGAGATCATTATCACTTAACGTCGAAGAAAAGAATGTCACCAGTTTTCTTTTTGTATCATTCGAATTTGCATGGATTATGCTAAACTTTGTACAGCATCTTTCCACGTTTGCATTTAACAAAACGTATTAAGAATGATTTCTTCACTATCCATAACATATAGTATGAAACATACTTTGCACAGAATAGACCGTTATCGAGCTAAAGCCTGCGGGGGTGCGTGCATAATCGGATTAGAGGTATCTATTTGTCTGTTTTTTTCCTCCTTTTCGACGATGTTAGTGGATTTAACCAGACTAGCACTATATTTTATGAAAGTAAAGCTTCCGTCTACAAATTGATGTAAGCCTCTGATGACTTCTCATCTAAATATTTAGTTAGGTCCTCGGTGTTTATCTTTATCTTTATCTTCAGTTACCATGATAAGATTTTAGTCAAAGTAGTTAGATTAAAAGCTCAAATATATGCATCTTTTAGGTCGTAACTTAAAAGACTAGCTAGTAATCAAGATTTCATCGAACCTTCTAGGTTTTGAAGTGGTGGCACGTGGACGATCAACCCTTACCAACGCCATGACTTGTTTGTTATTAACAGCCCCAACTAAGAAACTTAAGCGCAAATTATCTGATACTAAGGTTGCTCACAGATGGTGAAAATCATCAATAATGCATCGGAAAGTTGTTCCAACATCATGATATCAGAGAGTCCAATGTCCGTGTACCATTTTGTTCTCAACTTCAAAATAAAGAAGACCAATAGGTAGAATGTGTGACATATGTCACTTCAGAAATCCATTTGGCTTATATATAGGGTTGTTCACGGTATGGTTTTGTTAGGTTATTAGCCAAAAAAGATGATTATCATTTACTAATTCGGTTCGGTTCATAACTGAGCCGAGTCGATACGGTACAAAACTGGCCGATAATGATAAACCGACTATATTTATAATTATTGTTTTTTGTTTTTTGTTTTATTTTTATTGTTGTAAGAAATGGTGAGATCCATTTAAATTCCAACGAATTTATATAATCATAATCAATATTCAAGTAAATTTGCAGTTTATCTTCATGAGTTATATACAAATCTGAAACCAAAAACCAAAATACAACTCAAAATCAATGAAAGAATCATAAGAGACAAAAAAGGATCTAATATCTATTAACTGAACCCAAGATTTATCTAATATATTTATTAACATCTGTAGTTGTTGTTTATTTATCATTTACATCTTCTTTTCCTTTTGGTAATGCTAATTCACCTACACAAACAAACAAATCAACCTAAATTTCATAAATAATTTAGATAAACACACAAAGTTAACTTAAATATCCAACCTCTCAAACATAAATATTAATCAATCAAACTGGAGACTTTCAATGAAAAGAGAGTCTTGCGGAATGTTTACTAAGAATAACCCTAAGATCTTCAACACGTCTTCAAACAAACACAAAACAAAAAAGAACTGCAACTTTTTTACATGTAAAACTTTCAGGATCAACGAAATCTTGATCTTCTTTGCAAATTCAAACAAGGTTACCTTAACTAGATTATAGGAAGTTAACTAACTCAATAAATAATAATGATGGTGGAAATAAATTAGGAGAATCAAAAAAACAGAAACCAACAGTTGAAGATTGAAGTTTTAAATTAAAAAATTTGCAACAAAATGTTGAAGTTGCCGTTGGTTAAACTTCTTGGCTTAATGTTGTTGTTGGTGAAGCTATTGCGAAGAAGAAAAACAAGAGGAAGAAAGACAGAGGGAGTTGGTAGAGAAGAAGAAGGTAAATGAATATTAGAGTTGTAGATAAAAGAAAATCTATATCTCTCATTAATGGACAAGATTAATAATATCCAACGGTTTCTATTAATCGTTTTTAAACCGATGAACATGATTTTGGTTCAGTTGAAGAGGTGCACCAGAACCAAACCGAGATAAGTCGATTTTTCACTAATCTAAAACATTGATTACCATTAAATTTTTGGTTCGGTTCAATCCAATTTTATCGGTTTGTCGATTTTCAATGCAACTCTAATTACAATCAATACAAACAAATGTTAAATAAACCACAACATTCATTTATTTTTTTGTCCCTCCGAAGACATATGATAAAAAGAGGATTCATGGGCATGGTTTTCACGTCGACTTATAATTTCGCTACCAATTTTTATACAATCCATGTGATAATGATATATTTTTTAATCTAATTTTTGTTAATATGTTATTCATAATATTTTATAATTTTATTAAAGGGTAGTATAATATAAAACGGACAACAATTAATAACATCACAATCTACTTTTTTTTAAAATTAGTTGTTAAAAATACACGGTTGAAATTAGATTTTGTGGGTGCTGAGGTTTGATATTTCATCGTGCACTAAATTTTTATAAGAACGTCATAAAACATTGTATTGCGTTCATATAACTAAAAATTAGCTTTAGATTTATCACTTGGGTTTTATAAAAAAGTTGATGGAAAAATTATGAGATAATATGAAAATAACATACATATCAACGAGTCATCCTCCCTGATAAAATTAGGTTTCTATAAGAATGTGGAATTGCAACCAAATGAGGATTACATTCTTGAACGGAAGACATCAAGTAAATGAATGTTCACAGTCAAGCCTTGTTATGAGAAGATCACTAGTCTAGTCAATATAATAACATTGGTCAAGATAAATTTCCTTTTATCTAAAACAAAAAATTCCTCCAAAGATTATTTTCTTTCTATGAGATTAAAATATCTAGCTGCCATGTGAAAATTTTTCAAGATTTAGAAGTAGAAAAAGAATAATAACGAGAAATAGCGAATAAAGTCAAGAAAGCTATTATTTGTATATTGAGACAACTACCACTCTCACCAGATAGGAACACATGAAAAGTTATAACCAGGAGACAACGCAGTTAACGCAAATAGCTAAAATGCAGAGGCTACTTTATCAAAACCACATAGAAGATAAAACAAGGAAAGGCGAAAGGAGTAATCAACACGGCCGAAGAGGAAGTGCCTATAAGAACTCGGTTAAGTATTATATGTGTTTTACCCGAGCGAGGAGTGTAGTATTTGTAGGATCTCGGACAATTAATGATGTACATGGATATTCAAAAGTGTAACAAAATGAGGTGTATAGTCAGAATGGTTACAAATATTGAAGCAGAGTAAGTTTGTGAGCCAAGTGATTTTTATGAGAGAAAAAAAAGCTAGAGATAATATTAGGGTTTAAAGAGTGAAAGTGAGTGTGACATATGTTCTTGAGAGAATACTTTGTAATCATCATTTTATTTCTTAGTGAAATCTTAGGAAGAAAGAGGTATTTTTTACCTTATCAACTCGAGTGACTTTGGGTTCTTTTCGCTTTCGGACAAAGGGAACCTCATTTTTATCTTTCTCACCCTTATCCTCCTCCTTATCTTCTTCTTCTTCCTCCTTGGAAAAGACTGTAGTAAATCAGGAACGTCGGGTATGATCAATCCAGACGATAACCCAATGACGATATACAGGGATATGATTATGAGCAGTAACCACACATGAAGCATGGACACCGAGAGACTCAAGCCCATATATATGGGGAACCTCAATAATAAGAGGTCCCTTGAATTATTTGTCATCATGAGTCTTGCAAAGAAATAAATTTGAAGATTCTTGAAAATCCAAATCGAGAAGAAGTAGGGGCTCATTGAATGTTATGCGAGATCTCGAGTACATTACCCCCACCTGGAAAACTTCTTCGGAGATTGAGGACTAGTATAACTGATAAAAAATAATCAGGAATATATTCACAAGTATCTCTCTCAGCATCGTCAGTAGAATATGCATGTTCAGTGCATCGACTATAACTCCTACGAGCAGCTTTGCGAATGAGTCTCCACCAATTCCCCGAAGGGAAAACTGAAAAATGCCACATATTAACATGTCTGGTCGGGAAAATGCCCCCAAATAAAACTTGTGGGAAATTACTATTTTTATCTAACAATAGTTAAATGGTCGGTATCACCACGTGGTCTGTTACACGTGTAAAACAAAGACAAATATGCCCCTCCCATAAGATTTCCCCACGTATCACATTGTAAGATAAATACACATATATCATCTAGGTCTTCCATCTTCTTCATCTCTTCGTAAGTCGTAACCAGATGCACAACGAGAGGCAGAGTTTGAAAAATTCACAGAAACACAAAGTTGTCTTCTTCAGTAGCTCGAGATGATGATCGTTTACTATTTAGGTGTGTGATGAGGTGCGTGTGCAAAGAGTGTGTGAGAAGTGTGCTGTACACACGAGTGTGATCGAGAGAATGTGTGTGTTGAGTATATAAACTAAACAGAGTCCTGTAAACAGTATTATCTTTTTCATTCAATCAACTCTATTGATCAAATCGTTACAGTACCAATGTAGCATTTCATAGTGTTATCATGTGATGATTATGATGAGCTAATGAAAGAAGCAAGATGCGAGTTTGTTTGTGATCATCCTGTTTTCATTTTGGGAACTATTTTGAGGTAATCATCTTCATTGCTCAACTGAACAAATGATTATTATCATTTGATGGATATGTGTCATTATACTTAATACAGGTTTGATCAAGTATCTTGCTAGAATTCTTTCTTGAATTAAATCTGATGTTGCAGAGAAATTAGGGTTCTTACAAATCTAGGGTTTTATTGAATTGAATGATTTAAACTTCAATTCAAGTGATAGTAAAGCTTGGGATAGCTTTTTTTTTAAGTCAATTCAGAATTTTTAATTTGATAAGTCAGAGTTTTCAATTCTTAAAACTAGGGTTCCTTATGATAAATTTGGGTTTTTTTTCCCAATTTTATAATGTTTGATTCATGCATAATTCTTGGATGGGTTTGCAGTAATTCTATTGAGTTTGTAATTATAACGATTGTGTTGGTTTAGAATTGAATTTCGTTACCATGACTTTCAAATTCTCAATAGCTTTGGGTTTTTCTGAAGTGATT
Source organism: Papaver californicum (assembly GCA_023531435.1). Taxonomy (NCBI): domain Eukaryota; kingdom Viridiplantae; phylum Streptophyta; class Magnoliopsida; order Ranunculales; family Papaveraceae; genus Papaver; species Papaver californicum. The sequence goes on along the minus strand of JAJJMC010015859.1, from coordinate 5,477,830 downwards.
TTTATGGGTCCAATTACAAATGATTCCTGTTGTACATTGCTTGGCTGTCGAAATACGATATCAACATCTAACCTAAGCTGGGTATGTTGTAGTAGTTTTTGTTTGCTTGATTTAGCTTTAGTACTATGTTATACAGGGGTTAGTTCTTTGACTTCCAATATTTAATTGTTGTATGGGATTCATTAGCTTATGTTGTTTTACGTGAGCTATGTGACACATCTGATGCTTGGTGTGAATTATATTTTCTATTATTCGACAACAATGCACTGATTGTGGTTACATTTTATTCTCAAGTAAGAACTAACGTATTTACACTAACAGAAGTAAAATTGAGCAATTTTGTAACTGGTAAAAGACAACTAAAAATCCACCAGCTTTATTCTATTTGAGGGGTATCTTCTTCGCAACTTAATTGATGTTTGTTAGTTTAAAACGGAATTCATGCTTAGCTTTATAAAATATATATGACTGAAATGAGAGTAATTACATCATGAATGTTTGAAATTGATATGAACCGTGTTCACTGTTATATATGTTTGAACATGACTACTATGTTCAATTGATGTCTTGTTTGCTATTCTAGAAATGTAGTTATGAATGGTTGTAATGATGTTCTCAATACATATTATATATTTCAGATGAAGATGGTGAGTTCACAGTTTACACATTTCTGGTCATTTTCTTTTCTTTCAAAAATTAGATTTTTAAGATCCTAATGGTAACATATGGTATTCTTTTTGGTTTGCAGAGGCTGATGGGTCTACAGATGACATGAATGGGCGTATAGGTGGAATGAATGGGCCTGCAGATGATGTTGGCAATGCAGGATGAAGAAATTCCTAAAGATACTCCTGGTGAATTCTCAATTCTGTAAAGGAATGGCTTTGAAGATATGGAGGCTTTCTCAAAGCATTTAAGGATTTTTTTTACTTTATGGATTGTGGTGTGTTTTGTTTCAACTGTCAGTCGATTTTATGTAGGTTAGGACAATAGTATGGTGGTCGTGGTGGTCATTTTATGATGGTATTTCAGATGTTTATGTATTGGTAGTACCAGCGATGTTAACTGTCTTTTTAGAGACAAAACTCGTAGTGATGATATCAATGGTTAATATTTTTTTGAATTTAAATCTTGAAATTTCTATTTTTTGATAATCCCCGTCATGAGCCGTCCATCATCTGACATTAACACGTGGCCAAATCTCGTGGATATGACACGTAAGGCATTTTGGAAAAAGAAAAGGCAGATAAGGTCATGATACCAATTTCCATCCTCAGCCGTCCATTGTCTTACACTGTGATGTGTGGTGAAATCCTATAAGAGGGGCATATTTGTCTTTTTTTTACTCGTGTAACAACACGATGTGGTTATATTGACCATTTAATTGTTTGTCTTTTTCTTACTCGTGTAACAACAGGATCTGGTTATATTGACCATTTAATTGTCGGTGGATGAAAATATTAATGATAGGGTATTTTTCTATAAGTTTTTTTTTTACTGAGTATTTTTTCGACGGGATATTTTAATATGGGATATTTTCCCAAGTTTACCTTCCCTGAATACTGATGAGGGGCTCGTTAAGGATTGTTCTTGGCGAGCACTTCATGCTGAAAACAGTTCTTTAGATCATGCAGAGGCATGCGAAGGCTGGCTTTCAACTGACCCTCACAAACAACAATTTTATAGGAGACAGTTGCATATAGGCCCACTCCTCTGTCATTATCGCCTTAGACCCCTTAGGAAGAACATAAGAAACTCTTAAGCCTCGGAGATGATAGGTGTCGATAATGGAATCCATATGCTGAGACTTATAGTCAGGAGTTGTCCTTCTTTGAGATCCTCTCCTAAAGGGCACCAAGAGGATAAAAAGCAAATAAGGGTAAAGAGACTAAAAGGATTATTAGAAAAAGAAAAAAAAACAGTAAGAATGAACTTCGAATACAAACTCTTTATGCGCAGAAGAAGGAGCGTGATGACTATCCATTGAATACTAAGAACTTCTGAAAAAGATGATGAAGATCTTACGTCAAGAAAGGTTAAAAAGAGAATAAGAGGAATCCACACTACTGTAGGAAACTATGAAGTTGGAAGGGTATAAATAGTTAAAGATCAAAAAAAAATGAAGAAGTGGGGAAGCCAAGATAAATCCTTATGAAGGGAACAAAATCCCAAAGAGAATTTCAACCGGCTACCATAGGTGAACATGTCATAAAGGAAATGGAATGGGTCCAGCAATTACGTGGCGGTTAGAAAGCGAAGTTTTAGGTAGTGGAAGCATTTATGAAGTAAATGGTGGAGTTTTCTTTCCATCTTATCCTTGTAGAAGATGAAATTTTTTTTTGGCAGATTATCAATAAAATATCTAATATCTAGTAGCCACATGAAACAATCTCAAGACATCTAAGTATAAGAAGAAGAATACCGAGAAATAACGAATAAATTCAAAAAAGTTATTATCAGTATATGGAGATATCTGCCACTCTCACCGGATAGGAACACGTGGAAAGATGATCTCGTCATCAATGATTAAGTTTAAACCAGGAGACAACGTAGTTAATTAATAAAAATGGTAAGAATGTGGATGTTACTTTATCAGAAACACGTGGCAGATAAAACAGGGCGAAGATGGAAAGAGTAATCAATATGAGCGAAAAAGAAATGCCTACACGAACTCGGATAAATATTAAGTGTGTCTCACTCCAGCGAGCAGAGGAATATCTACACGAGATCAGACAAGTAATGATGTATATCAATTGTGGATGTACCAAAGTATAGAAAAATACAATGTATAGTCGGAATGGTTATAAATACTAAAGTAGAGTGAGTTTGTGAGCCAAGTGATTTTTGTGAGAAAAAGAGAGCTAGAGCTAGTAATAGGGTTTGAAGAGTGAAACTGAGAGGGTCATATGTTATTGAGAGAATACCTTGTAATCATCATTTTATCCCTTACTAAAATCTCCATCCTCCATCCTCCTTCTTCTTCTCCGGTGGACGTAGGTTGTAATACCGAACCTCATAATTTTTATATCTTATTTACATTAACCTTTATTTGTTATTATATTCATTTATTTTTGTTTCATATTTTTTGAGTTGATAATTATATACTAGTAACATGAGTAGCTAAAAAATGGCTACTACCTTCCTTTGGTGCTTTCGACAAGAGGCAACTTGCAAAAGAGAGGTATGTATGTTCCACCCAATTGTTTCTTATGCCACGAAGATGAGAGCTCTCCTTATCTACTGCTGCATTAAATGTTCAATTGCTCGTGAACTTTAGACATATTTTTGCTAAGGAGCTCCAGTGGCATTTCATTGTCCCTGCAGGTGTGAAATTAACTTTGCTCTCTTGGCAATTGTTAAGTAGTTCATGTCAAACTTTGAAACTCGGATAGATAATTTCTCATGTTACAATGCCGTGTCTATCGAAAGAGCGCAATGCAAGAATTTTCAACTAACATGATTCGGTTTATGCCTCAGCTGATCAATACTATGAATACTATGAAGTACACTATATTCTTGTCGGCTTTATCTTTGACAATGGTGAGGGGTTTTTATTTTATGTCTCCATAAGAGGCTTGTTTTGATGTTGTGGCTTAGCTTCTCTTTTGCTCAGTGTTTATATTTTTTGTACATTCCTTTTACGTTATACAGTTTTTTAAGAGAAAAATTGGAAAAATATCCTAAAATCAAATGTTAATTTAGAGAAATTTCTTGTAGTGGAGGAGTTGGAAAAATGTCCCATTTCATTAAATTCTCCATCAAACCAGATTAAGTCACATGTGTGAGCTCATACATACGGGAAAAAAAAAAGACAAATATATCCTTCAAAATTCAGGGATCGGGGTTTAATTTTTTCTTCAATATAAAAAGTCCAAATGATCTATCGGTTGTAAAAGAATTCCTATATTTTTTAGAAGATCATAAATAACTTTTTTTTTCTAATTTTTGTAAAAAAAAAAAATTATATTTTTTTTCTTCCAACGGTTGGATTATTTAGTCAAAACTAAAAAAAAAAATTTGATTTTTCTAAATAAAAAATAAAATAAAATAAATAAATCCTGAATCGTAAACCCTGATCCTTAAACCCTAAATTTTTAAGGGCGTATTTATTTATTTATTTTGTATATATAAGTCCATACATGTGATTTAATCTGGTTGGATGGAGAATCTAACAGAATGGGACATTTACCCAATTTTTCTAGGATGAGACATTTCTCCAAAATAACATCCTATTTTAAAACATTTTCCTAATTATTCTTTTTTTTATTAACTTTTTTAAAAATAAAGCGTTTGGAAAAATACCCCGGCATAGACACACAAAACACTTTTTTTTTATGGGTCTTACGGTATCTAGTTGGGATCCACCGTTCCCGTAAAAAAAGGTTCACCACCCTTTTTTTTAGGGGTATACAATTTTGGGGGTGTCTATCTTGACACAGTTTGTCTAAAATGATTCATTTTCGAACAGCCGCACAATCTATATCATAGACTAATAGCCATTATTCACGCTCTAACCATGTTGTGTTGATTCATCAACCAGACTTTAGATCATGTCTTCTTAGAACTCAAGGATACAAATGTACGACCTTATAAAACAGATTTTGTTTAAGTAACGTCGTAGTTTTCTAGACAGAGGCGGAGCCATGATTATAAAAAATATGGTGTAAAATTTTTTTATCCATATTAGGGGTGTAAAATCGATTTAGAAGACTAATTTATCTAAAAACAACTAAAATATTTATAGTTGGTCTTAAAAACCAGTTGGCATGGATGTGCTACTGTACAACAATGCTCTAAACTGGATCCACTGTTGTGTCTAGAATGATTTTGTTTTTACTTTTTTATCTCACTATAATAATCGAAAGCTCTTTTTCGACCGGATCATTTTTACATGGAGCATAAAATGATGTTATTATCCTATGATTAAAATATTCTAATGACTACCCGTTTATTTCTTTTTTGTTGGGGATTTGTTTTAGGATCACGAGATTATAGGGTATCAACGATTCATCCAACACACTCAAAATCAATTCTCCACATCATTTTTTTTTAATTGGATAATCAATTAATGCTTTACAATTTCATATGTTCTCTTTCATTTAATTATTTGAACCTTTTAATCAACAAGGAAAAATTGAGGAGAAACAACAAATATCGAATCACTTTATCTACCTACTCTACTAAATAAATTCTTGATCAAAACAAAAATCTAATAACAAAAATATCAAGATATCACCAAGAGAAAGTAAAGAAAAGGGAGTAAGACCCATTCTTTGCATCTCTTCCATTAAATGATACACAACTCAAACCAAATAATCCATTGTTAATTAAAGTCTTGCAATAGTTGTTGATGATAGATGAAAGAAAGAGTGTCAAAGAGGAGGTGATTTGCAGGTGATGTTGTGATAACCAATAGGTGTACAAAGAGACTAAAAGTAATCTTCGATCAACTGTACCAGATTAAAAGTAATCTTCGATCGACGACTAAACCAAGTAATGAAACGGGTTCCTAATAATTCGTTCAGCATCAGGCGGCGTGCTAGTAATCCGTTCAGAAACACGGACGAGACGCTGGTAGTTCGCCTAACGAAGCGAGGACATGAGACTTCGTCTGATGAAACGGGGTACCAGGATAACGCCTACCACCAAGCGGTACGCCAGAGAAACGCCCACACTGAGCACGGTTCTAGAAAACCGCTTGTGTTCGGACGGTACTCTACAGCTAAGCCTGGCTATGTGCCAAGTCACACAATACCGCCTGTGTCCGGGCGGTACTCTAAAGCTACACCTAGGATCCTACGCCTTACACTAAGCATTAGGCTTAGTAATAGAAATTTAGTATTAAACTAAGCTAAACATTAAAATAAACTAAACATTAATTAAACTAGGCATTAACTAAGCTAAGCATTAAAGTAAGCATTAATAAATAAACTAAATAATGGAACATCATTTTATTCAGACGGAATGCTAAAATTTTGTCTTACCAAACGCGTTTCTGGAATACCGCCCGTCTTTTGGGCGTGGTGTTAGGATACCGTCCAAACACAGGCGTTATGTTAGCATTCCGCTCTACCACAGGCGTTACGCTATGACACCGTCTAGAGCAAACGAAATTCTATAACTCCGTCCGTCTCCCCAAGCGTAGCGCTAAGCGTTCGCCCCACCCCAGGCGTAATGCTAGATGCCCGTTTGACTATCCATGGCTGTTCTTGGACCGGAGTAAAGATCAAATTTTTTGATCTTTGATCGTTTAGTCTAGTCGCGCCATTGGAGATGCCCTAAAAAGAACATAACATAGGAGGGACACAAGACTATCGGTGGTGTCCAAAGTTTTTTTTTTTTTTTTTTTTTTTTTTCAAAAAAAAAAAAAAAAAATATTTCACCCTTAGTACCTTTTTCAAAACTACTGTAGATAGATGGTTTAGTGGTTAGCTCCGTTTTATGAAGTTTCACTGGACCGCAATAATGTACTCCCTCCGTTTCAGGAAAAGAGTTACTTTCTCTTTAAATTTTTGTTCCAACAAAAGAGTTACTTTTATTTTTCAACATAACAAACTTTCAAAACTACCCTTGTTATTTTAAAAAATGTTATTATCCTCATTATAAAGATATATGTAGTATTAAAATTTTTGTTAGGGTAAATCTGGAAATAAATTATATAAGTTATTCTCTCTTATCTTGCCTTAACAATTGTGCAAATAGGAAAAGTAACTCTTTTCCTGAAACGGAGGGAGTATTTCGTTTCGTCCTTTAGTATCCTATTGCTTAGGGAATTTAATTAGGATGAATTAGTATCATTGGGGCTGCCATGAACAGAAGTTGGTTGTGTTGTAACTTTCAGTTTTACGGTTATCTCGTGCTTTGATTAACCTTACACGATAGTATTAGTATTGTCATCAATTTTCGGACCGAAGCGGCAGGCGCATCGAGCATGCATCTTTATTCTTTACTAGTCAATGAGAAAACAAAGGAGATTTATTGTTATTCTTTAGAATATTAGAACTCTTTAAATGGTGATAATGACCGGACCGGTATAACATTATATCACCTTTGTACCTGGGAATTCTCATAAATTAGTATCTATAATATGTTTCCATTGAATTCATGCAACTTAGCTAATCAAGTATTGCACACGGCTATAAAACCCGACACATGCAGAAGTACGACAAGATAAGACCCTTATTCTTTTAGCAGCAGTCAATATTGAGAGATCCAGGCTCAGATTAGGCTATTGTCAGTTGGGCGGCAGTTGGTTAGTTATTAGAAGTTTAAAAATCTAGTTTGGCAACCAACTTTCCACGTTTGACTTACGACTAAATGTTTGTTGGACGTAATAATTAAAAATAAAAAAAAAATAAAAAAATAAAAGTTATTGATATTGAGCTCCTTAATGAAAGTGATTTGTCGAAACGGATGAGCTCCTCGTATCTCCGTAACAACATGGTATGCAGTAAAACTTTAGAAAAATAGAGTAATTCACGTGTTCAACACACTGTCCTTAAGATATTAGCACTCAACTACACTCAAGAGTAATTCTATAGCCTCCACAAGACGGATATCTCCAGGATAAAACACTCTACTACACCTACTACTAGCATATGTAGTAGATGCTCAACTTGAGCTTGGTAACTCCGAAAAAACTTGGCCATTTTGAGGGCTACTATTTTAAACACATCCCATAGATGTGGCTATGGGATAACATAATGGTATGTAAAATACCAATATACCCTTTCACTAATCTAAAAAATACTTTTAACCTTTTTCACTAGTCTAAAAAAATAAAAATAAAATCAATTTTTTTTATCAATTTTTTTTTTAATTTTTTTTCTTTTTTTTGATAACTTTTTATTAAAATCATTGTATAATCGGTAGTTTTGACAATTTCGATTACTACCGATTATTCAATAAGCCCAAATGGAAGTTTTCTACTATCATAATCGGTAGTTTCGGAGAATTAGTTATCTACGATTATGAATTTTTTTCAATTTGATAATATTGTTAAAAATGTTGGATATTTTGATTTTAGGTCCCATTAAATGGTACCTCTTAGTGTTTAGAGCAACTGCAGCGGGCGACTATACCAAAGAGTAAAGATTATATTTACTCTTTGGTCGCCTAAAATCAAGCGCAACAGGCGATTAAATTTGGGTTTTCGGCGACTAAAGCTACACTAACGGATTATATTTCCTCTCGACTAAAAGTATAGTCGCACGCTCTACTGAAAGACCGTTCATCCAGAACGCTACCTTAAGAAAGCTTTACGAACCACGGACGTTTTGTTACAGAAGCGTTTGATGAGACGCTATGTTACAGAAGCATTTGATGTACGCTCGGCTAAAAGGACGCCCGTATGCCAAAACGCTCGGCTAAAATAGCGTCCCACAGGACGTCCATTTAGTGGGACGTTCGAGTTTGAACGTCCACTTGGGAAGGCGTATCACCTCTGCGCTCTTTCAAGACGGCGTATAATTATATGAACGTTATGCCTTGTGAACGTTCATTAGTTATGCCTTGTGAACGTTATGCCTTGGGAAGGCGTATCACCACTTAGTCCACTACCTGTTCATGCTTAGTTAATGTACAGACATCTAGTCCACTACCACTTAGTTAATGTACAGACATCTAGTCCTGTACCACTTAGTTAATGCCTTGGGAACGTTCATTAGTTATTACCACTTAGTCCACTTAGTCCACTACCACTTAGTTAATGTACAAACATCTAGTCTTTAAGCATAGACGTTTCTCTACATGAGTGTCTATGCTTCCAACGCTTTCCCATGTGAGTGTTTATGACTTACGTCCTCCCAGTAGAGCGCACAATTCGTACACGCTCACCCAATACAACGTTTATTTAACAGACGCTGGTTTCAGATAACGTTAAACATACGTCCAACCACTTGAGCGTAACAAAATGTAAACGCTCATATACAGCGGCGTCATATGAAACGCTTCCATGAAGGGGCGTCCAACAAGATACGTCTTTTTAGAGCAACGTCCGTGTGGACTAACGTTCTTTTACAACAGCGTTTTCAAACAGACGCTCTTTTCATTGGACGTGCGATCATATTTACTCGCGAAACCGTTGTGTAAAAATTGAAAAATGACCAAATTTTTTTAAGTTTTTACTCTTTAGTATAGTCGCCTATTGCAGTTGCCCTTAGGTCCCAACTTTGTCCAGCTTTGCGTTTAGGTCCCGGTCAACCGAATGACTAACGTTGACTACCTTGACCGTCCATTTGATGGTTAAAAAAGTGAAATGACCAACTGAAATCCATTTTTTGAAATATTTACTAATTCTACCACGTTAAAAACGTGGTATAATCTTAACCTTTCGAAGTTGGACGGTCGAGATGGAATTGACAAATGAAATAAAACAGAAAATCGATTTGATTCCATTCTATTTTCTTTCGTCTAAAAATGGTGAGAAAGGAATTAGGGCAGCCGACAAAGATATTTGAGTGAGATTCGATCGAATATTTGAGGATTAGGGTTTGTTGTTGATTGATTAACAAAGAACAAGGTAATCAAAGAATTACAGTGGAGTTCAAAGGTGCTGTGGATTTTAGGTCAGAAAGGTAAGTTGCAGGAACCTTAAATTTGTTAATCAAAATTGGGATTTCGTAAAGTTAGTTCTTTATGAAGAATACCCATGTTTTATAATAGTGGAATCTATAGTTTAATAGAGTAATTTTGTTTTGTTTGTTGTAATTTAGGGTTTTGTTTTTACCCAGAAATAATTTAGTCTTTTTTTTTGATTTTTGTCTCTGTTTTTTTTTTTCGATTTTATCATTCTGTGTTTTACCTTCTTTGCCATGTTGGGTTGAACTCCAATGATGTTTAGTAGTTGGATTGATTGTTTATTTTTTGATTTGTTTTTTGTTTGTTGGGAATTAGGGTTTTGTTATTTTTAAGAAAGATTAGGGTTTCTTTTTGTTGATGTTTGTTCTTTTGTCGAATTGAAGTTGTAGAAATTATTGTTAATTAGTGGTCCTATTAACTAATAATTTTTGGGTGTACTAATATTTGTGTGTATTCCATTGTAGGTACTATGGAAGATGATTTATTGAGATATTATCCAACTAAAGATGGATATGTGGTTGGTAACAGCAAAAGGGATGAGGATCCAAACATGCACATTCTACCTGATTTTAACCCTGAAGAAGACCTTGACTTTCTTCCACTTCTGCATACTGAGAAAGTTGGTTCACAGAGCACTATCGCTGAGTCAAGTCAGGTATCTGCAGTTGATGACCCTCTTCTAGATGATGAGGTGTTATTTGCATCTAACTATATGAATGAGTCAACAGATTTGGATGAGGAGGGAGAGAACAATGAAGATGAAGTGTTGGAAGAGCCACAGATTGATGTTGATGAAGAAATAAGGGTCACTGGTGAGATACAATCCACACTTGCTTTAACAACTGATTTCAGAGAATTTGTTGAAGGAACTAAAAGCACAGATGGTGAATATCAGATGGTTGAAAAGGTTGAAGGTGTAGAGAAACTTTTTGTGGGGTAAGAATGGGTCAGTTTTGAAGAATGCAGGGAGTATATAAGGGAACTAGCCATAGAAATGAACTATGCCATAACTCAGGTTAAAAATACAAAAAAGAAGCAACAATACAAATGCATAGATCCTGACTGTGGATGGAAAGTGTATTGTGCCAGACTTCCTGATAGGCAAACCCTTCAATGCAAATTTGGTGAAAATTTAATTTCTGTATTGTTTTTTTTTTTTTTTTTTTTTTTTTTTTTTTTTTTTTTTTTTTTTTTGTTTTAACAGACTTGAGCTTCACATGTATTTTGCAGGTGTGTTCAATCATACTTGTGAATCATTTTATGGGCTAAAACATCCTTTGTTAAATGTAAAATGGGTTGCAAAGGTAATGTTAGAATCTTTTAAAGTTCATCCTAAGTTCAAGCCTAGGGATTTCCAGACTGAGATAAAAAAAAACCATAAAGTTGACATCTCTTATTATTCTGCCTGGCATGGTTATCATCTGACTTTAGAAAAGATAATGGTAGTTATGAAGACGGGTATAAATTTCTTCCTGCATTTTGTAAGCAAATTAAGGGTTTAGAGGGTAGAAATATTGCTTCATGTAGAACTGATCCAGAAAATGATAGGTTCAAGGCACTTTGTGTAGCATATAGGGTCTCACTTGATGGATTTGCCAATCATTGCAGACCTTTTTTAGGGTTAGATGGAACTCATTTGAAAGGAAATATGGTGGTACATTGTTGGCAATCACTGCCCTTGATGCCAACAATAGTCTGTTTCCCATTGCGATATATATTTGTTAGTCAGAATGCACAGAAAGTTTGATAGATTTCCTTCGCATATTGGCACCAGAGATGAAAAGGCATAAAAAGGCACTAACATTTATAAGTGATAGACAAAAGGTATTGGTAGAAGGTGTTGCTAGAAATTTTAATGATGTGAAACACCATCATAGGTTCTGTTTTAGACATTTATATAAGAATTTCAAGAAGTTACACCCTGGAAAGAATTTGGAGTTTATAGTATGGAGAGTAGCAAGGTCTTATAGTGAAGTTGGGCACAAAATCTGGATGGAAAGATTAAAACAAGTGAAGCCTACTGCACCTGAATGGTTCACAAAGGAACCTGTTGAGACATGGGAAAGGGATTATTTTGATAAGTCCTTAAAATGTGATCATATCACATCTAATTTCTGTGAAGCCTTCAATTCTTGGATTCTAGAACTGAGGTTCATGCCAATAACCAAGTTACTGCAGAAATTTCATCTTCTAATGATGAGGATCTTCTTTGACAGAGAACAAGTAGGTAAGAAAATGCCTGATGGTGGTGTTGTTCCGAGAGTAACTACTATAATTCAGAAGCACCTCTACTTCAGCCATGAGTTCACAAAACAAGCCTCATATGAGTTTGTTTGGGCAGTGTTAGACACAAAGAAAGATATTTCATGGGTTGTTGACTTGTTGGAGCATACTTGTAGCTGTAATGGATGGCAAGTGAGTGGAATTCCATGTGTCCATGAAATTTGTGCATCCTTGTATTTCAGAACCAGAAACTTTGATCAGTAAGTCTTTTTTTCTTTGTTAATTTGTTCAACCTTGAGATTGTAATACTTGCATATTAATATCGTTGTTTTATGTAGGTATGTTCATCCATACATGAAGGTGGTTACCTATAGAGCATTGTATGTTCCATCAATCAGGCCTATCCCTGACACAGCTTTATAGGACAAGGTAATGACACTTAGTACTATAATGTTTACTCATTTAATCATTATATCTGAGTTTGTAAGGTACTAATTCATATTGTATATATGTTTGCAGTCTATAACACAGATTGTGAATCCTCCTAAAGTTCCTAGACCCACAGGTAGGCCTAGATCTCAAAGAAGAAGAGACAGAGATGAGGCACTTGGTAGGAATTCTAGACAATACATGTTTGGAAAGTGTTATGGTTTTGTTCACAACAGAAAGACTTGCAAAGGGGCTTCTGCTGAGAATTTGGATCAAGGTAATATGTTCATTGTTTTACTAGATTTTTTTTTGGGTAATTTTTATACTTATTAGTAAGTTTAAATGTGTATGCAGCTCCAGCAACCTTCACAGGCCCTCATGTGAGGCCAAACCCAGCTGCAAGGCCACCTGTACCAGCAACTGCCATTACATATTATGCACCTGAATCTTCAACTGCCACAAATGAACAGATAGATCAACTTCGTCTACAACTCCGAGAACCAGAGGTGGTAATAAAAGGAAAAGAGTTGTTGCTAAAGGAGGCAGAGGAAGTAGGGGAGGTAGAGGTGGAAGCGCATATGCAACTCTTGTTGCTACCACAACCACTAGTATTCCATCTACAAGAGTTGCATTTTGTAGAACTACAAGGTCAAGGGGATTAGCCAAGGAAAAAATAGTTCATAAAAAAACAGAAGAGATTGTGGGTGTTGGCATCATGCCTGTTAAGGAGCCAAGACTAGTTAGAGAACCAACTGAAGTGCCAAACAAAGTGCACAATCCCAGGTAAGTTACATTCTTAAACATTTGTTCTAGATGTATTCTTAACTCAACTTTTAATGCACATTATATTTTTTAACTATTCTTGTAGGTACTAAATCCCCAACAAGCTAACCGACCACCTAATGGAAGAGGTGTTGGTAGAGGTCAGAGAGGTGTTGGTAGAGGTCAGAGAGGTGTTGGGAGAGGTCATATAGGTGGTGGACCTTCCATGAGAGGTGGAGGTATCTTTTCTTCAACAGCTGGCAGTGGCAACATGCGTAGACTGATGAATTGGCTGGGCACACCTGAGCAACGGGCAAGTGATGAATGAATATCATTTTAAATTTAGCATTTTTTTAGTATGTTTTGAAAGCTTTGAACAACTTTAACTTGCACATGTGTTATTATACATCACATGACATGTTGGCAGACCTGTTTTAACAGTTCAATATGTATACGTAAATGAACATGGGATTGATTTCAATTATGAATGAAATGGAGACAAAACAGAGTTTTCCAACAGTTCAAAACATGTGTTTGACAGCCGTTAACGGACCTAACGGCGTCACTTTTTTAACCATCAAATAGACGGTCAAGGTAGTCAACGTTGGTCATTTGGTTGACCGGGACCTAAACGCAAAGATGGACAAAGTAGGGACCTAAACGCTAAGAGGTACCATTTAATGGGACCTAAAATCAAAATATCCCTTTTGAATTTGGGGCAACATACATAATAGGTAATTTAAAAAATTCTTAGACTACCGATTATGCATGTTCAAAATGTTGGAATTTTGATAATTTTT
>JAJJMC010015859.1:5383710-5464027 GCA_023531435.1 Papaver californicum | reverse complement strand
GACTACCGATTATGCATGTTCAAAATGTTGGAATTTTGATAATTTTTTCGATTTTCAATTTGGGGCAACAAACATAATCGGTAGTTTAAAAAAAAATTAGACTACAGATTATGCATGTTCAAAATGTTGGAATTTTGATAATTTTTTCGGTTTTGAATTTGGGGAAACACATTATAATCCGTAGTTTAAAAAATTCTTAGACTACCGATTATGCATGTTTAAAATGTTGGAATTTTGATAATTTTTTCGATTTTCAATTTGGGGCAACATACATAATTGGTAGTTTAAAAAATTCTTAGAATACCGATTATGCATGTTCAAAATGTTAGAATTTTGATAATTTTTTCGATTTTCAATTTGGGGCAACACATTATAATCGGTAGCTTAAAAAATTCTTAAACTACCGATTATGCATGTTCAAAATGTTGGAATTTTGATAATTTTTTCGATTTTCAATTTGGGGCAGCATACATAATCATTATTTTAAAAAAAAAATAGACTACCGATTATGCATGTTCAAAATGTTGGAATTTTGATAATTTTTTCGATTTTCAATTTGGGGCAACACACTATAATCGGTAGTTTAAAAAATTCTTCGACTACCGATTATGCATAGACAACATTAATCGGTAGTTAAAAAGGTTCCTGTACTACCGATTATAGCAAAACAAGTATAATCGAAGAATTAATTTGTTCATTAAACTATTGATTACAATGGAATCGGTAGATATGGTACTCCATTATCTACCGATTATGAGACGTCCATGGCATTAAATGCATGCAAAAAATGATTTTTTTTTTGTTAACGATCACAAAACATTGCATTAATATTTTTCTACAATTTATGTTCAAAATATATATTCAAAATCAACTACTCACCATCCGAGGTCAAATCAATTGGGTATTTTCCTACCATAATCGGTAGTTTTGGAAAATTAGTTATCTACCGATTATTTATTTTAGTTTTTCTTAACAAAAAATTTAATTAATTTTTAAATAAAAATTAATAAAAAGCTATCAAAAGAAAGTAAAAAAAAATGAAAAAAAATATTATTTTTAAATAATAATAATTAATTAATTATAATTTAACTAATTTAATTAATTTAATTAATTTTTAACACTAATTAAGCAAGGGTAGATTAGCCATTAAAGAAAATATATGGATAAGTGGTGTGATAATTTTACTTCATAATGACCTTATTTTGTTTTATTAGTTGCCCCAAATTAGTTTTGAGTAGCCCTCAAATTGGCAGGCGAAAAAACTCTTAAGGAAAATCTCGAAAACTTGAGAAAGATAATAAAAAGTTATTATTTATGTGGTATCTCCAAAAATATGGAGAAACTTTTTTCCCTTTTTTATTATATCAAAATAGGTTGAGAAAAACTTGTTTATATAATAACCTAGTACAACTTAAGAAGAGGGATTTCCCAGATGTGGGACTAATAAGTTTATATAGTCTCTTAAAACGGCTTAAGATTGAAAACTCCCCGATGTGGAACTAATAGTTTTTTCATTCACAAAAGAAAACAATAATTTATTTATTTTCTTAAAACCTTAAAATTCATATTTTATATATTGTTTTCCAACAATCTCCCGCATGAATGAAAAACCTTAGTAAAACATGAAAAACACATATAGATCTTGGTAAATCAACACCCCAATCCCATGACCGTGTGTGTTGAAGTCAAACTAGCCATTCCAACGTCCTATCCTTCACACAAAAGTGTGTTGACCCTAGGGTCGTACTATTGATTGCATTAATCATAATAGTATGGAGAGCTTTCATCTTTAGTTTCTCATAGTGGGACTAAAGGTGCAGTTCACCAAAGTGAAAATGAGCCAGTGATCCCTTAGTAACCCTTAGGTCCTAAGTATCAGTAATACCAAGACCATAAAAAAATAACATAAAACCCATTTTCTCAAAATAAATTAAATCTCGATAAAAAAACAAAAATTACATAAAACGCAGGAAATACCATTTTAGGCAGAGGTGTCCATGAGGTCTTGAATATTTGTTTAGTGAGAGATTACCGGAACTGCTTGCTAGAGACAGTGAACACGATGTCTTGAACTGCTAGCGTTTGGTGTAATTCGCGATAACAACCATGCATGGTATCTCCAAGGTTGCTGCCAAGCTTATGCCGTTGTGCTCGTTTTGGCCCTGAGCAAATGTCCCGTTTGTTAGAATGCTCTAGAGAATCAACTCATATTCTCATAGGAAGTGGCCCACTTCCTCATTCAGATAGGTGAGTTCTATCAAGTGTGTTACTTCTACACCTCACTTCAATCTTAAATTGAAACTATAAAACTCATTAAGACTTTTTAAGAGTCATCCTTCACATGCAGTCACACTATCACAACAATGCACCATACGGAGGGACAGAGAATGTTATTCTCTTGATAGTGCTTACCTCAAATTACCATAAATTAGTTGTCTCATTGAACCTTCATTTTGGGATCTCCAGTCAGTAAGGTTGAGTATCCTTCATGGTAATTTTATTTCATGAGCTTAAGTCTCATCCCCCTCGATGTAATAACAAACTATCTCTCTCGATTATTCTTTTGTCAAAGGATCCACTGATTTTTGTCTTGACTTCGCTAAGTCTATAAAAATCATTTCATTAGAGAGTAGTTGTCTTACCGAATTTCCCTTCTTCGAGTTTTTCTAGACTTTTACATTACTCATTTACTTTAAACCCACAATAGTCAATTGAGTTTCAGCAGTGGTGGCCACAGGCTTCGTTCACAGAGAAATACCCAACAAAAGGGTTTTAGTCATTCAACTTCCTCTCATGCTTTAATTTAAGAAAAAAAACTCTGATTTTATCTCAGTCGAGTTCCTCATGTCTATTAGAGGATTTCCAACTAAATATACATCTTAAGAGAGTATACACATAGGCTAAGATTCTCCAAAGCCTGAAATCACAACATCTCTTAAGGTCAGTGTAATATGTATCATGCACAGACACAATTTAAAATGTACCTCGGGTACTTCAAATTTCTGAATAGATCATCCCACTAATTCTTCTGAGATCACAAGTGTATCTATACACCTAATTCATTGTACATTTACAAAAGACATTAAACGCAACGAGTTTGACAAAGATCATTTCCGTCAGAATTTCTTCTGGTTCCAATGATCTTTTATATCATGCTTGTCTACAACAACTTAGTTTTTCAATCAAATCATAAACATCACATTTTTTCTAGTGGTTGTAAAGCATATAAAGGCATACACAAGATACATGTACTACTTACTAGTACGATTAATACATCTTTCTCCAAAGGTTGGTGCAATATATATCACATATTTTAAATTAAATCTGTACCTCAAGCATCTCAATTCTCTGGTCATGTGATCAAAGCAACCATGTAATTATCCTGGATAAAATGGGAAACATGCAAACCTATTTTACAACACACATTTGACAGAAACTATATCATCAAAATTTGATTTTGGTTCTTTCGGATCCTTTAGACCACTTCAACAACAGATTAGTTTCCTGTCAAACTTTAAACAACAAAAAACAAAGGCATGCTAAACATATGCACCTTTAATTGGTTTAGTAAATACACTTATCAAATTCATTAGTTTCATATCACAAGTATTCATCATCATCACATAACAATATTGTTAGGTCATTGACTTACAACTTGGTTCAGGTCAAGTATATGTAGGTGTATCAGTTTATACCCCTAGTACTAATCAAACCATTAAGGTTTGTCCTCCTTTAACTAACCATTTAAGTATAATGCCTCACCATCCATCTGATATAGCATACTGACAATAATGGCAAACAATGCCTGATGTAGTAATTTTAGAATCATATGAGTAGTGCCAAGATATCACTACTTTATTCTCTAACAACAATTTCACAAAGTCAAGTCTCTGTCTAACTTATTCAATCTCGTGTGAGAACTTGACCTCAGAAAACTACTGTCCAGAACTCAACATCTTCAACAATAAAATTTATTTTATGCAAATGTTGTTAGCTTCAGAATTTTCAACTTACAGTTCTGGTTATCATATGCAATGATTTGCTAAAGAAGTCGACTCTTCATTCTCACATTAGACCCCACCAATTAAGGTGTACATGGTAGGACACATATAATTCTAGGGTCTTCTATGAATCTTCTTGAGAAATCAAACAAACACTTATTTCCATCTTATAACCCCACAGTTGAGGCATAAAGCCCCCCCATAATTATCAGGATTTCTCGATATAAGAAACTATAATTATGTGTCCTTTAGGTTGCATCTAACTAAGATACATCATATAATAGTACTCTATACCAACATTATGATTTAACATGTTCATGTATTCATTCTCAATTCATTGACGATTTTCCCTTTTATATACTATTGTCTTGTTCTATTAAGCTAACACTCAAAGAATCACAAGACCACATTTCCAAGTATAACATTCCATAGTAGCATAGGTAGATAGCATTTGGCACTAGTTTTAATTCGTAATGCACATATTGAGAATGATATCATAATTTGATTAATGTCCATACCTGACAAGCCTTGCACATCATTTACCTATTTCTTCAACTGTTTTGATGTTTAATTGTTCATGAAAATACTTTTGATCTTTTCATTCTTGGTAGAAGACAAAACATGCCTTTTCCGGAGCACACGTTCCAGCATTTCCAGCGTTTACCAACCAATTATTTTTATCATCTCCACTGAAAAGTAAAATTACTTAACACAGTAAGAATGTTAATTGTTTCATTCAAATTTGAATATACAATTCTCTAATTCCGAGGAGATAAGCACACAACTAAAAAAACAGAAGTTATCACAGATTAACACTTAATCTATCATACAAATTAAAATGATAAAACTTCTGACCAACTAGGATTCAAAAAATTGGTTGATACTTTCATTCGCCATAGGTAATATCAAATTATCAAGATATTATAAATGTTCATCTTATCAAAATATTTATTACTAATACATAGCTGTCAAGTTACTTAAGTCTCTCTTCACATTAGACTATCACTATCATCAGTAAGTAACAAAATTTGGTAGTAAAAACTCTGAACGATTTTCTTGTACATACATATCAATTCAAGCATATTTGATCGCTTAACCTTCGTGTTGCATTAGTTACTAAAAGATACTTTATACCTCAGTATCCATATGACTATGGTATACTGTATTATGATTCTCATATTTTCAACGAAAGGTAACGAATTCTAAATGATTTAGAAATCACCATAGAAATTACAAATACACAATTATTAACCAATCATGTGATTCACGTCAATTGATACTACACAAAACACATATAATCAAAGTGATTTATAACAGAATGCATAACTCCTACATAACTGCTTCAACATATAATTATTCATTAGGAATGTGATATTAATCTAACACATATCAAAAATTATCACTTTAAGTCACAAAAATTAATTCGTTATTTGCTCTAATTTGTTTATGAGAAATATTTCAACTAAATTGAAATCTCAAGTCTATTATGGATAAAAGCACTCACTAGTACCGGTTTTCATATTATATCCTAGGTGATAAAGTAACCCTATAAATGGTTGCAAGATCTTATAGTAATCTAGAGCTTAGATACAGTTATTGATATTCTGGACAAACATGCACAACGTTTTTACAAACACCATATCTCACAAACCGTAATTCCGAATCGGAAAATAAAAAATGATTTTTGAAGATAACATCTAGATCTACAAACTTCGTTTTTGAATAACCATTTCAAAAAACTCATGGTTACCCTAGAAAAACTAATTTAGTCAATAATATTTTCCTGCCCGTCAGAATTTGTCAGGAACGTTTCTCCTTTTTGTAAAATACCTAAACAATACTTTTACAACTCCAAAAATTCTGAAATTTTATGTGGACAACTATTCGTTTACTATATTCGGTTAAAAGGATTTATCAAAAATCATTCTAAGTTGAGAGATATACTCGAAAATCTACATCTAACCAAAAAACTCAATTTTGTTTTTCCACTTCACAGTTAACATCCTTTGTTCTCTAATATATTATCAACGTCAACGATTCACAAATCAATCATTCATTTATGATTGTTACTAAACCTAATGTCTTAAGATTGTTAGGCGCTATAATCAAAAATAAAAAAAAATCAAATAAACAAAAGTTATTGATACTTAGCACCTTAGTGGAAGTGATTTGTCGAAACGGATGAGCTCCTCGTATCTCCGCAACAGCAACATGGTATACAATAAAACATTAGAAAAATAGAGTAAGTCGCGTGTTCAACACACTGTCCTTAAGACATTAGCGCCCGGCTACACTCAAAAGTGATGCTGAACTTGAGCTTGCTCCGAAAAAACCCTTAAGAAAAATCTCGAAAACTTGAGAAAGATAATAAAAAGTTATTATTCATGTGGTCTCTCCAAAATTATGGAGAAACCTTTTTCCCTTTTTTATATCAAAATAGGTTGAGAAAAACTTGTTTATATAATAACCTAATACAACTTAAGAAGAGAGATTTTCCAGATGTGGGACTAATAAGGTTATATAGTCTCTTAAAACGACTTAAGATTGAAAATTTCCCGATGAAAGACTAATGGGTTTTTCATTCATAAAAGAAAATAATAATTTATTTATTTTTTTAAAACCTTAAAATTTATATTTTATATAGTGTTTTCCAACAATGTGTACCAAATACTTTTCTTTTTTGATAGATATGATAAGCACCTGTAACTATTAAAACTGAATCTAGACCAAATAGGTATTATCCAAATAACCATGTTACATCTACCCAATTCTCACATGAGATCGTTATATCACCAGACACCTTTTTATTCTGCAACATTGAGGCAATTAGCTTTTACATTTGATCTTTCTTTACTCAATCCACCCAATACTATGCAATGAGATCATTGTTCTTTTTTTCTTTTTCTTTTGCAAAAAGATCATATGGTAAGGAGACTTCAACCAAAAAATGGGATCATTATAAGTTATAAAGTAACCTATAAGGTTTTGTAATATCTAATCATCTAAGGCCAAGTACTATGGTTAGGCATTTGTTTAGCTATAGTCTGAATACAGTTAAGTCAAGGACAATTAAAAAAACAACCATTATAGGAGGATCCCATCTCTTAGCCTATATCGACGAAAACTGAACAGTAACATAAAAAAACTCAGTTTTGACTAAATTCTTTTTTTTATCCAAAATATAATTAGTTAGATTTCATTAAATGTTTGTTATGAAGTAAAAAATAATTAAGAGAAAAATTATGGTAAAAATAAAAGAGTTAAAAAGAAAAATATCATGAATAAATATAGGTAAAAAATGAAAATTAAGTTATAATTGAAGATGGAAACTCAGTTCTCGTTGTCCATTTCTTATCTACAAAATAATACATATCAAGCTATAGCTTCTGACCACATTATTGTTAGGCAGTATATGTTTAGCCATATATTTAGGCAATCAAACATACTCTTTACATAATTATGCTAATATTCATACCGTTGTAATCTCTGTATGCAAAACCTTAAATGGTAACATCATTATATATACGGATCTTCTAGCCAGTTGAAGGCAAGGAAGATACTTTCTCTTCATGGTTTCAGACCTCACATCGATCCTCTCTTAAATAACTCTTCTAATACATCCATTGCGATGGCTTCTTCTTCTCCTACAACTCTGATCTCTTTAAACCACCTTCTTTCTTTTATCTCTATCAAACTTGATTCTAAAATTTTTCTCATTTGGAAAAAGCAAATTGATCCCCTTCTTCGCTCTCAAGATCTTTATAAGTATGTCGATCCGGATGTTGCCAGTCCCTCTCCTACACTTGCTGCTCCAAATAACACTCAAGTTTCTAATCCTTCATATATTCAATGGAAATCCATGGATAATCTTCTCATCAGTTTTCTGCAAGCAACCTTCACTGATCATTTTCTATCTCAAACTCCAACTTTTCCAACATCACTTTCTTTCTATAGCCATCTTGGCTCCTCTTTTCCTTCCCAAGTCACTGCTCGTACATACCAACTTACCATTCAACTCCAGACTATTCAAAGAGGGTCTCAAACAATAAATGATTACATTTCTCAAATCAAATCCATCTCTGATGCCCTAGCAAATACTTCTTCCCATATCTCTGATTCTACTCTTGTCCTAAATACTCTACGTGGTCTTGGTTCTGAGTATGATCAATTTGCAACAACCATTGAAACCAGAGAGAAACTCCCCATTTTTTCTCAACTTTTTCCTCTCCTTCTCAGTCATGAACAACGTCTTCTTCAATCTCAAACCATTGCTGGAAGTTCTTCATCAACTGCATTCTTCGCTCGACATCAAAGTTCTTCAAACCAACAATTTAATTCTTCTAAAGTATCTCCTCATAATTCTACATATAATATCTATCGATCCAAAAAAAAAAAACAATTATAGAGTACATGGTCGTGGTAGAGGTGGCCGCGGATATGGTTGTTCACAAGTTTTTTAACAACATCAACAATCAATTTTAGGTGCCCGCCATCTATTTCTAATAAAGCAAATGCGCGCCAACTGTGTGGCAGACAAGGACATCTTGCGCCTGAATACGGTCATCGTTTTGATCACTTTTATCAACCAATAGATCTTCCTCATGCTTTAGCGGCAATGCAACTGAACGGAACACACCTTACGATCAACACTGGTTTCCTAACTCCGGTGCTACTCATCACATGAATGTGGACGCAAGTCATATGGAAAATGCAATTGTTTATACTGGTACTGATAAAGTAGCTGTCGGGAATGGTATGCTTTTACCTATACTTCATACGGGTGATATTGACTTACAAACTTCTACTCACAATTTTCCTCTCCAAAAAGTTTTGCATGTTCCACACATTAATAAAAATTTAATATCAGTTTCTAAACTCACCGATGATACTGATTCTTAAATTACTTTCGATCGTTTTGGTTTTGATGTACAGGATCGACGAACGGGGAAAACACTGCTTAAAGGACCTCGTAAAGTGGGTTTATATCCACTTTGGACTGATTAGGCGAAAAACACTTCTTTTCCTGCTACAGCAAACATTAGAGTTAAAACAAACTCCAAAATATGGCACATGAGGTTGGGTCATCCCTATCACCATGTTTTAAGTTTTTTGGTTTCTAATAAAAGTATTTCTACTTCTGCTAAGGTACAAAGGAGTACTGAAATTTGTAAGAATTGTGTTCATACGAAATGTTGATATGCCTTGAATCATTTGTTTGCCGGAATACTACGGGGAGTCCGAGGGGCAGAGCTCCTCGGCGGTGGTCTCGCTGAGATTGTTTTCCGCTTTCTAGTCGAATTAGGGTTTATTTCTTTGCCCTATATATAGGCATACGTTGTACCTAGAGTAAGTATCTTTTGTATTCTGCTCAGCAATAAAACTCTGGTTTCTCTGCCGTGGAGGTAGCTAACGTAACAGTTAGTGAACCACGTTAAATCCCTGTGTTCTTTATCTGTTTATCGTTCTCGTTTGATCTCTCGTTATAACACGAAACATCATCGTCTATCTTCTGTGCTCTCTGATCATAAATCTAATTCTATTTTGTCTAAAATTCATTCTAATTTATGGGGTCCATCTATGGTTGTCTCTCAGTCAGGGCTTCGATATTTTCTATTGTTCATTGATGATTTTTCACTTTTTACTTGGCTGTACTTTTTACAAAATAAAACTCAAGTCTTTAATTGTTTTAAGAATTTTAAAACTCTCATAGAAAATCACGTCTATCTTTTGTATTTTTTTTGATCTTTCTTTGTTCCTCTTAGTTTTTATTTGTGTTCATTGGATTGAGGTACCCCTTAAGTACCATCTCTTTTTCAATGAATCTTCTCTTAATCGATTAAAAAAAATATCAATTTAGTGCTTCGATGAAAATTCTTCAAAGTGATGGCGGTGGTGAATATATTTCTCATCCTTTTCATGATTATCTTATTCAAAACGACATTTTTACCAATTTTCTTTCCAGCATACACCTCAACAAAACGGTGTTGCCGAGCGAAAAATCCATCATACAGTGGAAACGGGTCTCACTTTATTACATTAGAGTAGTCTACCCAAATTTTTTTGGCATGACGCTTTCCACACAGCTGTTTACTTAATAAATCGAATGCCGACAACAGTTTTACACCTTACAAAAAGTTATATAATCGTTCTCCAGATTATACCTTTTTGAAAGTGTTTGGTTGTCGATGTTATCTTTTTTTTCCCTATCGTAAAAATAAACTCGACTTTAAAACAAAGCCTTGTATTTTTATAAGCTATAGCGATAATCACAAAGGCTACAAATGCTATGAACCGATTACTAATCGTGTATATATATATATATATATATCGTGATGTCGTTTTCAATGAGAAATCATTTCCTAATGCACAGCTTAACAACAACACCCAATAGCAAAATCTCACGCCTAAAGATGATGTTGGATGGACCTTTCACAATACCTGTTACTCCTGCATCTAGTAAAGTCTTAAGAACCAATTAATTACCAACCATCCTTGTCTTTTTTTAAATTCTTACAATCAGGTACAGTCACCTTTAATTCCTTAAGAAATTCAAATGTCTCCACTTTGCCATCTAACTCTGCCTCACCAACACATTATGTCTCGGAATCATCTCACCACCACAACATTGCTACACTGCCCACTTCAAGTCATACAGCAACGCCTAATGTGTCCACAAGTGCACCAGTAGCTACAAATGATAGTGCAACGTCTTTTTCCAGTCAGTCTCCTGTGGATAACGACCCCCTACCACCTGCAGTGCAACCTCGTTTGGCGGTTCCTGAACAACACACCATGCAGACTCGATCCAAGTCAGGTATATCAAAACCTAAATTAATAATGAATCTTTTAGATACAAATCATCCAATTCCAGATAGTTTTTTTTATCTATTTTAAGTGATGTTCAAACCACACCAACATCTTATACCACTGCCTCAAAGTATCCACATTGGCTAAATGCTATGCTCGAAGAATTTAATGCCCTTTTAGCTAATCATACATGGTCTCTTGTTCTTAGAACTCCTGACATGAACCTTGTTGGTTTCAAATGGGTCTATCGAATTAAACAAAATTCGGATGGATCCATTAACCGTTACAAGGCTCGTTTGGTCGCAAAAGATTATTTTCAAATATTTGGGTTAGATTATGATGAAACTTTCAGCCCTGTTGTGAAACCTATCACGATTCGACTTGTGCTCAGTATTGTTGTGGCTTTTTCTTGTCCAATTCGAAAACTAGACGTGAAATATGCTTTTCTTCATGGTTTTGTTGATCGTGATGTTTACATGGTTCAACCGGCTAGTTTCGTTGATTTCGTTGATAAAACAATATCCTAATCACGTTTGTAAACTTCATAGGCTCTTTATGGTCTTAAACAAGCCCCTCGTGCTTGGTTTCTGTTAGGATCGATGCTATGAGAAAACAATACAAAAACGAAAAACAAGAACACAAGATTTACTTGGTTCACCCAAATTGGGCTACGTCCAAGGAGCGGCTGCGGTTTTCACTATGATCTCAAAACGAGTAGAGGAATACAAGATGATAATGAAAGATACAAACCCTAGACAGGGTAACTCTCTATATATAGAGAGTGAGATATAGAGGGGAGTAGGATTAGGAGTTGGAATTAGATTAGGATAATCTAGTCCTAATATAATTAGTAAATCCTAATCTTAATTTAATTTCCCAACGGGCCGCCAATTGGATCGGGTCAAATATGAAACCGGGTCGTGCACTACCAGGATCCACATAAACTTAACAGTTTCAACACTTCACTTCTTATTTATTT
Source organism: Papaver californicum (assembly GCA_023531435.1). Lineage (NCBI taxonomy): Eukaryota > Viridiplantae > Streptophyta > Magnoliopsida > Ranunculales > Papaveraceae > Papaver > Papaver californicum. Next base: position 5,452,240 of record JAJJMC010015859.1, on the reverse strand, counting down.
CAGCTGAATTTTGTCGCATATAAATCAGACCCCTCTTATTTGTGCGTAAATCTTCTATGGGCATGATTGTTCTCCTACTTTATGTGGATGATATCGTGTTAACAGGTTCTGATACGGGTTTGTTTTCCTTTATTCATGATCTAAACAAACAATTTTCTATGATATACCTTGGGGATTTCCATTATTTCCTTGGCATGGAGGTCACAAAACTCCAACAGGTCTTTCCTTGAACAAAAATAAGTATACTCTTGACATTCTCAATCGTGTTAATCTTGTGAACTCCAAACCTGTTTCAACTCCTTCTTCCTCTGGTGGGAAATTATCTAGTTCCGATGGAGTATTGTTTGACAATGTTATTTTATATCGTAGTTTGGTAGGCGCTCTTCAATACTTAACCATAACTCGACCCGACACTGCTTTTTCTGTAAACCAAATTAGTCAGTTTATGCATGAGCCCACTGACGTTCATTTTCTTGCAGTAAAACGCATTTTACGGTATCTTAAAGGAACACTAGGCCGTGGACTTACCTAGATGCAACCCGATCCTACACTCGCGGACAAAGCATGTTCAGATTGATTATCACTTTGTGCGTGAGAGAATTGCTTGTGGTTCTTTACATACCAAGTACATTTCAACCAGATACCAACTTGTCGATATTTTCACCAAAGGACTTGTCAAAATGAAACATTAAGATTTGTGCAACAAGCTATCTTTTTCTGTTGTGCATCGTTCAGTTTGAGGGGGAGTGTTAGGTGTATAACCAAGCAGTATATGTTTAGCCATTTATTTAGGGAATCAAATATACTCTTTACATAATTATGTTGTGATCTCTGTATGCAAAACCTTAAATGGTAACATTATTATATATACGGATCTTCTAGCCAGTTGAAGGTAAGGAATATACTTTCTCTTCAATTATAGCTTAAAAATGACACTTAATAATTGGCTTTAATTACAATATAGTTAAAACTAAACAAAATTACCCATTATAGTGCTTGGTCTAAACAACTCAACTGAAACCCGATTAAAATGCTCAAGGAAAATCAAAACGAATGAATCCACACGGACACCACTTAGGTATGTGACAATATAGTGGATACAGTCTGATTGATCCGAAATTTAATTGAAAATTCCACACATACACCACTTTAACAAAAAATATTTTTTTGATAGAATCTAAAATAGATTTAAAAAAAAACGATGGACAGAATAGGGTCAACAGCAAATTGGATAAAGTAACTAAGGATAACAGTACAATTCCCCTTGAAAAATGGTTCTATGATCCGATTATGCAAATGAAATATCAATCGTAATGAATGACGCCCAAAGGCCCCAAACAAGTACGATGGATTTACAAGAATGGGAGAATTCATGGCATATCTTTGTCCATGCATCTGGGATGGAGGACAACCAGGTGAACTTACTCTAAACACGTTGCATTAAGATGATTCAGACGAGACTTCAGATAATACGCACAAATGGGGCAACAATTTTGGCCACAAATGAGTGATATAATTAGAGATAAATCATAATAGTTGACTATGGGCAGCATACTCTTTCAGATTTGACATCAATCTCGATTTGACGTGATAGGTTATTAAGATACAGTGGTTCTAGACAAACATAAAAAAAATACTTTCACATGTTTTTGGGTAGGTTCGGCGTGCCCTATCACCCACTCACGTGGACTAGCAGGAGCCGTATTAATATGAGAGTCGTTTTTTTTTTTCTTTTAAAGTCGGTCTATCATTTTTGATTAAGATATCAGTGTGTATTAGCTTGTAGTGTACACATGTGCTGCATGTTCAGTGAAAAATAGGTTTTAATTCATGTTATTCATGTTAAAATTAGCAAATATCAAACCTATCGACCAAACCAACCTATGTCATATTCTCGTGTAATCTTCGTGCTGAAAATATTACAATTACGATGTGAGTTGAGCTTGAAAATGTCATAATAGTTGAATTCCTTTGATTTAAACAATTTTTCTAACCTAACCTATGTGAGACTAAATTTCTATTTTACCATCTTGCTATTGATTCAGGCAGGTTTTATTAATATATGCTTCCGTAACATTACCAGTGGATCTCCTTTTTATTTGGAATAAAAATTCCAGTGAGGCGGAAGACTGTAATAAAGGAATCCATTTTATCTTTTAAAAATGCAAGATGCTGCTTGATAGTTTTGTTTGGATGCTGTCAAGAATTTATGCTCCTTGTTACGGCGAGAGATTGCTCGGTCAGTTAATCGGCCTTTTGGAGAATGCAGAGACCACTATCAGTAGTATATGCCTTTCCTGGAAAAGACCTATCTGTATCCTAGGTGTCTGGTCTTTTATTACTATATACCTTGTTTTGACTGTATTGCACTATGTATAATTTGTGAACCCAAAAAATTCGATAAATATTGGTTGATCGTAGCTAGTTTTCTCGGCAATTACAATGGCTTTTTTATTTCTCGTATTCCCTTTTGGGATGAGCTCACCAATATTCAGGCTTAACAGGACCTTTCTTGTCAGGACGGAGGGAAGGGAGCAAGTGGAGTCATTTGTACCCATAAATTTTTTGATTCTAATAAGAAAATACTTTTGTTTTATGTAATTTCAGTTTCCCAGCTGTCTGATCACCCAGCTATCTGATAAAAAAAAATATCTTGTGGATGCAAATTTTAATGGTAAAATAAAATTTATATTAATAATGGGTTCAAAAAATTTATGAATATTGGGGAAAAAAAATTTGTTCGACCCCATAGTATATAAATCCTGACTCCGTCCCTATTTCTTGGTGCATCTGTGGGGACTTTAATGAGATTCTTAGAATGGCTGAGAGATTTGATTGCAATAATATCTCCAATGGTATCTGTCAATTCAATGATTTCGTGAGACAAAATGATCTTGTTAATTTTCTTATGAATAAGGAGTAGGTTCACTTGGGCTAGAGGACCTCGAGTGAGCAAAATCGATCACTTTCTTATTTCAGGTGATTTCGTTTCTTATTATCCCTCTATTCTTGTTGTTGTTTTGGGTAAACCCAATTCAGATCATTCCCCTATCAAATTTTCTTGTGAAATCGAAGATTGGGGTCCCCCATCCCCACCATGGTGGTATGTTTTATGTGATTGCATGAGTCCAATATCATAGACCTTATACATCAATGGTGGACATCTTTTTACTTTCAAGGCTCAGCTGGTTTCGCTTTTGCCAAAAAACTTCATGCCTTGAAGCTGAAGCTTGAAGATTAAAATGCAATTATCTTTAGGAGAATGGATAGAAAACTTGAAATTGTTTTGAGAGACTTGGAGAATGTCGGCACCTTGGCTAGTCAATCCACTCTAAATACTACTCAACTTCAGACAGTCACAAGCCTTTAATCTGAATTTGACTCTCTTTATGGAAATTTTTTTTATAATGATGCGATAAAAAGCTCGTGTGAAATAGGAACAAAATGGACATAGAAATAAGATTTTATCACAGGGTTGCAAAAATAAGAAGAATAAAAAACAATATATCCTCTATGAAGTTCAATGGGGTTTCAACGGATGACAAAAGCACCATCGAGAATGGGATCACTCCGTACTTCTCTGACATGTTAATGAATGATGAGAGGCAAAGACCTAGTATTGCTAATATGAAGCTCAACAAGTATTTAGAGTTGCCTATCTCTTAAGAAAAATGTGTAGCCGCCATCAAAAGTCTTGGCTAAGACAGAGCTCCGGTCCTGACGGTTTTCAAGTAATGATCATCCTCAAGTACTGTTTTTTATCCTAGCGTTTTTGAGGGCTACCAAAAACTATCTAGGGGCGATTAATAAGACAAAATAAGGTCATTTTGAAGTAATTTCAATACATCCGTTGTCTATCTATTTTCTATAATGGCTAATCTATCCTTGTTTAATTAGTGTTATTTTGATTAATTAGTTGATTAATTTGGTTATTAGAAAATGATTTGAGTTAGTTTTGGATTAGAAATCGAGAGCGTTTTAAATTTATTTTTCGAGTTTTAGTTTGTACAGTCGGTAGGATCGTGATTTATTTTCCTACCGATTGTACAATCGGTAGTTTAATGGAGTACTTAAACTACCGATTATGTAAGTTGCCCCAAATTGAATTTCTCAAAACTTCCAAAATTTCGAACTCTTCATCTTTCACAATCGGTAGGTATTGAAAATTTATATCTACCGATTGTAAACATATAATGAATTAAATTTTTAAATTTTTAACTTTGTATCGGTAGTTTAAAGATTAATTTTATCTACTGATTATAATGGTTTTGTTGTCCAGGACTTTTATTGCAACAATCGGTAGTTACTGAACATAAATAACTACCGATTGTGGATAATCGGTAGCATGAGAAATAAATAACTACCGATTGTACGTAATCGGTAGTTTAGAAACATAGTTATCTACCGACTATGTCGATTTTACTTAACATCTAACTTCGTAATACTATTTCAACATCCGGAGAAAAACTTGTTCAAAATAAACTTACTACATATTGTTCATTAAACATGTTTTAAAAAAACTAAAAACATCCGAATTAAACGAAACAAAACACATCATAGAAGTTCAAATTGATCAATCTCATTGATCTCATGAAATTCTTCCACTCCTTGTTACTTTGGACTTGGTCCTAGTTTCAACCGGCTTCTTCTTCTTCTTCTCGTCCCCCTTAGGATCAGCCACTCTCCAGCTTCATTGTAGTATGGGTTTATGCTTGACAAGTCTTTGTCCCTTAAATTGCACTGAGGATCCAAAACATAGTAAGTTGTCTCGGAATCGGTTGACGAATTGATTTCAATGGTTTTGGACTCCTCTATCACCATCTTTTCCTTTCCCTTCTTTGGTTGTTTAGGTAAAGATTTTGGAGCCATTTTCAATGGAGTAATTAAGGGTAAAAGGAGTAGAAGAATCGGTAGAGGAAAAGAAATAAAAAAAGTTGATGTTTTAGTTGAGAATAGGTTGAGCCACTAATTTTTTCGAAGTTGGAGAGTTAAAATGTATTGGAGGTGCATAAATGAGAAGAGGTCACCCTCCTTATATAGATTATAGTCTTAACGGCTCTTTTTTTCAAAAAGAAAACCATTGAGGCCTGGTGTAACAAGAGTGTACAGAAAATATGTACACTAAGTTCAAACTAATATTAAGAATCGGAAGTTTTGGGTACACCATAATCTACCGATTCTCACAATCGGTAGTTTAAGAAATTATTAAACTACCGATTATAATAAGTAGCCCAAATTGGATTTCTTAATTATTTTATAAATCATTTCATTGAATCGAAAAGGCATACATCGCGTAACATTAAAGGAAATGAAATATAATAAATCAGTAGATTACACTTAAACACTTAAGCAAACCTATTATCAAACCTTCAACGGGTCGTATGACGACCGAGACGACGTTCTTCACTTCTTCGGAGAATAATCAATACAAAAGGATTGTATTCTTCCATCACCCTTAGGATCTCGAAATGAGGTTTGTACCTGAAATCTGAACGTTTCCATCTTCTCCATTCCTCCAGAGATCTGGTAACAACTCTATCATCAGTTTCATTCCTAATTCTTCTTTCATTCACCTTCAATGTATTTTATTGAACGTTCAATAAGCTCACGTTCTTGAAGGTATTTTATTGCCTTCCTCATCAGTTTCAAACCATCAATGGAGTTACTAAAATACCTTCAATAAGCTCACGTTCCCGGCTATTTGGCTAGTCTCCTCCCGGGATGCCTTCCTCATCTCTTCCATCAAAAACGCAAGACAAGCAGTGCCCCATGAATAGTATCTAACTTTGTGGATGGGATCCAAAAGTTGTAGCAGGTTGGCGTCAACCCGGTTGCCACTAGCATTTGGGAAAACTACACATCCCAAAACGCATAGAAGATATGCAGTTGCTGCAGCTCTGACATGGTCATCGCTAAACTCTGGGTTGGCCTTCTCTTTTTTCCAAGGTGCCTCTGAACCTTTCTATCAGATGAACCATACTAAATTGCCTGGTTCTGTATTTAGCGCACCAGTCAAACTCTTCGTTAGAGGTCTCTCGGTCCCAGCCAAAGCACTTCTCGGTCAAAGCATAAAGCTGGTCCGAGCTTAACTGCTTCATATGATCAAACTTGACCGTCGTACCATGGTCGGTCAGACCTAGAATGTGCACCACATCATCGGGAGTGATGGTCATCTCTCCCCACGGCATGTGGAAAGTATCGGTCTCTGGATAATACCGCTCCATGAATGCCGATATCGACACATGGTCGTGTTTTAACATGGAGTTTTCGGCAGCCGTAGATAGCCCCGAGCTCAGTATAATTTCCTGGAACCGAGGAGACTCATCCTTCAACGGCCAGTCGTTCATCTTGTATGGTACGGCAATAGGTTTCAGTAGACGGACCGCATTAGAATGGTCCTAATATACACGACGAATTAAAAACAATTAGAATAAAAGTTAACACTTCTACGAATAAGAAGACAATATGTTAAGAATGGTGTTTAATAATTATTATCTCGGTAGAGTAGATTTCCTTGGCCCAAGAATCCTTGTATCCAAACAATAGACGTCCTCCGTCTCTTGGGAGCCCGGGGATTTGACCTTGTCGAGGACCCTTAATCTTCAGAGAGTCGGGGACCTTGTGTCCTCGTCTCTTCCTTGGTTGTTTCTTTGTAACGGTTTCTTATTTTTCTTGGGTAGCATTTGGTCCACCTCCTTCGAAGTGTTGATCTTGAGGAGCACTTGGTCCTCCTTCTTCGTTTTGGCTAGCGCTCTTTTGTCGTCTAGCACTAGCGGTAACCTTCTTACCGCCTTCACGACGAGGCCCCGATAGAATTAGATCGTTCTTTTGCTTAGTACGCTTTTCCATTTTTTGATACAAGATAAAGAACAATTATTTCAATACATAATCGGTAGACAAAGTAAATAGAACTCAACATATTGTTAACAATCGGTAGGTAAATAAACAATGTAACCACCGATTGTGTACAATCGGTAGTATAAAACTAACTTAACTACCGATTATACACAATCGGTAGCACGGGCTCTACACTAACTACCGATTGTGTATAAGAAAATGGGAACACAAGTCTATGGACACACGCACAATCAGTAGTTACATAAAAAATTTAACTACCGATTATGTGTAAATATGTATCCAGTAAATAACTACCGGTTATTGATCGATGTTTTTGAGATTCACTAACTAGCATAATCGGAAGTTTAACACTAAACGAAACTACCGATTATCACTACTTTTGCATCCAGTAGAATAATCGGTAGTTTAGGTCTAAATCTAACTACCGATTGTGATGGGTATTTTTGAGGTTCATTGAACACTCACAATCGGTAGTTTAAGCCTATACAAAACTACCGATTATTACGAAATTTTTATATAGAAAAATAATCGGTAGTTTTAACCTAAAGATAACTACCAATTGTGTATGATTTTCATGAGCAGTGAAGAACACTGCCACAATCGGTAGTTTAATACAACCAGGAAACTACCGATTGTGCAATCTAACCTAAAACCCTTGGTATTCTAGCTAGTAATTCATGCGATTTAAGCAATATAAACACAAATTATGGTAAACCCCTTACCTTATTGGAGCCATAAGGTGCTCTAGAGGATGATTGTCGGCATCGGTCTCCGTTTCTAGCTCAACCTCATCGCGTTCATCGCGTTCATCATATTGTTCTTCAAATATCTCTCGATCTCTTACTCTTTGGGAAAACGGTGGCCACTGTGTATTAGGAGGTTGACGATTTGTTTGTTTTGATCAAACCATTTTTGGATTTTAGTAACGACGATTAATTGGTTTACGATTATACGATGATTTGGTTTACGATTAATCGGTTAAAAATGAAATTGAATTGGTGGAATCGGTAGTTTGAAGTTGAGAGAAGAAGAAGAGAAAAGTGTTGATGGAATCGGTAGTTTGAAATGATTAAGTGTGAAATAGGTTTAGGTTTAGGTGTTATTAGTGATAGGTTTTTTGGTAATAATTTGATTACTCAAAGGTTTTATGGTAATTTTACATACCCATAGGTTATCCCTTAGCCACCCATTGGATGGCCTTAAAAAAGTAGCCCCTAAATGGTTTTTGTTAGCCCTCAAATTCGCCAGGTTTTTTGTGAAGACATCTTAAAGGTTGTGAAAGAATTTAACAACTGGGGTACTATGAATTGGAGGCTCGCTCTTATCCTTAAAAAATATATTGTTGAAGAAACTCAAGATTTTAGACCTATTAGCCTTATCGGTAGCATCTACGAAATGATTTCCAAAGTGCTAACGCGACTTAAATTTTTCCTTCCAAAGCTTATATCTGGCCAATAATCTGCCTTTATCAAAGGTATATAGATTCTTTGTCGATATCAATGTAGTATAGTGGTAAAGTCACTGGGTGATGATACCAACGACTTGAGTTCGAAACGCGTCAGCACCAAAATATTTACCGATGTAAAAAAAACAGACAAATTCTAGATTGTGCTCTTATTGTTAACAAGTGCATGGATAGAATTAAAAGTCGGATTCCAGGATTGATAAGCAAGATATAATTCGAAAAGCCTTTTGATAATGTCTCCTGAGATTATGTGGACGAAGTGTTATCCAAAATAGACTTCGGTCTGAAACGGAGGAATTGGATTCAAGGATGCATAACTAACATAACGTCTTTTATCCTTATCAATAGGTATGCCCTCTCTCAAATATCAACTGGTAAAGTGATTCGCCATGGATGGATAAGTGGATTTGTATTGAATCCTAGTGGTGTGAAGGTGGCCCATCTGCAATCTACAGATGATAACTTGGTATTTTTAGATGATGCCAAAGATCAAGCTAACAACCTAAGAATCTTATTACTTCTTTTTGAGCTAGACACTGGCCTGAGAATCAATTTTTATAAACAAGCATGTTTGGGAATCTTATATATCTTAATTAGGTATGTTTTACCTAGTCAAGTATGTTATCTTCTAAGTAGACTTGGTCCTCCTTGGTGAGGTGAGGAGTATAGTGCCATATATTCCAACAGGGGTTGCTGGTTTTGAAGATATCTAAAGTCTTGCGGCAATGATGGGATGCAAGTTTAATATTTTTCATTCATCTTATCTCGGGCTCCCTTTTGCTGATAAGGCTACAAACTCCAAGAAGTAGGACTCTATCATCGAGAAATGCCAAAAAAAAAAAATCTCATGGAAAAGAACTATTCTTTCGAAGGCATGTAAACTCACTCTTGTTCAGAATGTCCTGGCTAGTGTTCCAATTTACATGTTCTCTTTATTTACTGCCCCTATCAAGGAATAAACTCCATTGAGAAAGTAATTAGAAACTTCTTACGTGATACAAGTGAAATCCAAAAAATCCAATATTTGGATTCTTAAGGAAAAAATTATATTCCCATTAAGAGTGGTGGTCTGGGAATTAGTTCCTTGAGAAGTATGAACAAAGCTCTCCTCTCCAAATAGGCGGAAGTTTCATATATATAAAAAAAATAAAAAAATTGGAGAAAAGTAAAAAAGATTGGTTTTTTGGTATCGATAAATAAACAAAATCTCCTAAAAACATCGAGGAGTTAGAGCTTCTCCAATGGTGAATGTGGATGTTTCATATGTGGCATCACTTTTAAGACATCCTTTAAGTATAAAATCCTAAATATGAGAAAATTTTCTTTTTTATCTCCAACCCATAAAATTTTCAATCATTGTTTTACATATTTGTAGGTATATAATTGGTTAAAATTATTTCTATTTTTGTTTTTTAATTATTTTTGTTAATAAAAGTGTGAAGACATCCTTTAAGTGAATGTCTAAAACTAGAGGTTCACCTAGAGGATGTCTAACCTTTTTTTTTGCCACATCATCCTCACATTAATGGGTTGGAGATAATTTTTTTATAAATATGGTTGTGTATCCTACATAAATTAAGACTTTTTTCTTCACACACAATCCATTGGAGAAGTTGTTAGGCTCTGGATGGGTATCTATAAACAATTGGAATTCTTTTAGAAAAATTATAAAACGGAAGTTGGAGACGACTCCTCTATGCTATTTTGGGAGGACCGTTGGATGGGTAAGTCTTCTTTCTCTCTGCCCTTTCTTTCTTTTTATGAAGTTACTTCCTCAAAGCAATGGATTTTTTGCCAAGCTGCTGAAACTATTAGTGGCGGTGGTTCTCGGAACTTGGGGTCTCGAAAGATGACTTACACAAGCTCAAATTGATGAAGTTTGCAATCTGACAACCATATTGGAACATGTATGGAGCATGATCAGATGAAATGGCGCATCAACTCGTTAAGAAACGTGTGCTTCCTATCTTATCTTATCTTAGCATATGATCTACATCCTGGCCTCATCGTGTGGATTTCTTCCTTTGACTTGTTTACCACAAGAGCCTAACAATTATGGATACGCTTCATAGAAAAGGGAAACTAATTCTTAATGGTTATCTTCTTTGCTGCCATTCTGGGGAATCTGTTTCTCACCTTCTTTTCCACTGCAAGTTTACTTCATAGGTGTGGATTTATTTCAGGAATACTATCGGTGCTTTTTGGCCAACGCCTAAATGCGTAGATGCAATTATTAAGAGATGGAAATTCAGACTGGTGCATCCCATTGGTAATAAGCTTTGTCCATTGATCCCCGCAATGCTGGAGCGTTTGGAAGTCGAGGAACGCAATAATATCCAAAAACGCTACACTCTCTATTGATTCAATCATCAAGATGCAAGTGTATTTTTGGTGCAGCAATCCAATAGAGCTTGAAGGGTCTTGTTTAGATAATCTCCTTGCCAACTAGGACACAATTTTTTTAACTTAGTGTTCTGGTTTGTTGTTTCTTTTAGGTTATATTGTTTGTCCTATTCTTGTGGTTCTTTTCGAGCTACTCGTCCTTGAGTTTGTAAGCTTTTTTGAATCTTTGGAAAATGGATCTATTGTCCAAGATTCCCTAATTTATGGTGCTAATGAACTTGTAAAAATTAGAGGTCGGTGAAATGGACACAAAAAATAAGACAATTATGTCCCTCACTTTTATATTTATTTATTTTTTATCCTTTCTCTCTCCAATTTAAAAACAAACACAAAAACATTCATAACTTTCAAAATATATATCCGATTTTAATAAAACTTATATTTTTGGAAAGGATTTTGAATTCTCTTCAAAACAAGATCCATTGTTGATAGTATATTTGAAAGTTTTTTTTTCCGAAAGAAAATAGCTAGGATGAAACTGGTTGCATCCTGAATTAAAATAAAAAAGAAAAATTTATTCAAAAAATAGCTTGGATGAAACTGAATGCATCCTGTTTTAAACTAAGAAAATAAAAATATTCGAATAGTAGCTAGGATGAAACTGGTTGCATTCTGGTTTAAAAAAAGTTGAAAAAAAATATTCGAAAATAGCAATGATGAATCTGGTTGTATCCTAACTTGAATTTGTTTTCATTCATGTTTATACTAGTATGAAACTAGTATCATCATGCTCAAAACGCTCTCAAGAAATTGGTACATGGCTCAAAAGTGCTTGAGAAGAAAAAAATAAGCTAAAAATAATAAAACACGAAATCTGCAACGTTTCTTTGGTGTTACAGATTAACTGTTACAATGAAGCTGAAGATAAACGTTGCAAAGATGAAGATAAACGTTGCTGATTGGTTGAAGAAACTGTTGCAGCTGAAGATAAACGTTGCAAAGATGAACATAAATGTTGCTGATTGGTTGAAGAAACCGTTGCAGCTTAAGATAAACACTGCAAAGCTGAAGAACAACGTTGCTGGTGGGTTGAAGAAACCGTTGCCTTTTCTCTGCTCTTCCCGTCTTCTTCAGCAGCAGCAGCACAAAAAATTTCTAAAATGATTTTTTTCGCTCTTTTTAGCTTCCTGAGCTCGACCCAACCTTCCCGTCTTCTTGTTTTTTTTAGTGCTTGGATTTTAGGTGTTGAATTTGTTAATGCTGCTGGTGACAAGTATAGTACAGGAGGTGGTGTTGTTAAAGGGAAATTAAACGTTCATTTGGTTCCGCATTCGCACGATGACGTTGGATGGTTGAAGACGATCGATCAATATTACGTTGGATCAAATAGCAATATTCAGGTCAATTAAATCGATTTTTAAGAGCCGGCTAATGGACTGACTTTTTGAATTGCTGATGTTGTTAATGGGGTTTATGTTCTTGTTTTGCATTTCTTCTGTTTAGGATGCTTGTATTGAGAATGTGTTGGACTCCGTCGTTGAATCTTTGCTTAGAATTCCTGATAGAAAAATCATATTTGCTGAACAGGTAAAGTAGAGTGTTTGATTTATTTACAACATTTACATAATTTAATTAAAATTAAATTCCTCTTAATTAAACAGTATTAGAGTTGAAAAATGAATGACATATTAGTCACCTATCTAAAAAAATATTATCACTTTTTCGATGAAATATCCAATTTAAGATATTAAAAAAATACCCAAAAAAATCTTGAATATTAGAGAACTGTCTTCTTGAATATTAGATTATTAAGCCAATAAACTATTAAATCTTTCTTTGTTTACCTCTGGTAGGTTTTCTACAAAATCGTTTACCTTTCCGAATTGGAAAGAAGGAAAAAAAAACATTACTTAAAGGCCTAAGTCCTAAGTCCAAATTCCTAATTAATTTTGGTTTTCACCTCAAGTAGATTTTTTACCCTTAGAGTTCGATTCATCTTAAATCTTAAGGCCTCATTATCTATCTATTAAAATATTGATGGCGATGGAACAACTTGAAGTGGGACATAATTTAAGTGTGCAAAAACAAACATACTAGTTATGTGTTACAGCCATTCACATACTCCACATAGGTTTGAGACATGATTTATTTATTTTGTGAAAATATCATTTTCAATGAAGCCTAATCTCATTTAATGTGTGCAACTAGATCAGCCAATTGTTTAACACGTAATGACAAAACCATAATTGTTGATTAATGATAGCAATAGGACCCCAGCATGTGACACGATTGAACACATTTTTTCATCTTGGAACTTTTAGAACAGGCTGGGAGCCAGTGACTATGAGAGTCAGGATCTAACAAAAGACGGACGTAGATATGGGCAACCCGCATTCTTCTCCTTTGCAAGTGTACTAACTAAGCCTGCTTATGTACGGTTTCATTAAATCCTCCTTTAGGTTGTGTTTATATTATTTGTTTTTAGCAGGTTGGTTTTTGTTTTTCAAAACGGGTAATAAAAATTCAACCGGATTACTAAAAATATATTATCTCTGTTTTAATAAAAGTGTTATTATTATTTTTTTATTTTAATATAAAAATATGTTAAAATAAAAAAATATTAATAACACTTTTATTAAAACAGAAAAAATAAAAAGTAAAATAATTCTCACCACTGATTCTACTAAATTGGTAATCAAGTCGTAGAATTGGATAACTCTCGATGATAATCTTATCTTATTTTACGTTTTTACTTTTTTTTTGAGTGCTTTTATGATTTAAAATCTTGGCTTAGCCAGTGCTCCTAGCCAATTAATCTTTTGAGCCATTTCAAGTCTGACCAATTTTTGATTTTCAAAGTCAGTTGCAATTGAGAGGCCAATTTAGTCATTTAGAACATAAACAAAGGGATATTTAATCCAACACATAAAATTAGTTAGATAAGATAGCATGCATGGCGATTTTAACTACGCCCCCAAAACTTAAACCAGTTAAACTGCGCTCTCAAAATATAAAACGTTATTTTTATCCCTTATGTCAATTCAGAAGTCCTATTTTTACACTTGAATAAATCAATATACCCTGAAGAGCTAACCTAACTCAATCCCTTAGAGTAACCACAGTGGGTCGATTAGAGTAAACGACCAAAGACTAAAAATTTTAGTCTTTGGTTCGGTCCAAGAACAGCCGTGTATAGTCGGGTGGTTTTCTAACGATGCGTCTGGTGTTGGCGGTGTTCCGGCGATGCGCTTGGAAACACGGGAGAAATCCTAGGATAACGCTTGCGCGAGACGGAATTTTAACGTAACATCTGGTGTGGGGCGGAGTCCTAAAGTAACGCCTGGTATTGGACGGTATCCTAGGACCACGCCCGAGAGACGAGCGGTATCCCAGAATCACGTCTGGTGGGGCGAAGGGCTAGCAGCGCGCCTGAAGGAGTTGCGCTTGTGCGACTCAAACGTGTGAGTAGAATGGGACGGGCGGTGTGCTAGCGCCCCGCCTGGAATTCCAAGCGAGATGCTAGCAGCCCGCCCCATTATCATTTGTTTCTTCTTCAGCCGAACCCTATTTTCTTTCTCCTAAACCCTTTGTTTTTCAACCGAATCCTCTTCCGCCTCCCCTCTTGAACCCTGATTTTACCCACGAGTTTCGTGAATTTATATTAAATGAAACTAAGGAGAGGATGGACTATTTCATTGCCAAAGATGCAGAAATACAGGGTCTACGAAATGAAGACAGCATGTTGAACTCACAGCTTAACCATTTTCGTCAACAACAGCCACCCATTGGGTTTGGCACGTATGCTCAGAATATGCCACCACCGATGTGGAACACCATGGGTCAGGGATCGTCATCAAAAATGCAATCAAATAATTATAATTCCAGACCATCTTTTCCTCCGTTTATGCCCCCGCGCTCGGCATCCGAGAATCAAGATACGGAAGAGTAGTAATTCATTAGCATTGAATTGTTAGTTGAACAGAAAACTTTTTCTTTTCTCAGATTTGAATTGTATTTTTAAATTATTTTTCTTATATTAATAATCATTTATTTTATCCTTTATAATAGTTTTGTATTGTCAATGCAAAACTCTGAATATTTTTTCCTCTGGCGTTTTGGTCATTTGGTATTGTCTTGTCAACCGACATTTCATATCTCTGATGCGTCCCTCCACCCCACCTGTCGCAACTCTATTTTTGCAATAAAATACCAACCGTGTATTGTCAATTCAAAACTCTGAAAAAAATTTCTAACTTTTGTCGTTTTGGTCATTTGGTATTGTCTTGTCAACCGATATTTCATAACTCTGATTCATCTGTCCACCCCACTTGCCTCAACTCTGTTTTTGTAATAACATACCAACCATGTATTGTCAATTTAAAACTCAAAATCTTATCTTAATTTGCCTATAAATTTAACACTCGATTCTCCAATTATACAAACCCAAAATACAAACATCAAAAAGCAAATGGCATACTATCAAAATAACAATCAGTACTATGGTTCTTGTTCTTCTATTCCTCCTCATTCTTCTTCTTCTTCATCATCATCGTGTGATAATGATAACAATAGTCTGTACTCATCATACTAAGGTTTACTTGCATAGCCAAAATAATGAAGCAGTCACTGCGGGATTGATCGCTTCAAGTATGAACTGGCCTCAAACTCGTATCAAAATACCAAGATTACGTGATGAAGGTGCAAAACTTCTGTGAAAAGATTACTTTTGCAGAAACCCGACGTTTCCTCCTCATGTATTTCGTAGAAGATTCAGAGTGCGGCGAGAATTATTCAACTGTATATTGGGAGATGTCGTAGCTGTAAATAAGTATTTTGTTCAAAAAAGAGATGCTTGTGGTGTTCTTGGATTAACCCCTCAGCAAAAAATTACTGCAGTAATACGAATGTTAGCTTACGGATGTGCGACAGATGCAATAGATGAGTATTTACGGATCGGAGAAACCACAGTTTTGGAAGCAACTCGTAGGTTTTGTAAGACGATAGTGCATCTGTACGGGAAAGAATATTTGTGTACACCAACTAAGCGTGATGTTGAACTGCTTCTTGATGAGAACAAGGAAAAGGGCTTTCCGAGGATGCTGGGTAGTCTTGATTGCATGCACTGGAAATGGGATAAATGCCCATCGGCTGAATCAGGTGCTTACACTGCGTACAAAGGTAGTGAAAGTATTATCCTGGAGGCAGTGGTGTCATATGATATGTGGTTTTGGCATGCATTTTTTTGAATGCCTGGTTCTAACAATGATATAAATGTGCTGAACCGTTCATATATTTTCAAAAAGCTTATCAATGGGAAAGCACCGGCTGTGAACTTTGTTGTCAACGGACATCAGTACGATATGGGGTACTATCTTGGTGATGGAATATACCCGGAGATAGCTACTATTGTGATGTCGATTAAACATCCATACTCGGCAAAGAAACAAAATTTTCTGCTAGGCAAGAGGGTTGCCGAAAAGATGTAGAATAAGCCTTCGGCGTACTACAAAATCAATTTGCAATCATCAAGCAACCAGCACGAATTTGGAATCCTGACGTACTAGCATATATAATGAAGACTGTAATCATTATACATAATATGATAGTGGAGGATGAATGTTTACCCGGTGACTGGACGCATGAGTATGATCAACGCAACCACGTTGCACCGGTAGATATTTCTAGACACAACACAGGTGAACTTTCGAGAATGGGAAATGACCAACGCCGACGTGCAATATTCGACAAAGATACTCATATTTGTTTGCGAAATGACTTGATCGAACACTTATGGTCAGATTTTAGTGAGGATTAAAGATTTGTAAATCCTCTGGATAGGCTTTGTGGGTAAGTCTCTAGTAAACCCTCCCGAGACACAACTCGGCCGCTAGGGGCACCTAGGGGTTTAAAGGCTTGCTGCACATGCTAAGTGTAGCCGCGATGCCTGCGAAAGTGAGTTTAGCTCTACTTATTAGCTCATGTTATTTTTTTTATGAAAAAATTCATGAACAATTCTGTATTTAGAGAGAATTCATGCTAAGTAGTAAGTTTTTGAAAATACTAGCCATTAAGTCTCTCTCTTTTTAGGGAAAAATGGGTTGTGCAATTATTTACAATGAAAGTACAACCAACGAATAGTTTTCGAAATTATCCTATAAATACATCTGTTTTCTCTACCAAATACCACAGACACCTAGTTTCATACACTCTACAAATTTCATTTACTCATCTCATCTTTGTAATTCACTTCATAACTCTACCTACAAACATGGCAACATTTGATTCAGCTGAAGATTTGGCTATAACCAAAACATGGCATAACGAAACCCTACGTGAAGATGTCATAGCTGGAAGGGTTGAATCTAAAACCTTTTGGGGGAGGATCTACATCCAATATGCTCGAGAATATGGAAATCCAAAGCAAAGATCTCTTGAACAAATTCATGATAGATACCAACTTATCCGAATAGGGATAGCTGATTATATAGCTATACAACAACGGATCTTTAACCCCACGCATTTAGGCTTGTCGATCCAACAATTTGTAAGTATCTTTTACTTAACCTAAGTTGTTTGGTCTTCCAATAACAACATAGTAAACTTGATGAATTATGTTTTTTTTTCCTATGCTTGTGTAGGAGGATCTCGCAAAAATGCACTACTATCAGGAAAAAGGAGAAGAGTTCACATTTGTAGAAAGCTAGGAGTTCATTAAGTCCAAACTGTAATCGGAAGTAATTGCTAACTTTATCCACCGATTTTGAGAATTTTTCTAACTTTTGTCAGAGTTTGGTTGTAATCGGTAGCTCATGTATTATCAATATATTTTAATAGATGGCCACATTTCATTAGTTAATTAATAGTATAATAGTATGACAATGTCTTAGTTCATACATATTTCAACAGTTGCTTACATATTTATTGAAACTTAACCTTCTTACATGTTTGACATAAGTAGAATTTGTTTCCAATAGATTCAGGTTTTTTAGAAGTGAGCAGCTTCATCTTACCATCACAACATGGATATGTGCATGGTAAGAGATTGGTTCTGCAGTTGTAAGCCATGTGATCAGCTTCCCCACATGAGTAGCAGTAAAATTGCTTCTCTTTTAACCACTTTTCATCATTTTGTAAAGTTGGTGGAATAGGTGGTGGAATACCTTGGTGTGAAGCTACATAAGCATCTAACCAGATGAAAACTCCACATTAGTTGCACTTCACATAAGGTTGAAATCCAGCATTTCCTTTTTTTGCTTTTCTAAGAAACAGGTACCCCTTGCAGTTGGTTAGTGTGCATTTTCTACCTTCCCAAGGACAATCTCTGGCAACATGACCAGCAGAAATACAAAGAAAACACTTGGTAATTGGTGATGAGCTTGAACCCTCCATTATGTATGTTTTGTTTAAAATTTTTTCAAGAATTGTGTTGTTGAAGCAGAAGATGAGAGTTTGCAGGTGATGGTAGTGAAAGTAGGATATGACAATGGTCATTTTATAACTGGAGTGGCAACGGTCATTTTTTTTTTTAAATGTAAAATCAGCCTGTTAGATACTGTTATAGGCATGTGAGTTTTTAAAAAACAAAAAAAATGAAATTTAAAATAAAATTAATTAGTTCATACAAGTTGAAACTTAAAATGACAATGCTAATAAGACTGCCCTTCACATAGGTATAAGGTATTCCAAGAATCCTTTAAGGTTGGTTTAATCTTTTCTTCAAAATTTCTGCCTTCTTAAATTCGAAGTACTGTCTTGATCCCGGATCCATCCCAGAGACATCCATCATCATTATACGGAATTCCTCGTCCGCTTCTTTCCTAGGTTGTTTTGCCGTAAACTTTGCCGATTTCTCATCTATTTTTGCTGCAAACTCGGATTCTCTTTGCGCCATCTTCATTTTTGTTTGTTATGTATAGTTGGTGTTGAAGTTTTGTTGCTCTTTATAAATATTTTCCATCATTTCATGTTGGCCAGTACAATGTGCTTTCCCTTTCTTCTGTCGTTTCGACTCTTTTTTTCCCATTTGACGTGTATATGTATTAGGGATATCTCCTATGTCTTCATAGCCACTGGAATTGTCGACCAAAATTTCCTGTGTTTCCCGGTTTTCCTCACCGCTTTCGTAATCTGACTCAGCTTGTGATGAATCGAAAACAGATGTCGATCGTCGGGAATATTTTATATTATCTAACATAATTGCATAACACTCGTCATGCTTAAAACTTTTCCCACCATTAGCTTTCTTGAAAAGCCTCCTTACTTCTGCAATCTATTTTTTTTAATTCAATTCAGTGGAGGATATACAATTCAAAACAGTAATATAATCGTCAAAATTAAATGAGTAGTTACCTTATTTTCGGGGGCCCATCCAGTATGGTGTTCACATTCCACTTCCGCCTCCTTTGCAGAGTAAAGTGCCACATCTTTACTTATTCCCTGAAATCGTTTCTGAAAGGAGGTCCAAGTGCGATGTGGCATCGAAGGGATGGCTTCTTTCATCCCATATAATATGCGAGACCATAATCTTTCTTCTGATTGATCGGTACCAATACTAGAATCTTGAGATATTGACAAATGAATTTTACACATCGTTGCATCTTCATCTGTAGTAAAACTTGGACCTCATGGTCTTGAGGGTGGTGGCATAATTCTAATCGATTCGGAAAGTAAACTGAAATGAAAAAGAACTTAATTATTTTCGAATATTAAGTAGATAGCAATGAGTGAGTTTAGTAAGATGAAATTGGATTAATATCCCATATATAGTGTCATAATATAGCCGTTGTCATTGCAACAGTAAACTCAATGGTAACATCTCAACGTAAACTAAACTCAACGGTAAAAATATATCAGGCGTTACTCTAGAGTAACGCCCAAAGTGGGACGGGCTTCTAGCGGTGCACCAAACTGCAAGTGCAATTCTAGGAACCCGCCTGGTGTTGGGCGTAGCTCCAGTGAACCGCTTGGATAGGGCGGTGTCTTAGGAGTCCGCCTGGTGGTGGGCGTGATCCTAGAGTCTCGTTTCAGCAGGCGTTATTCTAGGCTACCGCTTGATCAGGCGCATTCCTGGGATACCGCCCGTATTTCTAAACGTTGTCTTAGGATAACGCTTCGTTCCATGCGGTACACTGCGACGCCGCTTGATGCCAGACGGTACACTACGCCGCCCAACTAAACCATGTTTACTCCCGAAAAATTCCTAAATCTACTCTGCTACAGTGGAATTTGACGACTAAACTTCAAATACAGTCGCGCCTCTGCACTACACATTTACGGACCAAAAAGGGTATTTGATCTTTGATCCGTGTTTTACTCGCGCCCTTGTGGACGCTCTTAGACGAGAACCCTAAATATATCTATCTTTTCCATCGATCTATCGTACTGCCTCCTCCGGATTGAAACCCTTTCTCCCTTTGATCTTGACTAACCAGCTAAAATTCTTGATAACCCTAACTAGAATCAAATCAATTTATTCCCACCACCACTTGCTCGATCACAACCATCACAAAATCAAAACGATGTATTTGCAAGAGTAATCTAAAGGTATACTATGAGCAGGGAGATACAAAGCATATAAAATTCAATCATTCTCTTCACATAAACGGATTCCACTTTCTTATCTTTCTCTTTTTGGATCAAAAAAACTAGAACTTCTGTAAGTATTAGCTAATACAGAAGATTTTTAAATTTTCCCCAAAATTTTCTCTTTAGTGTGGCTTAAATTAAAATTTTATGTTCAATTTTATGAGAGAATTTGATATGAGTATTGTGATTCGTTGATTTCCGTGAGAACCCATCAGTTGATTAAGGATTGGAAGTGTTTTTGTTGGGCTAATTTTGGTTTTAAATTTTTTTGTCTTGAAGGATTGATATAATGGTTAGAGATTGCATATTAAGGTTTTGAGATTGTTAATACTAAAACCTCTAAAGATATACAGGATCAGACTAGCTAGTGGGGTTATATTATGATCATGTTTGTTTTAATGGACATGGTTACGCATGATTGAGATGCTTATATGATTATTGCATATAGCTTGAATTCTAACGACAGCAATGGCAACTAATGTTAGATTTGGGTTTCATTCTAATATTATATGAATGGAACTGATATGTCATGTGTTCTTATGTGAAGGTGGATTTGACTGCATACAAGGAGAAGCATGAATTTGAATATATGCTGTTTTGAATGAGCAACTAATGATGAGGTAGCATTAGCATATTCTCTGGAAGTGGTGGCTGTGCTCATGAGCAGCTGATGTTTGTGGAGACTGGTTGTGAGATGAGAACCGGTGAAGGCTTTAGAGATGGTGGTTTTGAATCATGCACATGTATATATCTCCATTGTCAAATTAAAATTGATCTAATTCTGGATCTCTGATTATGATGATTGATGAGGAAAGGATAACAGAAGATTTCAGCGAGGGGAATTAAGCTTATTCGGGTTGCAAAAGTGGGCCCTGTTACTGATTTAACGTCTGATTTCATAGAATGGGGGCCAAAAATAATGTTTTGTAAAGTGGGGGGCGGAGTCAAAAATTGCCCTAGTGTATACTACTATACCATAAATCTCATTTGTCTGCCTAGATTTTCTAGTTTCTCATTTAGATACCCAACGAACTAATAACGCTCCTCCAGTTCTCTCTGAAACAAGGAAAGAAAGCCGTTGTAGCAGGTTTTGATGAGAAGGCCATTTACGGTTGTTGCTTAACGCCACGTTCTCTCTTTTGATTTAAAACACACGCATCGCATCTACATACTTGAATTTATCATCATCATCATCATCTCTTCCATCTCCTTCTCTCGCTCTGTCATCACCCTCTCTCTTTCTGTCTTGTCTTAGTTGGTGATTTCTGAAGAACCGCAAAACAGAAAATGGAACCAGATAGTCAGATAGAAACTGACTCAAAAATCCCAGCAATAGTAAATCAGACAATGGAATTACTAATACAATCAAATGATCCTTGTTCCAAAATTCAAGCAGCTAAAGATATTCGAAGACTAACAAAAACTTCTCAAAAATATCGTCGTCATTTCTCTGGGGCTATTCAATATCTTGTTTCTATGCTTAGATCTAATTCTCTTGAATTCAATGAAGCTTCACTTCTTGCTCTTCTCAATCTCGCCGTCAAAGATGAAAAGTATGTTCCTTTTCCCTCTTGAGCTATTAATTTTTTTTTGTTTGTTTAATTAGATTGATGTGGGTAATTGGGTTTTCTTGAAAAAGATTAAAATTTTGAGTCTTTATTGGATTCGCTTATGATATTTCCGAATGTGAAATTGTTCTTTATTTCACATATGTCTCTCTTTTTTGCTTTAATTGCTCTTTCTTTCACTTTTGATTAGTTTTGTCGAATCAATTAGATAGCTCTGAATTTGATACCTTTTGGAAATTTGGGGTTTGCTTAATTAAATGATTAAATTTAATTAAAATGGTTTCATTGGATTTTAGTGACAGAATAATATACAAATAGTTATACTAGTATTTGAAGATGAATCTTTTTTTTTTTGGGTAAAGATTCTGTTTACCTAATTCTGGGTAATTCTATGATGTCCTTTGTCTTAGTGATTGTATTCTTTTCAGGTTATTAGCATAATCCACACCAATAAGTTTTCATCACCTAATTAGTCTTACCAGAGCATTGCCTATGAATCAGTCAGATTTGACGCCGTAGATTCTAGTTTTCTCGGATACTAATCCGTGCTCCTACTACTGATTTTGGAATTAGGTGATAATAAAGTACGAAACTGAAGTAAGAGGAATCATTTCCTTATTTAATCTTGCAATGAAAACATATCCAGTTGTTGTGTCATTTGCCAATGTCTGGTTTGGTTAAAACTAAGATTTCTAGATTCGTAATAGTCTGCTGTCAAGAAATGTATCGAGTTCGCAGAAAACGACTTAAGTTCGCAAGTTGAAGTATTTAAGTTGGGAGCAGTTGTTTTGATTTGAATTATTTTTCCTTACTCGTTGTTAGTAAGGATTCCTAGTGCTTTGATCTTCATTTTTAATGTGTTCATGTTTCTCTGCCTGTACTTGCACATGATATATGGCCAAGCATATAGTTGACTTAGTGACACTGTAACCATGTTGCTGTATTTTAAATCTTCCATGTTCATTTCATTAAGCCACAGCTCATATTCTTTTGAGATGGTAATAATCCTTTGCCAGATTGGTGCAGTCAGTCTAATGTCTTCTCGCCTTCTGTCGTACAGGAATAAGGTCAAGATTGTAGATGCCGGTGCCCTTGAACCACTAATATGTTTTCTTCGGTCTGATAGTACAACTTTGCGAGAATATGCAACTGCTGCTTTACTCACTCTCTCTGCTTCTGCAATTAACAAACCAACCATCAGTTCCTCTGGTGCTATCCCTCTCCTAGTTGAAATACTACGTGATGGGTCTCCACAAGCAAAAGTTGATTCTGTGATGACTCTGTACAATCTGTCCATACGGAGAGAAAATCTCACCATAATTCTCTCAGAAAAAGCCATCTCCCCGTTGGTGAATTTGCTCAAGAGCTGCAAAAAATCATCAAAAACAACTGAAAAATGCAGTGCTCTTATCGAATCTTTATTAGATTTTGATGACGGAAGGTCTGCATTAACAAGTGAAGAAGGGGGAGTACTTGCAGTGGTAGAGGTTCTCGAGAACGGATCACCCCAAAGCCGTGAATGTGCTGTTAGTGCACTATTGAAAATGTGTGAGAGTGACCGAGATAGATATAGAGAACCTATACTCAAGGAAGGGGTTATACCTGGTCTTCTCGAGTTGACAGTTCAAGGAACACCAAGATCTCAATCAAAAGCACGTACACTGTTGCAGTTACTAAGAGACTCTCCATACCCAAGATCCGAATTTGAGGCTGACACACTAGAAAACATAGTGTCTGACATTGTATCTCAAATTGACGGGGAAGATCGAGGCGGAAAGGCAAAAAAGATGTTGGCAGAAATGGTTCAAGTCAGTATGGAACAAAGCTTGAGACATTTACAACAGAGGGCATTAGTATGCACACCAACTGAAATGCCACTTACTAAATGTACATCTAAAGTATCGTCCAAATGATAGTTTTAGGTTCTTGGTATTGAGTTGGAGGGGAATCAGTTTTGATTCTCCATAGATGAACAAATAAGAAGATAGAGTGCACGCCAGTCCAGGCCTTGATTGGTATCAGGTGACTGGTGAGTCATACTATGATATTTAGATGTTTTTCTATGTTGTCAAAAGTGTACGGTTTCTTGGTTTGTATTTTATGAAATAATTACAAATTAAAATAAATTAAAAAATAATACTGCTTTTTAACCTCTATGTTTGTCGCTCCTACTCGCTCTGCGACCTCTCTGGCTTAATGTCCCCAAAGCCCCTCTGCAATTCTCACCAATATGGCTCCAGATAGTGTATAACACTTGGGTCTTAAAAAAAGACTGAATTTTTTAGGGACCTCTCAGAATTTAAGGGATCTTTTCATACTTAGGCCATCCGCCTTATAAAACTAAGGGTGTTTTAATGGGAAAAAATATCTAAGTTATTAATGGGAAAAAATATCTAAGTTACTTTTTATTAAACTTATCATAATCTAATAACCACCCAAACCAAATCAAATATAAATCTAAAATAAAACCTAATTCTAAAATCATTTAATAAATTATCCTTCTCCTTTTTCCCTCTTTATCTTCCATAAACGATTAATCACCGATTCGTAAACGAATTTTATCGTCGATTAATCTTGACGTCTATGAATAACTTGTGTTAAACAATGTAGAAGAGATGTACAACCTAATCCTGAGATTGCGACGCTTGCAAATCAAGCGAATCAACCAACTCAACAAAAAGTTGAAGCACCGGTTGTTCAAGCCGAAATCCATCCCCAAACGAGAGAACCAATTCCTGATTCTTCCAACAAATTAGAAGGTAATTCCTGAGAAACCCCTTCGTTTTTAGGCGTTTGTGATTGTTGATTCGACTTCAAATCATGAAAACTAGGGTTCAAAATGTAGTTTTAGAAATATGTTCGGCTAGGAACATAGTATTTTCACCATTTTGTATCAACCGAACTTTATGTTTCTCAAGAACACCAAGAACAATTCAGTTATGCTTCTAACAATTCTTCTAGTCTTGCAGATCTAATACAACAATTTATGAATATTTTGGATTGAGAAAATCAAATGATGAAAGAGTCCCATCAAAAGATAGACGAGCACAACAAAAAGACTGAAGATATATTCTAAGAACTTCAAAGGACTATGGATATCCTGAAGAATCGCATTGGTCAACTTAAAGAGGAAATGACGAAGGAAGAAGTTTGGTATCAAAGCCAAAACAATTATAACGTTCTTACGGTCAGTAATGGATATATGATTGATGAAAATTCTGAACATGATCAATCTCTCGAAAGTTTTTGTAACAATGATGAAATTATTCCAACTCCGGATCATATAATAATAGTCATTGCCTATTCAAAAGTAGGAGATTGGGTATGACATATCTATTTTTATTGGTGTAACATACTCAAACGAATATATTAGAATGTGCACCAATGAACTAGACTTTTTGGGAGAGGATTCTTTTTCTGATGATGAGGAGTGTAGGGATTATAATATCTTGAAAAAGTACACATTAGAGGATACTCTTATATATGAACCTAATTTTTGATCTGATGACGACGAGAAACATGAGCGACCTTTATTCGAGAATGAAACCAAATTGATTGACTTCGTGGAAGACCCAATTAAGCTTGCCAAGGATTATAATGATGCTGAGATTTTGGTTGAAGCAGAAACTGATGAAGAATGGATAAAGAGTTTGATAGAGGACCACGATACACATAAGGTAAATAATTTATTGGAATTCTTTAATAATGATGAGCATCTCGTAATAAAAGAGATTGTAGAAGGTTTATCTAATCCTTTGCATATTTCTAAATCTTTTGATCCTTCCCCCCTAAGCGAAATAGTTCCCCGAAGAGTTGTTAATTTAATTTTTAAGGAACTACATCACTTAGGGTTGGATATATGTGCTTCTAAAATTCTTAAGAATTATTTTGTTTCTAATTATCTACCACTAGATGTATTTGATTCTAGCATTCTGCAAGTTCACCGAGAGGAACCCAAAGAAGTTCGCCTCTTTTATGTTATATATCCACTTCTGAGTGTAGAAAGGTAGGTCTATTAATGGATAACCGAATATCCAACATCCGTCTGACTCCGTACCTAAAATTTAGGATATTATCTGAAGTTTCGGATATCGGATACGCATACGGATATCTTATTGGATATTTACTCCTTATCTGATTCGGATACGGGAATACCACTATCCTATAGGATAATTATCATGTATCCGATAACATAAATAAATATATATATAACTATTATTATACGTTCAATTTTCTTAATTTTTTGTGCATGTTTTTATGATTTTTTGTTTGAAAAAAAATGAAGGATTGACAAATTCATCAAAATTAATTTTGTGTTACCTTGGATTCATAAGAAGAAGAAGTGATTAAACACATACAACAAAATTAAATATATTTTTTCCTTGTATAGTTTTGGAATAGTTACCGGATTATCGGATATTCGTTAATCTTAACGGATTCGGATACTGAAATGAATTTCTATTATCCGTCGGATAATTATCGGATACGCATATCCGAATATTGTTAACGGATTCGGATACATGACAGCCATTATCCATTTTTTTAAGTATCGTTGACAGCCCTGTAGAAAGGACTAAGTGTGGGAAAAACTTCCATAAATTAACAATTTTATCATTTATATCTTATGCTAATCATTGTGTGAAGTTTGATGTGATTATAGACAGTAGTAAAAAGATTGTTCACTCATACTTGTGAAGATTGATTTTAGACCTAAATTCTAACACTAAAATGGCAAACTGATGGATGGAGATTTATAGAAAATAAATCTATTTTTTTTTTTATTATTTATATTTTATTAATGTTATTTTTAGTAGAAAAATAATTAATTTTTGAATTTATTATTTAGGGTAATTTTAGAAGAATCTAGAAGTTTATTTTAAGAGTTTTAATAATAAATTAGGAAAGTTGCCTAAAGGTAGTAGATACCTTGGGAAACAAGTTTATAGGTTTTTTATAAGTTTAGGGTTTTTTAGTAGGAGTTATCTATATAAGGAGCTCCAAAAACGAAAATTATGAGAGTTTTTGATTAATTAAAATTATTTATTTTCATTAAAATTGTTGAGTTTATTGATTTTGATTTGTATTCATAGTTGGGTTTACCCCGAAGTCTGACTACTAATCTCTATTTATAGTCGTTATTCGTAGAGAATTAACGAAGTCTAGATAACCCCGTAGATTTTAGGACATCTCTTTGAAGATCAACTAATTTCTATTAAATTCTATCTATTTTATCGGTTACTTTTTGATTCTACTCCGCTGCAAGAATTTATCATATTTTTAACGCTTCCGATCTGCATCACAAACTCAATTGAAAAAGATGATATCAAATTTTAAAGAATACTGAGACTAAAGATTCCACCATTCACCAATTTTTAAGTGATTCAATTTAATAATTGTGCAACTCATACTTTCAAATTGATTTTAATATATTACCTAGATAATTAGATTTTCAGAGTAATGGCTGTAAATCGAAAGCATGGAACATCAAGAGCTCGAGATTAAGCATGAACCATCAAAAGAAATCACAATCATTCAATAAAAATCATTCAATTCAATTTTAATTTGCATCATAATAAGAATTAATCACAATTAATTAAATAGAAATATACCACTTTATTATTGGAAAAATGGCTTCCTCCGTCGCCTCAACAATGGAGTTTAGCTCCTCATGTCAAACACTCTCTCAAAATAATTTTTCATAGTTCACAAGTGTTTACAAGAAGAAAAGAAAAGAAAAAAATTAACATAGAACACTTGATACAGATATAAGGGTTGCAATCAAAGTGTTCTGTGTTGTTGAAAAGATAAAGAAAAGACAACAGACGTAAACGACTGTTCTGTGTGCAGTAAAGCAAAAAAGAATACACCATTGATTCAGCGACTGTTCTCAAGTGTCTTAATCTTCTTTTTCTTCTTCACGATCAAGAACCCTAGTTTTTTGATTTTTTTTCTTTCACCCTTTTCTCTCAATCCTGGCAACAGCCAGCCTCCTCTTTCCTTTTATTCGACCCCCCTTATTTATACTAAATACCCAACAACTCAAATCCTATCTCAAATATCTTTTCATCAATGTAATCTTGATCATTATAACTTGGTAATAAATCAATTTTCTCTCGAGCCAATCTGCTTCCTTTGTAAGAGTTATTCCTGATTGTGTTTCCTTTTCAAGAGCTTGAGATCAATATGATGTTACTCGAGAATAATATGTTTGCGTGATTTAGACTCGAAAATATTTCTCTGAACATAAAAACCCGAGTAATGAAATCTTCCGTGAATATTTTGTTTCATTTTCTCGTCATTACCTTTGGTTGATTTGGTTGTACAACTCCTATTGATAATGAAATAGTATATCTTGTCTTTAAAACTTGAATACATCCTAAAAATATTATTTGATATCTTCACAGATTCGGATATTTGAGAGAGTAACTTTTCCCACCAATTTTTCATTTCAAATTTGAAGAGGAAGAGGTACCCTTATCAAAGGAAAGGGGGCCTTTATCACTTTTGGGTGCCTTTAACACTTTTTCGAGCCAATTATTCCAAAAATGTTTATTTCCCAAAAATACTTACAAATACATAAAATAACACGATTACTATAAAATTGAGCACTATCAATATAAAGAATTGAGACAAATCAGACACAAAAATGTGTCTATCAAAGTTGTTATTAGAACTGCAGATTGTTATCTGGGTAGATTACCAAATTTTCAGATTATTGGTGTACAAACGATAACAAGAGAGTCGGGCTGACGACTTTAAACCAAGCGCTAAATGGGAGGCAACCATGTTTTGTATCTTAATCCCTTTTTATTTTTAGTTTTTATAGTTTTCATATCATATTTGCATCCCCATGTTTAATTTCATAGAGTCCGGAATCTATTTTGAAGAAAAATTTGACGAATAACTTTTCATCAGAAAAATTCTGATTGCACATAGTTCGGTCAAGAGACTATAACTGTCACACCATTTAGCGAAACACTATTCCATTTTGACACTTTATAGAAAAGACGTAGGCGAACAATTTTTTTGATTTTGCCAAATTTCTTACCAATTTGTACAGTTTTCGAGTTTTATTTGTTGTTACATCAGAATTCATAATTTTCGGCTTTACACATTGGGGACAATGTAAAGTTTAACTGTGGGGGAGTATTTGCATATAGAGTTTTTAGCCTTTAGTTAGTTTTCCCTTTTGTATGTAGAATTTTTTAAACTTTTTCTACATATAATTGCATAACCTTTATCTTTCATAGATTTTAGAGTCACGTATATACATGTAGCTATGATTACATACGGAGTTCTTACATGGTAACTGAATTTAGACGTGCTAGAGAACAACATTCGGTTTTTTACTTGTTCGATAGTAATTGTTGGATTTAACCATGTCGGTGGCAAATTAGGTGCGGAGAGAATTTAATATTAGAGTTGTTGATCAATCATTGATGGAGATTTCCCATACATCAAAGCGAGGCACCAGACCTTCAATTCTTTTTAGCTGTCTAAAAAATTGTCCTTTAGAATGTGTGCCATGCGCGTAAACTCCGGGTAGAATCATGAGCTACCCAACTTTGCACCAATTTTAGCACTACTTTTTGATCTCGTGAGTATTATTTCCTCAATCACGATGGTGCCATCAGAATTGCTAACTTACGCATCTCTTGTAATCTTGTTTGCAGTTAATACCGTTCTCTCTCGACAACAATAGGTCCTTAGAAACACCATCATCATCAACAAGCGGAGCATCACAAATTCGAAGGAAGTTGAAGATCTTCAAGGTTTACAAGCAACGGTACAAGAAAGAGAAAAATTCATATTCAAGTGAAGCAACATACAATAAGAAGAATTGTGTACACATGTTGAAAACTTATGTACAAGAGCGAAGATTATCGAAAGATGTGAAGTTTATAGAAGGTTATGATATCGAGACAATGCAATTTGTGAAGAATCAAGTGGTAAAGCCTTTATTTCATGGCCATGGTAGCAGTTTCATAGATTATTTTATTTTATTTTTATTTTATATTTGTATTTTATTTTTTATTTATAAAAAAAAGGGAAAAAAATCAATTAAAAAAAATGAGAAATAGAAAAAAAAATATTTGTTTTATTGTTTTAGATTGTAGTTAGTATTCATTTAATAAATTCATGGGGAAGAAGAAATCTATGAAGAAGTTTCAAGCAACAAGGAATTTGAGGAAAAAAGTTACAATTGTCAAGGTTCTACGAAGTTCAAGAGTTCATCATCAACATTTGAATACCGAAGACGTTTATATGGGTTGTTGTGAGAGTGATGCTAATTGTATATCGGACGACAAGGTAAGTAAGCAATTTCCATCCTCATATAGTGGTTGATTTCCTTTTGTAGAGATCGTCAGAAATATACGTTTTTCTTGGCGCCGCTAGAAATATTACTTCGGAAGGTTTTTCTTTCCACCATTCAACATGTGCAGGATTTCTCTCTTTATTCTTTCCTACACACATGTGAGACCATAAAAAAAGCCGTCTTTTGAGTGCAATTTCATAAAACCCTATTAGTGAGGCAGAAGTTGAGACATTCGATCACTCTCGAACCTGAATTCTTTCATATGGTGTTGGTTATTTCTTGCTCAACAATTAAGCATAAGAATATGTTCTTTGGTATTTCTAACTTCTTATTGTTTGTGTGCATAAACTTTATGTCTTTGTAGCTCTTGGATGCTTGTAATTTTGAAATATTTAAAAGTTGGAATAGGTTTTGTGGGTATACCTCTTATAAACCCTCACGAGACTATAACTCGTCCACTAGGGACACCTACGGGTTTAAAGTCTAGTTGCACCTGCTAAGTGTAACCGCGTGTCCTCAACGAAAGGGAGTTGTATTTTAGTTAATGTTAGTTTAGGTAGGTAGTTTGCTCGAGGACTAGCAAAATCCAAGTATGGGGGAATTTGATAAGTGCTTAAGTTACATGTTTTGATTGTAAATTCCATACTTGTTTTAGCTATATTTCTTGCATATTACCTTGTATTATGATTGTTTTCTAGTTTATGTCTTTTGTTAGGTGAATCATCCAAAAAGAAGTGGAAATAGCTACAAAAGTGAAGTCTACAAGTGGAAAGGGATAAAGACCAAGTGAAACTCGTTCAAACCCAAGATTTCTTCTCATCATTTTGAAAATAACGAAATTACGAAGCCAATGGCGAAATAATGAGGTTATTCCGACCTCGTATAAAGAAGTTATAAACATTTGAAACGAGTCAAAGTTGAGAAAAGTGAGACGACACAGAACTAATAAAGGAAACCGCTTGAATTACTCGGGGCTGCCAATGCTTTATGGTTCAAAACTGATAACAACATCGGTATTTCTGTTAAAGAATACCATCGTCTTATTCCCCCTCTTCTGCAAGATCACGACCAGTCATTGATTGTGATGGAAAGATGCTGGTGTGATGATGGTGGCTGATTGATGAAGAATGGAGTTAGAATTGGTTGAACTGTTGATAACAGATGATAGAATACACGGAAGGTGTTGTGAAACAGAGAGTATTCCTTGTTCTAAGTTTTACAAGGTGGTGATGAAGACTGCAGGGTTTTGTTTGCTGCCATTGACGAGCATATGGAGGAAGTTGTGGCTGGTGATGATCGGAGATATGGTTTAATGGTGATGGTCATTGATGTGGATATGAAAGTGCTCGAGCACAACAGGGAAGCTTTTGGGAGATAAGAACACAAGAAGAAAAAACTAGGGTTTTGGCGTGATTTTATCAACGTAACTATTTCATTTTTATTTTATCATATGTATCCCATGGGCTTTATTAATCCCACGAGTAGCTAAACTTCTACTACATGATTTAATTTATCATATAAATCTATTTTTAAATTTTTCATATGATTATCATTTGTTTTTACAATAATTAATATTTATGATTGATTGATAAATTATTTAGGTGGGCAACTAAGTTAGTTTATTAGTGAATCTAATGCTAGTAGGTAAAGGGTTAGGATATCCATAATTTTTGAATAACTCTTACACAAGTAGAAATTGTGAAACCTTGAGAGGGATTTTGTGGAGCAATCACAAGTAAAAGCAATACTAGTAAGTGAACCGAGCGTACTGAGTTTAACTGCTAGGATCAAACCTAAGTTCACAAACCTTAAAGAATTCGATTGAATTATACCTTGTAACCGAACCTCAAGGTGGTTTAGACGTATATAATCTGGTGATTAAGCGTACCTGTTGTCCAGTGATTTAAAGAATTTTGGGGATAGCTAAGCGTACCTGCTATCCTACGGTTGGTGATAATTTATGATTAATGAAGAATAGATGAATATGCTACTTTGATGACTGTTTAGTAATAAAGAAGGATTCCCTGATCATACTTCTCTCCATTTCTTGCAACTTTATTAATTTTAGTTGCTTTGTTATTTGTTTTGCTTTAAAAACAATACTCCCCTTTTTAATGACATTTGTCAACTAAGACTCCCTGCTCTTCGTGGGAACGAATCTTATTTAGGAGGGGAGGCAAGCTCTATGGAAAAAAGATGGTTTGATGTTGTTTAATGAGGAATTAAAACATAGGTCTGGTCTAAGTAAATCAATGGATAGTCTTGGTCCTATTGGAAATAACTGCTATATTATTCATTAGTAGAGTAGAAGATAAGCGAATTAATTTGTGCACCTACGATACGCATCAAAAGTCCATATAAAGTAAGTTACCCCCATCAAGGATATGTACAATGGGATTTGTAATCAGTAGCATAACATGCGATAGCAAAACTAGTGACTTTCCTATATTGGAATAAGATAAACCAAGGGTCAGTTTTCGCCCTTACATTTTTACCCTAGTGATGAACGAAGTTACAAGGGACATACAAGGGGAGATTCTTTGATACGTGCTATTTGCTAATAATGTGATGCTAATTGACGAGATTAGGATAAACATTGATAAACAACTGGAGTTGTGGTGACATACCCTAGAATCCAAGGATTTATATTCAATAGAACTAAAAACGAGCATCTGAGGTGCGATTTCAGGATGCTAAAGCATAGGATGGAGATGTCACTTTGTACTGAAAAGTAGTACCTAGGAAGGACACTTTTTGATATTTAGGGCACGATGTTGCAGAGCAATGACAAGATTGATGAGGATGTTAGTTATAGGATCCAAGCGGGATGGACGAAATGGTGGCAGGAAAACGACATCCTATATGACAAAAAATCCCCCCAAAGCTCAAAGAAAAACTCTATATATAGGACGACAATCATACCTACGATTTTTTATGATGTCGAATGTTGGGATACTAAAAGAAACACATATAGAAGATAAGTGTAGCAGAGATGCATATGGTGTGATGCAGTTATGGATATACATGACATGATAAACTTGGAGTGACGCCGATTGAGAAGAAGCTTATTCAACATTAGATGAGATGGTTTGGACATCTCGAACGGAGACCTCCGGAAGCACCAGTGCGCACTGGTATCGTAAGCAGAGTCGTAAACATAAAGAGAGGCAGCCGCCAACTAAGACTGATACTATGGAAGAAAAAAATGAAAAATGTTTAAAAGAATGGAATGTGCTAAAATAGTTGGCGTAACAATGTGTGGAAGTTAGTGATCCACATACCAGAAGCATTACTTAAGGAGTTTGGTTAAGATTTGTTTAGAGATAATATTAGAGGCTATAGGACTCTGTTTAGCGACCTGGGATCAACGACGTAAAGCTTAGGACCTTGTCCCTTAAGATTTATTAATATCTGGATTATTACTAGCATTATTGGTAGCATTATTATTTTACTTTTGTTTTTATTTTTTAGTTTCTGGTTTTGGATGCTTTGACATGGGTTTTATTTCTAGTGTACCCCAACTTGTTTAGGATTAAAGGCTTGGTTATTATTGTTTTTGTTGTCTTTGTAGTTCATGTTTGAATCCAAATTTGTGCACCCAAAAAATGGGGTACACAATTACCCTTCTTTTTATTGAGTAATTCTAATTTATATTTGCATTGGAAATTGGAGAAAAGATAAAACATAGTGGTTTTCAAATTGAAATACCAATAAAGAGAGGGTATCTTTGTGCACCCCAGTTTCCGTTCCAATTTACACTTTCCTTAGCATTGTTTTTATTGCAGTTTAGACGACCCTTTAGTTACACGTTGTTATCAAGTTTTATGTTTCAATTTGGTATTGTGAATTTACGTTTTTAATTTCTTTTAGCTAATTATACTTGCATGATGACCAGAATTTGTCTTGTTTTACTTAATTCAAGTGTAAAAATCTCGATCTATACCAAAAGTTTGATGGTGTTGGGTGAAGGCGGATGTGAGTCATAGAAGTTTGATTTTAAGTCGGGAGAGCTAAAGATTAACCCGTTCCTTGAACTCACATTGTTTAATATATTTTTTTTGAAACTGGAAATTATATTAAAACAGAAACTATGTAGTACAAAAAGGGGTTATCTTTCCTCTTACACAGACACGAGGATGAAGAGCCCAGCTTTAGTTACATTAGATTTTCAAGCAAATTTAGCTAGAGCATTAGCTGCTCGATTAATATTACGCGTAAAATACTTACAAAAAGTTTGTTGCAACGCTGATAAACCGTCTATACAATCAGTTACATAAGAAAATTGTGTCCATTTGATATTAGACACTTCTCTATTGATAGCATTCACTAAAGAGAGGTTGTCCGAAATGAAAATTGTATTTGGTATGTGGTCAGCTGAGCCCATTTGATTGCTTGAATAAGGGTTTGGGATTCTGCATCTATTACTGAATTTGCATTGGATGTCCAACATCTGGCTGCAATGAACTCTCCATTTGGCCTACAGTAGAAGATTCCACACCCTGTATTTGTGGATGTTTTTCCTATAGAAGCATCAACAAATATCAGAACACAATCTTGTACATTACAAGTAACAGTTGAAAAAGGATTATGTATAAGGCTGCGATAAAATTTCTGAGTTTACTGCAAAGACTCTACTTGAGTTGTAACACAATGAGTAACATTTAAAGGATTATGACTTATATTTTCAATACTAGCTTTACATCTAGCCTTCCATATTTTCCAAACAATAATAATATAGATTTTATAACAATCTACCAGATGAGGATTAGCTTTTGTATAAAACCAATGCATAATCCAGTCTCGAAAACAAGTAAAGGATAGAATAATAGAGAGAACCTGGGGACATATGGAAAACCAGATTGCATGTGCAAAAGAACACTGAAAAACTAAGTGATTTACAGTTTCAGCAGCTAGACCACATAAAGGATAGAAGTCATCAGACACAACAGAAAAACGAATCAAGTAAGTTTTCAGTGGAAAAATATCCTACAAGCATTTCCATATGAAAAGTTTAAAATTAGGGAGGGTATCCAGGTGCCATAGCCTTAACCATTGTCTTTATTGTTGAGCTGAAATATTACATTGATCCTACAAGTTAGCTTTATAAGTAAACTTAGTAGTAAATTGTCCAGAACTAGTCAAAGACCATCTAATGTTATCCATTCCTGAATTAGGGAGTCGTATCTTATGAATTGTATCAATCAGCTCAGTTGTGAACAATTCATTCAAAGCATAGTCCTCTCATACATTGGTATAAGGTATTATTAGTTGAGAGACAAGCGTATAATCTTGTAAATGATAAAAGGTTTCTGCAAAAGATCAGGTTCAGGCTCTATCCATCTATCTTGCCAAAAAATTATATCCTCCCCTGTAGACACTTCCCAAACATGATGCTTTCTAACAATATCAAGACCCTGTTTCAGTCATTTCCAGATCCAAGTACCATGTTTCTTTAAATAAGCATGTAAAGGTTTGTGTTTCGGGAAATATTTAGATTTATCCACACGAGCCCATAAAGCTTTAGGATGAGTCACTAATCTCCAGGCCATCTTGGTAAGTACATCTAAATTAAATTTACTTAAATTCTTAAAACCTAATCCCCCATACCTTTTAGGAACACATAAACTCAGCAAGGCCTTAGGATTCAGCCCTTTCTGTTTTGGCTGATGGCCCCACCAGTATCTGCGTTGAATAGTGTTTAACATCTTAATGATAGAACCCGACAGAGGGAAACATGACAGATACATCGCCAAATAATTTAGTACAGCTTGAATTTGAATAGCTCTACCAGCTTGTGGGATTAGTTTTTACTTCCACCCACCAAACTTTCTCTGCATTTGATCAATAAGTGGTTGAAAACTAGCAGTCTTAGATCAGGTAAGAAAAAATGGCACACCAAGATATCTTTCAGTCTCATATCGTTTAACTCGGTTCTACCTATTTTGCACCGAGTGTAAACAACCCCCTTTTCTTTTTGCCTATTTTCGTAATTGCAGTGCATTAGGGTTTTATGTCTTATATAAACCTTTTGTATCTTCTCCATCTCCGATATATTCTGCACATCTTCTCCACCTCCGATATCTGTTGCGTATCTCACCCTTTGTCTTCTTCTCTCTCCTAAACAAGGAATTCTACAAAAATGGTGGGGATCGATAATTTTTATCTAAATTACTCTTCGCGTATTGTTCTCTTCATATTTTCTACTTCTGGAGGCTTTCTGCTTAACCCTCTCCTTTACATCGATAGTATTCACAGAGACCTCAAGATCGGTTCAGCTTGTGGTGTTATGTTCTTTCTGTGCTTATGGCATCGTATATTACATATAAGTACGAAAATTTAAGAAGATTAATAATCTATATAAAGGTAGATGGTGATCCGAATCTGGGCAGTAGAAGAATCAGGGAGTTGGTGAAATTTTTTGTGATGATAATTTTTACTGCAGTTGATTTTATAGCTCTTTTCCAACCGAAAGCATACCTGGTCTACTCAGTTTCTCAAACATATTGGTTTTATTAATAAAATTTGATTTTGATTATGATCATTTCTATTTCACCTAGTTAGTGTTTCTTTTATCACTGAAGGCTATTGTCATTTGCTGCATGGATCTGGAGAACAAACTCTGCATAGTTTATTCTGTTCAGGGTCGTCCTTTAACATATACAAGATTTAGGACGAAAAAGAATTAAGGCTTGTTTATTTTGTAATTTTTTATTATCTATGCACCTATAAATCAGATAAGGATGAAAATTAATAACACATCGGAACTTTGAATAGAATATGTATTAAAATGAAGGGACACAACTTTTTTTCCAAAAAAAATATCAAATTTATTTATTTATTGTATATTTAACACATGATAGATATTTTCATAATTAAGTTAATATTATTGCATATAGTAGATATATCACATATTGTGGTAACATAAATTGATCCAAAATTTTTTATTGTATTCTTATATTAATAATAGTATTTTTTTCATGTTAAAAATTTATCTTTTTCACAATTAAAGATGAACTTAGACAAACTGCATACATATATAAAGTGCGAAAAATATTATTTTGTTTGCCTATTTATTTTTTGGTTCTAGGACGGTCGATCATCCTTCCCTACCTAAAAGACGGTCCTGATTATATTTAAGTCCAGTACTTTTACTTTGTTCATTGGATCTTCAACAAAGATTCTTGAGCGAAGAGTTCCAGCAGCTCATTCACTCTTAAGCAACATCATGAAAACGAATTATTTACTCCTGCTCCTGTTAAAGAAGATGAAGATGAAACTGGTTAAAGATAGACTAAGAAGATTATGTTCTATTTGAAAAGTAGAGGAAGAAGATAGTGAACATAGTTAATTAGTTGTTGTTTTTTAAAGTTAAGCTTTCTTTCTTTACCTAAAAAGCTATTAATACTTAATAGTGCTCCATATTCCTATAATATGTCTTAGTTTTTATTATGAAAACAATTAATGAAGTATTATCGTATTCCTTTTTGTTTCTAGTATGCTGCATTTGAGATTTCTACTTAACAACACAAATAAACTTAAGCAGTATAGTGATGCAAGATCCAAAGAGATCCTCATAAAATATAAGGTACAATAATGATTATAACCAGACACTTATTTATCCTTCTAAGGATCAGGGTAAATTGACTTCCCGTATTCTGGAGTGGATATAAAATCCCTCCTGCATTCCGATGATATTCAAAACCAAGCATTTGAATCAATGGCAATAAAAAGAAGAAGCATACAAATGATAAAACTATTGACTATATACATATGTTACAACCCTAAAGTAAATGTATACTTAGTACTAGCTTGGGGTCGTGGTGTTGTATCAATAAAAATACATAATGATCTCGCAACAAAGTATATCTCTAATTAGCCGGGGGAATTTAATGCAGAGGAAATTGAAGTGGCTAGGTATATCTTAAAAAAATACACCAAAATGCTGAGTTTAATTTTAATTACCACTAGAATATGTACAATTTGAATTAATATAAATCTTAAACCCTATCGAATTAAGAAATCTCCAATTTCAATTTCAAACAACCAATGTAAGTGAAAAACAGAACTGGTCAGCTAAGCAGCCAAGAGTGTACATACCAAAGATACCGGTGAGGAAACCACCATTACCAACTATAACACAAGTCACTAGGAAGCTCCAAGACATCCAATTACTTTTCTGCTTATCGTTGGATTTCATTCTCACTTTTGATTCAGAAGCAAATGGCAATTGTGTACTCTTTCCCCTTTCCTCTTTATGTCTCGCTGACATAATTTATGTAAAACAGAAGAAATACTCTGAGTAAACGAGAAACCTATTTTGGGCACTTGAGAGCGTCTATAGGGGTGCGATCAGACTATAGGACTAAAGACTAAAAATTTTAGTCTTTAGACCGGCCCAAGAACAGCCGTGTATAGTCAAGCGGTGCTCTAGTAATGCGTCTGGGGTGGGGCGGTGTGCTAGCGATGCGCTTGGAAAGACGGGCGGAATCCTAGGATTATGCTTGCTCGAGACGGTCTGCTAGCGCAACGCCTGATGTGGGGCGAAATCCTAATGTAACGCCTGTGTTTAGACGGTATCCTAGAAACACGCCCAGAAAGACGGGCGGTATCCTAGAAACACGTCCGATGGGGCGAAGTTCTAACATCTCGCCTGGAGGATTTGCACTTGTGCGAGCAGAACGTGAGTAGAATGGGACGGGCGGTGCCCTAGCGTCCCGCCTACAAAACCCAAGCGAGCATTAGAATACCACTCCATTACTTAGTTTATTTAGTTAGTTAATTGGTTAGTTAAGTTATTAGTTTAGTTAAGTTATAAAATGAGGACTCTTAGAGTACCGTTTAATTTAGTTAGTTAATTAGTTTAGTTAAGTTAATTAAGTTAAGTTTAGTTAGTTAGTTAATTAGTTTAGTTATTTAATTAACTTAGCTTAGTTAATTAACTTAGTTTAGTTAATTTGCTTAGCTTAGTTAATTAGCTTAGTATACTTAATTTATTATGTATTGCTTTGGGCGGAGCTTTAGCATTCCGCTTGGACCAGGCGGCATGCTAGGATAACGTTCCAACTGAGCGGTATTCCAGCGTCGTGCTTGTGTGTGGGCGTGATCCTAGCACCCCGTTTCATCAGACGCACTCCCAGAATAACGCTTGACCAGGCGAACTCCTAGCTCACCGCCCGTGTTTCTGAGCGTTGTCCCAGAATAACGTTTGGCTCTGGACGAATTCCTACGACGCCGCTTAGCATCAAGCGGTACATTACGAGCTCGCTCGACTATAACCTGTTTATTCGGTAAAAATGACTATTTCTAGTCAGCTACAGTGCATTTGGACGACTATCGACTACTTTTGATTGTTCCACTGTGCTATGATTTTTCGGATTAAAGATCACTTTTGATCTTCAGTCAGCCTTTTGATCGCACCCCTGTGGACGCTCTGAGACGATTAGAATTTAGAATTAGAAGTAAGAGCGTTACAGAATGAGAACTGCTAATGACATGAGGGAAGGATTAAAAGGAATAACTTTTTTATTTAGTCGGAGCCCCAAACAGTTGGTCCTTTTTTTCGATGACCTAACTGGTTAATGATAGGATTCTAGGATACCTATATATAAATAACAACAATTGTACGACGTCTAACTAGTAGACAACGGTAAATACGGGTCGAACCCACAGGGAACGGTGGAAATAATCCAATCAATATTCCTAATTGACTAACCAGAAACAATATTTTTGGGATTTTCAAACGAATAATAACAAAAAAATAAACTAACTTATAATATAAATGCACTGGGAGAATCGGTAACCAGGGTTTTCAGCATCCATCATTATTCTATTCAATTACTAAAATGAAACGTAACTCCTGAACGTTAATTTATCGTTCGTTCTATCGACATCACCTATTATATGTACTAGAGTCCCAAATATCACTGGGACACCCTAAGCATGACGCATCAAATGCTCTAAGTCTCAGGATACACCATCAAATTGCGTTAGCGAGAAAAATTATACCAAACTAAATATAGGTTCACAAATAATACCTGGCTATTCTAAGCATACCCCATCAAAGGATTTAACTCAAACATGAAATATCAAATAAGTAGACAAATATATTTACGATCCTATTAATTATATGCAAAGGTTATTGTATTATACAGAACCTGTGAAACAACAACTATTTCATCGTTAAATCAATAAACAATAACAAGAATTAATCTATTCAAATCATAATAATCTATACCATATTATTCAATTTGATTGGTCTAATATTCAAAATGATTTTAACATAAACTCTAACTATGTAGTTAACAAGACATGGCTATGGATTTCTCAAAACCCATAAAAATAAATAAAGAGAGGAAGAAAAATGAACCGATGATATTGAGACGAAAACAACGAATTCGGACTCTACGACAGTTTCCCCTATTACTTTTTTACGCCTCTTAAACTTCCTCTGTTTTGTCTTTTTCGGTTCATGTCCTGTACACCCGTCTATTATTTGTCCGCCACCAGCTCCTCCTTTCCTTCCAATCAATCCACACTTCCCTCTCTCTAACCAGAACAACTCCAGAAGGAGCGTCTCCACCTCTTCTAGGTATTTTCACCTACCAGTCGTCACCCCCTGCCTCTCTCCGTCCAATCCCTTTTATATCCAAAGTAATATCCAATGGGTTCTTCGATTGCTGGCTTTGAACTAAAAGTCCCACAGCAAAAACCAAACTCACGTGGTTACTTCAAGACCATTAGTTTACATCGTGTCGACATAAACTCACAAACTAATTTGACTAACTAATTTGTCTGCCACATCCAAGAACCAATTCCCCTATCAACAACTCAACCTATCTTAACATGCTTTTTAAAATAGAAAAATATTTCTTTGCATTTTATACTTCACCCACCTATTTTATCACCGCCACCATTTCTCACAAACGAGGAGCAACCTCACCTGACCCTTAATGACTTCACTTGATTACAAATGATACAACATGTTCTTTCTTTGCAAGTGGGTGTGCCTGTACGCATATAGATTGATTCGGGAATAAACTAACACTCTATATGTCACCTTTGTAATGCTTTTGTGTAACTTTGGATTTTATTCAAACAACCTATAAAAATACAAAAACAATTAAATTAATAAAATTATAAGCACTAACAAATATATATTAGATGGTAAAAATGTATAAATTAAGTGTCTATCAGTTAACCAAATTTTTTGGATTTGTTTGAGAGCCTGTATAAACTCCAACTTGGAATATGGGCAGTACAAGGGGCTACCTAATAAATTTGCTTAAACTGTTTTTAAAACAATTGTCGATTTTCCTACCCAGGATTCTCCTGAGAGGGAATACAATAGTCCCCGTCAAACTCTCTATTATTGGGATGGGTGCAGATAAAGTGGGTCCATTTTTTTTTAATGCCGGTTAATTCTTCAGGATTTCTCCCTCGGTAATCCTGGTTTCCGTTTTAAAATATACCCCCAAACCCTTCCTCCTCATGTAAAGTTCTTTTTTAATGGGTTAGCGTTTGAAAATCAAAAAAAGTTGGTTTTTGTTTTAAGAGGGAAGTAGAAGAAAAAAAAGTGAGGAGAAATATTTGAGAAAAACCAAGAAATTTGGGTTTTCTCAATCAAAATGAGTGACTTTAACAAGATTAATGAGGTAAGTGAATCATCATCTTACAAATCAGACAACAAGGATCCAACTATGGACTATTTGTTAGATAATCAAAAAAAATAAAATCAAATTCAAAACCAACCTTGTATGAACCTTATTATGATTCTGAAGGTCCAAGCCAAGAATATAAAGAAACAAATGCTCAACATAGTGAGGTATATCTCTAACTTAACTCCATTTATAATTTTTTTACTTGTAATCGCTTAAAGTTGTAGAAAGTTGGATTTTTT
Source organism: Papaver californicum (assembly GCA_023531435.1). Lineage (NCBI taxonomy): Eukaryota > Viridiplantae > Streptophyta > Magnoliopsida > Ranunculales > Papaveraceae > Papaver > Papaver californicum. The sequence goes on along the minus strand of JAJJMC010015859.1, from coordinate 5,410,208 downwards.
TTGTTTTCTGAAAAACCTAATTTTAAACTGTAACCGCCATATGGTTGGGAAATTGAGTCGACCCAACCTTAAACCAGGTTTACAGTTTTAAACAGTTTGGAAATTATGAACTCCAAACCGTAGACTTGTCTACGGTTGGAAAACCCAACCGTGAGTGCTAGAGAATATTAAATGCTATTTAATGCTCCTACGATGTGGTTCTCAAACCGTAAGTAAAATCAGGGTCACTTATGGTGGGAAATCCCACCGTAAAGTTGGAACACAGTTGGGTATTTACAATCGTAGGTAAACTCATGATAACTCAAGGTGGGGAATCTCCACCATATATGAAGAATAAGGTTGGGTTTTTCCTACCATATGTTAACTCAGGGTCACCTATGATAGGGAATCCCAACCGTAAATGTTGTTTATGACTTATTTACCCCACCGTATGTAACTTTTCAGATGCTTCTTCGCCTAATCATGTGTTGTATTTTCATGTTTATAGCTCGAGTCTATACATGTATGAATGGAAGATCAATCCACAGTTGTTCAAGTGTTGTCTGAGGATATAAGTGATCATTATACCAACAACTTTGAATGGAAGATATAGACGATGCAAAGAAGTGGGATCGAGAGCAAGGGTTGAAAAAGATGGGCATCATAGTCCAGAACAATCAAGTTAAACTCACCAGCTTTCAAATGGTTTGCGAGTCTAGTGGGAAGTACAAGATTCATCAAAAGAAATGGTTTTGGGTATCAAACGAAGACCGCGAGAAAGAAAGGGGTTAGTCATACGAAGAAGTATGGTTGCCCTTTTCAGCTTCAATTTAAATTCAACAAGGACAAGAAAATGTGGTTTATGAGTAAAATTATCTCGGATTATCATAACCACCCAATTCTGGAGAGATGGCTTAACCATCCTTATCCGGCAAGGTTCAACCCTGAAGAAGTGGAGCTAGTAGATGTGTTGACCTAGAAACGCACAAGACCTGTTGATATCCTTAGTAGTGTGAAGTTGTTAAACAAAAGTAACTCATCAACTTGGCTACAATCTACAACGCAAGAGAAAAATTGAGACATGAACAATGGAAAGATAAACATCTTATGCAATAACTATTGTACTTGACGGCACGGTATCACATGAGATAGATGGGGATAAGGAAGTAGAATAGCTTATTATCGCTCATCTGGATTCTTAACATTGGCAAGATGCTTTCATCAAATTCTTTTTATAGATTGCACATATAAAACGAACAAGTATAAGATGTTGATATTGAACTTTGTCGGGCAAATATCTATGAAGGTGCCATTTAGTGTTGGGTTTTTTTTCTTGAAAGACAAGACGAAGGAAAGTTATATGTGGGCATTACAAAAGGTAAAATTATTGTACAAAGAAGGTTATACTAGTCTCCTAAGGTGTTGATTATGGATAAGGAACAACCATTGATGTATGTGATAGAACGTATTTTTCCCGATGCACGTCATCTTCTTTGCACGTTACATATATTGAACAATGTTCAAACTAATTACAATATGATGATTTGGCCACCAAAGAAACCGCAATGGAGAGGACTAAAAAACTACCGTTAGAGAAACAACAAGAAGAGAAAGATAAATTTAAGGAAGATGACAAAGTAGCAAAGGTGAAAGGGGCTAGATTTAACGAACAACATCAACGAACATAAAGATGTATCAGCACCAACGAACACATCATCCTTCAATTTGAGGTTAGTGGCAACATCCTCAACTTGTTCCATTTCTATCTTTGTTATTTCAAATCAGTATTTATTGAAAAACTAACATACAAAGTATAGTTTTTATTACTTTTCTCTAGTATCAGTGACTTTGTCATTATACTATGATCAAAGTATCAAGGAAAAATATACTAGTTGTTTTATACAACTTGAATATATGGAGTTACAAAGTATAGTTTATCTATATACTTCGTGAATCGATGTTACATTAATTGGTAACTTGTTGTTATTTAATGTGTTGAACTTCCGGAATGAATTCAACCCTTGGGATTACATATGGAGGAGTATCATAAACATAATCTAAGGAAGTAGACTTGTGAAACTTTGTTTCGTAATCAAAATATATCACAGGACCAATCCCAATTATAGAACCGATCCCTGGTAAGAACTGATCCCAGGACTGATTCATTGTGCATGAAGTATAATCATAAAGATTAGAAACCAATCAGAAATATTCTTGTCTTCGAATCTTCGGTCTTCAATGTACCTGCACAAATAACTTGATTCCCTTATGATCAATCACGCACAGAACGGAGTCTGTTAACAATGGACGATCGCAAGCTTATCTTCAGATCTAAAAACAGATCTGAACTTTGTCGATCCTTAATCTAGTTCGAGTGACCTTATATCAGAAGAGAAGGATCACGAAATAAACAAACTAATGATTATCAAGGTTCAACAATCGTTAGTCAATCAAATCAATAATCGAAAACTAAAATAACAATACGATTCTAATTTCCTACCAACGGTACTTCTAGACACTTCTTGATTCGACTGAAGTCTTTAAAGAGCGTCCGTAAGGGATTTTGCCTAATTAGGTTACTCTCCTCTCCAAGTAAGTATTACAAATAATACTACTAGTCATCTATCACACTGACTACAAAATGAAGTGCGTATGTCGGAATAAGTTTGTAAGAAGAACAAACTTCACTATTTATAGACCAATGTTGTTTGGATACCAAGGAATTTCCAGATTTGAAATATCAAAAGATATGCAATAAATACCAATTTTTCGGTTTTGTCTAACTCCAACTAATATACCGAAATCTCTCATGGATGACAACTTAATATTAGTTAGCATAAAAGTATACTTTACTAATATATTCTCCAGAGATATGTTTTACTTACTGGAAAAGTAAAAACATATAAATTCGAAAATTAAATAAAAGATTCACAGATATTTTGGTTTGGGATCTCACCTTAAGTATCAAGGAATATATTTGAACAATAAATAAATAAGATTTTAGCACGTGTTCAAATACATATAATGTCGACATTGTGAACTTTCCTAAATAGCAACTCATATTCCGAAATCTATGTAAACCCTAAAGTATATACAGAAACCGGAAATACAATTGCTATTAGGGATCGGTCCTGCAAGAGTACCCCAAGGTAGGGATCGGTCCTGCTAAAGATCCGCAAGTAGGGATCAATCCAACAATAGATCCATGTGATTCCTTTCAACTGAAAAACAAGTTTATCAAGTCTACTTATTTAAACTCATATAGTTAAACATAGTTCCTAGGCATGGAATCAACCCAAAGTTCAACACACAATCTAGTAACAAATTACAAAGATAGTGTTATGTCGCATATACGAAGTTCAAAATGTTATACTTCGTATTCCAATATACGAAAGTTGTAAAACAACTTGTATATTCTTCCTTGACACTTTTACCATACTATAATGATCAATTCATCACTAATAGAGGTGCATATATATATATATATATATATAACTTTGTATGTTATGTATTCAATATAAACGACTTAAAAGCAACATAGATAGAAATGGAAACAAGTCAAATTTGTATTACTAACCTCGAACACAAGGATGATGTGTTTGTTGATGTCGATACGTCTTCAGGTTCTTCAGAGTAACACGAGTTTTTCTCAACATTTCTAGACTTCCTAGTCTAACCTAACGAAGTTGACTTTAGTAATCTAATCAAGCAGCCTCGAGTTTTGGAGCTAAAATATGACAACCAACCTTGAGATACCAACGCTTGGTGGGTTCAACCGAGAAATGCTCCAACAATTCCCCCCTTTGTCAATTTTAGTGATACAACTCTTTACATATGTAGAATACAAGAATTAAAAGATAAAGATATTACATTACATAACGATTTCTTAACTCAATCCTCATAAGTTTGATTCCAAGTTTCAACAACACAATAACCTGCAGATATTCAAATAATAAACATCGTTGTTGAAGCATTTTAATACAAAAAACTTTAATCCCCCTAAAGGAAAGCTAGGTATATATTCATTCCAAACATATTTGTTATTCACTTTCGTAATATATGTAATACTACACAACATGATATGTTTTCCCCTTTAATCAATGTTTTACTTTTTTTGTTTAGATATATACTTTTCATCACATATATCCTTTCTCGGTGATTATGAGTCAACGTATACTCCATTTATTTCTCCCCCTTTTTGTCACAAAAATGACAAAGAAACGAAAAAATACAACAAGTATTTCGAAGAAATCCTCAAGTTCAAAGAACTCGATACAACCTATAAGAGATCTAAGCAAAGAGGGTCTAACATACCAATTTTGATAAGAAATACTAAAACCGAAACTACCAAAGTAATTTATTTTAGCCTCTTACCAAGGAAACAATTACCAAAAGTAATTTTCCCTTTTATTTTAGTAAGTCAAACTAAGGTCAGAATTAACTTAGTTACTTATCAGACTCCAACTATACAAATATAATTGTACCTTGTTTTGATAACCCTAAACTAGGTTAGATAACTAGTTTCTTATCAGTGACAGATTATTCACAAATAATCTTACCTATTTCGATAAGTAAAAACTAAGATCAAAATTAACTTAGTTTTCTTATCAGGAGAACGATAAAACACAAATAATCGTTACCTATCTTCGATAAGCCAAACTAAAATCGAAATCGATCTAGTTACTTATCAGGAAATGGATTATCAAAAATAATTCTTCCATCGGTTTCCACAACCACTCTCCCAACAAAGATATAGCGTTTAAGTACCAGTCCAAAAAGAACTCTCCCATGTGTTCATTATTCCCTATAAAACAAAAGAATAACAAAGAGACAACCTTTACCGGAGAAAGGTCGACAAGATTTTATCTTTTACCTTCCACAAAGTAACAAGCTAAAACCGAAATTCATACGTATACTAAATACATAACTTATGAGGCATACATCGATAATAATATAGTCGTGACTTCACACGTGAGTTTTCACCGTCATCTTTTTATGATTATTTGATAAAGTAACCCAAAAGGTTAGATATAAAATCTGTTAGACCAAAAAGTCACAAAATCATAAAAAAACAACGTTTATCTCATACACCAAGAGCACTCATATGTATATCATATATTTAGTTTATAGAACATAAACAAACATTAATATATGTGACTTACATATGAGCTAAACCATCACAAATTTCTTATGATCTTGATATAACAATCACAAGGATATGATCCGAAGATAGGCTATACTCAAAAGTTGTTAACCATAATAAAGTAAGTCAATATATGAGACTGAAACACAATGGTTTATCTTATGAACTCAAGTGCAATACACCATGAATAATCAACAGAAAACCAAGTATTGCAATTACCTCAGTATTGTATAAAGGTAGAATACAAAGCCGACGCAAAAAGAATGAGGTTATTCCGAGTTCATACGAAGAAGTTATGAATAAAACAAATTTATACTTCTTCGTATGCTTAGGACCAGTTGTTAAGCGAAACATAAACATCTAATGGCACTAGTTTCATGTACAATTTATTATAAACATTAATTCTTATTAATTAATGTTTATATGTAGTTAATCAAGTCATTAGCGGCTAAATCGTCTCTTGACCGGTCAAATAACTTTGACGAACTTACGGGTCCTTACAGTGATGGAATTGTATAAGTAGTGTTATTGATCGAGATGATCTTAGGATGTTTGGTTGAATGTGAATTACAGATTACTGGTACATGTAGTGTATGAATTGGTGGGGATATTACCCTGGAATGGTGGTCTTATGGTGTTGTATTGAGTTATAGTTGAAGCTAATTGAGCTGGTAGACACTCAGTTTGAATGTGCAGTACTATTTGAATTTAAATTTTAGATGAATGTAAATGTAGGATATTGCAGTGGTGCTGAAAATTGACATTCAAACATGGATGAGTGTTGTATTAAAATACAATAAATTTTGTTGATCTAAATTGAATTGTTTACTGGTGTAAAATATGATGGTACAGTTATAGCTGAGAGGAAAAGGAGTTACAACTTAGAAGAAATGACCTTGCAACTAATGGTATTAGGTTTGATTGGCAGTACAATGAGGTTTGTGAGATAAACTTGGTAATAACAAGGTAATGGTGGTGTTGTATATAAGCTTGAATGAATAGTGGTGGTCCTGCAGTTATATTTTATAGGATCGGTAGTAGAACTGATAAAAAAGAAGATGTTGTCTTTAATAGAGAGCTGAAATGTATCTGTAAGAGGCTTTTACTCAAATGGAGCATTTTGTGTTGTACCATTCTGGTGCAACATTCCTTGAGAAAAAGTCTTTGCCATCACAATAACTCAGGTATAAAATTTTGGCATGTCTGACTGAGGTGACTTAGTCTGATTCAGATTTTATTCTACTGACTCAGTTTATCTGACTGAGTTAACTATGTTGACCAGACCTTGACTCAGTTAATCTGACTGAGTTAACTTAGTTGACCTGACTTTTGACCTAGTTGACCTTTGATCAGTTGACCAAACATTGAATGTTAGTTATCTCGTTTGACTGTTAGTTGGACCGTTAGTTTACCGTTATTTTGGGTGACATTTTCGGTTACTTGTGATTTTCCCCGGCTATATTTTCATCCAGATTACGACCACTTTTCCTAATTCTCCGATGACCCATTTTGACATAAAATTTTCAATAGAGAATCTAATAAAGAAAGAGATAGTAGAATACTAGAGAGATCATTGAGGAGAACCTTATGTAAGTTTTGTATATTTACACCATCTAATGAGGATAATGGTGATGATGACTGGTGATAGGAACTTGAAGATTGGAAATCTTGGAGTAGACGTGGTTTGTCATCAAAACAGGTGGGAACTCTTGTAACCTTCTCGTAGTCATTAAGTTGTTGTTCTATTTGCGAGCATGATGTGTTCTTATTATCTGTGAACATGTTTGTGTGTAATTGGATGGGTATGTTGTATAATATGCGTTGTATGATTTTCCCTGCAAGGAGCGTCCCCAAAGCTTCTTGCTAAGTTGAGTAGGCCGGAATTCCCCGTTTGAATATTATTTAGTTGGCTGGCAACCCCCCAGTTGAATATTATTAGTATGTCGACATTCCTTGGTTGAATATTATTATTTGATATATTATTTTATTTAGTAGGCTGGCATTCCCCCAAGTTGAATATTATTAGTAGGATGGCATCCCCCCAGTTGAATATTATTAGCAGGACAATATCCCCCCATTTTAATAATATATATTAATATATTATGGGAAAGTCGTTTGTGTGCTTATCATGCTTGATTGTAAAATCTTCTAGACTTTTGATGGTAGTTTCCTGAATCATGGGATGGAAGGGCATTTCGTGTGGATGACGTTATTATTTGAGACTGGAGTTATTCCAGCGTCGTCTTCTCCAATAAGTTTGGCGAAACCAGGGTAACATATTTTTTAGTTGTTCTAGTGTCACTTCTGTGGATCATTTGGTGGTGGTCTTTCAAGGATATTGTCATTATTAGGGATGTCAATGGATCTGGTTCCTCTCGGGTACAAGTGGACCCGGAACCGGACCCGATTAAAAACCTAAATATCCTTCGGTTCCGGATATTTAACGGATCTTCTAAAATAAACTATAATTATTTTTTAAATTCTTTATATTAGCTTGAATGGAATAATTTTTTATATAAATTTATTGTTACATCTATATAAATATTCTAATTAAATATTAAATCTAAGAAAGTAATAAAAAAAAAATCCAAGTAGAACTAGATGAAATTTTTGAATTTTGGGATAAATTAACAAACAAATGCAAATATTCGGGTACCCGATACCCACGGGTACCCGCTGGGTAATACCCGTTAGGACCCGAAATCTTATCGGTTTCTAGCGGGTCTACCCGTCGGGCACCGTTAGTGCTCATGGGTCCAATATTGGGATCTGAACCCGAACCAAATTTACCCGGTTCTGGTTCCGGGTGATGGGTACCCATTGACAGCCCTCATTATCTGAGGAGGTGGGGTTAGAATAACTTTTCTTTCATGAATGTCATATTTACGATGTTGTGCTGAGTGCTGGGTGTAAAAGGTGTTAACTGTTTCCTTCTATTGTTGTACTTTAGTTTGTCATTATGTTAGATATGTGAAACATGTTAGTGATTTAGAGTTATTTTTTTCCACTGAGCACCCCTTTTGGGATGATGTGCTCACTCGTTTCTGCTTTAGCTTTTCAATCATCAGAAAAGATGGAGCACGTAAAGATATCTATTTCCGTAGTTTAAAGCTTTGGAAAATTAAGAACGTTTATGTATTTTTTATATATGTATTTTTTTTTTATTTGTAAAAACACACACTAATATATTCATAACACTGGAGATATTTTTCATTTGTAAAGTATCAGAGAGCTTGGGGTTTGCTTTGATTTACTTTATATAATTTAATTCTTGAAATCAATAATCTAGATTTGATACTTTAAGTTAGGTTGTAATCCTATTAACTTACCAAGTGTATTAGTTGGGGTGTCACAAGTTGGTATCAGAGCTCACTATTAAATCTTATATGGGCAATAATAGATAATTAACCAGTGCTAGATAATAAACTAGATCAGTTTAGAAATGGGTTGGGATTGTGAGATAAATCTTAATCACTAAAATATACAAAAAATTAAAAGATATATCAATTGATTGACTGATTGAATTGTATTACATACTGGTTGTTTGATTCACACTTTGTATAAATTTTTATGAAGTAAAAGATGTATATTAAAACGGTTATGATAAAGTTTATAAACTCTTAAGAGAATTTAGAGAGTTATTTTTTTAAACTTATTGAGCACTTTGTGAATTTGACCCATTATAGTTTAGGTAAACCGTCAAGTATAACTTTTAAAGCTTATAGTTAACATAACTAGAGAATCCTTAGAATTTGAGTAAGGTAGATCGATCTAATTTTCGAGGACAAATTTTTTTATAAGGTGGGTAGAATGTAAGGACCAGCAAGCTCGTCAACACTATTTAACCGGTCAAGAGACGAATTAGCCACTAATGACTTGATTTAACAAAAATAGGAATATTAAATAATAGAAATTAATCAAACGATAATTTAGACATGAAACTATTATCATTGGTAGATCTTAAAAAGTTATGTGAAATAGACTACTTGAACATACCAATCGGATATCGGACGAAGAAGAAATCATCTAATTTGTGAGAAGGGTAAAATAGTACTTTTGTGGGAAAATGTTATTAAAGAATCCGGTAAATTTTACTCAGGGCACCTTCTATCTCAGGTAATAAATTTATTCTTCTTGGATTCCCACATCCATTTGGTGGGTGCCTTAATAGGTTCCTTTCACAAACACCAGATGAATCGATAAATAGATTTCATTTCTCTTCTGTTTTTTTTTCTCCTTCTGTTTTTCATCTTCGTCTCTACCGCATGAATCGAGAATCATTCATGTTATTTCTAAATAATTTTAATAAAATAAGTAAATCAAGAAATGAGTTAATGAGTTTGTAGATTTGATTTGGTTAGGTTTTCTTATTGATTGAAGAAAGGGGGTTCAATTAAAATCAGGGTTAGGGTTCTAGAATCAATTGATAGTTTGTGTGGAATTGGGGATGAATTAGTGATGGGTATTATGTTTTGAGAGAAGAGGATAAGATTAAGCAACTGGTTCTCAACTCACCATGAAAAAATCAAAAAATTAGGGTTTTCAGAAAACCTGCTGATGTTGAAGAATTCAAGACGGAGAAGATGGTGATTGTTGAAGTAGGAGGTGGGTATTTGATGTGGTCTTCTGCACGTCAAAATTATTATTCACTTTCTCACTACTTAAGATTTATTATGAAGCAAGGGTAAGAAAGATTCGTTCCCACAGAAGGGCCTAGGTTTTTAATTGTTTTTAATATCTTATACGAAACAAGGGGTTTTCTAATTTCTATAAACTAAACTAAGCTAAAACGCAAACAAAGAAATAAAGCAAGCGAATCAATAGGTGAGAATATTGGATCAAGGTTTCATCTTCAATTTTAAACACGTATTTGAATGAATGATTAAAATTCAAATTTAATCTCTAATTATCAAAGCCCTAGAATACATTGAATGCAAGAATATTACGTTAATTCCCTAAGTCATCGTACTTACATAAAACGACGCAAATATGAATTCTACCTATAGAATAACCTAACACATTGTGCTAATCAAGTTCAATTCCCATGGAGCATTAAGATTTATGAAATTAGGCTAAATCGATGCAATCGAACGTGGAATACGCACTAATTCAATTTAACAAAGGTTAAGTTCTACATATGATTACAAGAAAATATCTCATCCGTAATCATATCATGCTACTTGTATTCAAGGATTACCACTTTTACGTATGAAAAACCCTAAATTAACTATATATATGGATGTGGGTTCAATAAATTCTAGACTTAACTAAACAAACATTCAATCATATTGCAATACGTCAATCATGCAATTGTTATAAACGGTAAAAAGTGAAGATAATAATGAGAGGAAACTAATTCATAAATCAAATAACGTGCTTGTAAAATCCGACTACATCTTTAACCAATAACAATAAACTAGTTACTTGTGTTTTTGGAAATCATAGCAAAAAGAAAAGAAGAAAACTATCATACGAAACCCTAAAAAACAAATAGAAGGTCTTCTCCCTAAAGGAGAGGTATTTAGATATAGAGAGCCTCCTCTCTTTTATATGTCTCTTCCAAAAGGATATACTTTTCTTATTCTTCTCAAACACCTCCAACTTCCAAAATTAGGTCAATTCTTCTCAAAGTCCATATCCAAGGAGTCCACCAAGCCCATGTGTGAGAAAAACCCATGTGAAAATCATGCTTACTATATAAGGAGGCTTATATGGTGATTGTTCATGGAATTCAATGGTTAGATAGTTAGAGAATACAATGTAGTTCTCTAAGGTTTTGAGGGATTTCATCCCACCTCTTGGGGTGGAGTTTAGAGAGAAAGCATTCTATGGTATTGAGAGAAGATAAACGAATTAATTTATACACCTACGACATGCATCGAATTTTGGCGCCGCTGCTGAGGAGCGGTTACTAATTGATTTGTTATTTGTTTTAGCTTTTTTTTAGTACTTTATGATATTTTTACGTTTTTCTTTAGTGTTTTTCAGGTTTTTAGGTTTTGTGGTGTTAACAACTAGTTGAAGGTGTTCAACTCTCATAAAAAACGGGAGGTAATTTTTGAAAACAAATTGTAAGTATCATGATGGAAATGGATGAAAAGGGTCGTCCATTGAAGAAGTTGAGGAATTTCAAGTTGGTAGTTTTGAAGAGGGAATTCAGAGGGACAAGAAAGAAAGTAGAGAGAGTGGAGTTGGTGATGGACGAGAAAAACATTAAGCAACATGTTATCGCTTACTTTTTGTATCATCTAGCCAGCCTTATCTTTCCCGACACTTCTAGAAACAAGGTAGATGCCAATTTTTTCCAACTTTTGCATCCCCTTGATGAGGTCAATGATTACTCTTGGGGAACTGCGGTCCTTGCGTTCTTTCAATACTAACTTAGGAGCGCTAATCGGATTACTACTTCACAAATCGGAGGCTACTACACTCTCTTCCAGGTAATCTTCGGTATACCCATACCCATAAATTTTGTAGAAAGATGATTGATGAATATTTATATATACCTGAACTTTTTAATGTTGGGATGTGAATTGAATTTTTGTTCCAGCCGAACTTTTGTTAATCTTTATTTTTTACCTTAGGTGTGGGTGTACGACCACTTCCCTGTATTGAAGTTTCCTGATAACAAGGTAGGTTGGCTTGCTGGGCAGCCGACGACCAGAAATACGTGTTCAAGCGCACACAGATGAAGGATAAAAAGGGTTCGTTGACAGATTTGAGGGTTGTGTTGGATGATTTGAGAGCGTATGAAGTAATTTTTCACCCCTACTCTTTTTCTATGGTTAAGATTTCGCCAATCGCTTATCACGGGTCATTGTTCTTTCCTAGCAGTTACACGATGTACAACCCTCGAAGAGTATTTCGCCAGCTCTCTTGTGTGCAGAATATACCAACCTTGGAGAATGAAAACTTTAGATTGATGAAGAGGGGTACAAAGAACACCGACAATTCTTTAAGCCAAGACATGAGCCACAGCCAACGCCAGAGATGTGGAACAACATGGATGACTACCTTATTGATGAAGATGAGTGTATATCTTTGGAGGGTATCAAAATTGCCTATGGAGATGGGTACATGGAATGGTATCTAGGTATTACTCATCCATATGTGATAAATAAAGTTGAACACGCTTAGGCGGATAAAGCGAAGGCGAAGGATAAGGGTGTTGAAACCGAGAAGACGCCTACTTGCGGCGAAGATGTGGCAAAGTTTTTGGAGAGTGTGGTAAATAAAGTTCTTGTCTTTATGATTTACGACGTGTTATAAAGTTTGATCTAAAATAACATATTTTTATGTTTAACTTTGAATAGGTTAAGGCGGGTAGGAAGCTCTTGAGGAAAATGATAGCTAAAATATGCACGGGAGAGCCTATGTCGACAGAAGAACAGAAAACCCTTTACAACGAATGGAACAATGTCATATTGAACTATGAGGTGGAGCCGATCAAGGCGAAGGCGCCCAAGAGGAGTCGACAACAAGGGGAAGGTTCAAGTGCGGTTGTTACTACTAGGATACAACCAAGTGGAGATGAGACCCAAACCGATGAAAAACTTCAAGAACAAGGTCTTGAACTTGGACGTGGTAAAAGAGTTCGTCACACTCGTCGTCCTGGTGCACGTGTGTTTAAAATATTTCAGTTATGAATTCAGTATGTTTTCATTTTAGTACAATTAGATGGTTTGAATTTCATAAGTTGGTTTGTATTTGACGTTATTACTTCGTAACTTGGTTTAACTTGGTTTGAATCTTTAGTTAATGAATTTCGTAAGTTTAGCTTAAAAGTTCGGTTGTAAAGCTATTTTTTAAAGTTCGGCTGATAAACCGAATGTTCGGTTTAAAAACAACATAAGTTTGGCAAAATAGAGAAAGGTTCGGTTTGAAATAAAATTTTGCACTTAGCCGAACTTTTTATTTTGATTTGGACTTATAAGTTCGATTATTAAAGTCTATTATTGAGCTTGCCGAACCTAATACTTTGGTTCAATTCTTTTGATATTTTTAAAGTTCATCTATGTCGATAACAACTTTTTCTAACCAAACAAAAAGATCGGCTAGGTCGACCTTTCTTAACTTAACCGAACATCGAAGTTCGGCTACTACCATCTAAGTTTTGATAGGAATATGATGGACTCGAACTAGCCGAACATTACGATGGTTCATCCAAAATGTAGCCGAACTTAGTCAAAAACTTCATTAACTCCATGAACCCAAAGTTCGGCTACCTGCTCTTCATTTTCCTAGCCGAACTTATATCGAGCTTGTCGATTCTCAGCTTTAAAAGTTTGTATTTTCACAAAATTTAAGACAATTCAAGCAACAAAAACACATTAACAAGTATGCATGAGTATCCTAAACATTATAATCTTCATATTCTTCGTTATGGTCTCGTTAATATCGTAAAGACCCTAATTTTGGGTTGAGATTGAGTTCGGGGAAGAACACATTCACCATCAAATCATCCATTACCGGATTGTTGTGAAGATTGACAAATAATTTGCTTCTCTATGATTTAAAGGTTCAAATTCCTCCTAGTTTGCACTAGAGTCATTCATGTTAAATTTAAGAATCACCAAATCCAGGTTTCAATTTTTTTTCAAAAAATCTTCTTCTCCCTCATAATAATTTTAATTCTCCATCCCAAATGTTTTATCTAATCTTAATCTAATATAAAACTAATCAATTAAGTTAACTAACTCTAATTATTAACTTCTAATTAAACGAGGGTATTTTTTACCATTGCTAAAATTATATGGATAGGGGACCAAAAATTACTTCCTAAGGGCAACTGCAACGGTACGAGTATACCAAATACCAAAGAGTAAAAAAATTTGCTCGTTTTTCATTTTTTACACAACGGTTTTGTGAGTAAATATGACCGCACGTCGTTTTAATTAGACGTCTGTTTTAAAACGCTATTGTAGAAGAACGTTAGATGACACGGATGTTTCTCTAGTGGGACATATGTTGTTGGACGCACATTTGAGTGAGCGTTTCATATTCTGGAACCAGACGCACTTATAAATGAGTGTTTGCATTCTCGTACACTTCCTTAATCAAACGTATGTTTAACGTCCACACTAATGGACGTTTAGTGATATACGCTGTGCCTAAAAGACGCCCGAATACCAGAAGCCCCTTTATAATAGCGCTTAGTATTGAAAAGTCCACCAACAGAAGCGTGAGCTGAGTTTCACGTTCACCTAAAGAAGCGTAATGAAGCACGTCCACCAGTGTGAGCGTTAATAAGACTGGTGCTCCGGCGCTCTCCTAAGAGAGCTTCTAGGTTCTCCGGCGCTCTCCTAAGAGAGCTTCTGGTGCTCCGGCGCTCTCCTAAGAGAGCTTCTGGTGCTTCGACGCTCTCCTTAGAGAGCGCCTGTTATCCGACGTCTTTTTAATAGAACGTATGATATACGGACGTTATTTCAGTAGAACGTTTTAACCAGACGCTCATTTGGCTTGCGTTTCTTCTGCCAGCGTTCTCCTAGTGAAGCGTTACTTCATACGCATTCTTTTGTGAGTGTCTCATCAAACGCTTTTCAGCCACTGCGTCCGTGTTTCAAAACGCTTTCATAAGGAAACGTCTTTTGTTAACGCCCAATTAGATGAGCGTGCGAGTATATATAAGTTTTGGAGAAAATTTTCTCTGGAACAGTGGTTTTACTCGCCTTATTCGTATATAAACTCGTCCGTTGCGATTGATTTTGGGCGACCAAAGAGTAAATTTAATCTTTACTCTTTGGTATAATCGTCCGTTGCAGTTGCTCTAATGACCTTAGTAAAATTGGGTAAGTTGATCCCCTCAAATTCGGAGGGTCCCGAAAAATCGTACTAAGAAAATGACTAATGTACTTTTGTGTACAGAAAAGAAAACTATCAAAATATACAAGTTTGATCTGGTTGCATTAGCCCAAGCTTTAGCATAATAGTAAAAAAATCCGTGGCTTGTTGCCAAAATACTTAAAATAAAATCAAACCAAATTAGTCCAAGAAGGCAGTTCAAATCTTGATCAATTGATCATGATATAACAACTTATCGGGGATTACGAACCGAGACACTCTTAATGAAAGAACCAGTTCTTGAAATGCTCTTAATGAAAGAACCGCTCTTTGTTAACTCGCGGAGCGGTTTATTAGTAAACCTTATTAAGTTATACACAGCAGCTCCAGCAATGGCTCCAACTATAGGCCCCACTACATAAACCCAAAGTCCTTTGAAGTTCCGCATGGCAACTGCAGGTCCGATACTCCTTGCTGGGTTCATTGATGCCCCAGTAACAGGTCTACAGCAGCAAAATGTCATATGATTCCATTATTGGCAGATGCTTTGATAATCTTAAACTGTTATTGATTAAATCACTAAAGTGAAACTGAGGCGGTTTAATTACCCGGCAACAAGGACGTTCAGCAGTATGGTCGATCCAATAGCGATTCCAGCCAATTCACCAATCTGTGAAATTCAAAGACAAAACTCAAAACTTTTAGAAAGACATTTAATATCCTACCTAATAGCAACTTGTGTGGTGAATGAACATCAGTCATAAAATAGTTAGTTGCTTACAGCTCTGTTATCAGTAGCAACCCCAGATATGACAAACATGAGGAGAAAAGTGATGATGAACTCTAGGATTAGGGACTGAAGATCAGAACCAACTGGAGTTGTTCCGAAGAAATGTTCAGGTTCCACGGGAAGTGTAACTAACAGTGTGCAACTTGCAGCTAATGAGCCCAGTACTTGAGCTATAATATATGGAATTACCTGCACTCCAAATATATATAAACAAGCTAATTGAGTGTCCCTTCGGGCACATCTGATAGATTTGGAACGAAACAAGCTAACTGAGTAAAACAAATTGCGGTTTTTGACATTTTGTTATGAATCGATACAGATTGTTACTTTTTACATGTAATATCCCTATATATATAATGATCACGATTAAATCATCTCTACGTGAGTTCAACGACCGTAATCTAAGAAAACGGTCAAGTGAAAATTGTTTATGTAACTGAGAAGCCATGAACACTACTGATCGTTCCAAAACAAACACGAAAAAGAAGACACAAATATTTTTATATTTATATCTACAGTTAGCTAGGGGGTATGTATTTTCATCGTTCACCTGGGGGCCAAGAAAGTACGTATTGATTTATGAATATCTTAACACATATCTCATACAGAAATGATAACAATCTAATTAATCAGAATCGTAAAAATTGATAAATTGAGAAACTTTAATGTTTTACCTCCAACCAAGGAAACCTTTGAAAAATGGCGAACGTAATGGTGACAGCAGGATTGAAATGAGCACCAGAGATATGACCAACGGAGTAAACCATTACCATTACAATCAAACCCCATGTTATACAAATCCCAGGGAATGATACCGATCCGTATATCTTATTCACTGCTACCGATCCACACCCAGCAAATATGACAAAATATGTTCCAACTATTTCTGCTATTATCTACAATCAACAACAAGTTATTAGAACATCCTTAATAACTACATTTTGGAGGGACAAATTTTGTTCACTATAAAAGTGATATGTTTATGTTTATGTCTAGAAAGATGGTAAAATCGTTGGAAATTGAATGTAATATAAGAATTACCTTCTGGGTAAATTTTACAACAGCAGGATTAGCACAAATGTGGAACCGAGAACTTTCTGCTCCTCCCCTTCCTTCCTCAAGTTCTTGTTCCATTTTGTTCAAATTTGGCGATCAAAGAAGTTTCTCAATAAATGTATTTGTGTTGGGAATTGAAGAGCTATTTGAGATTATATTACATGCATGGGAACAAACATTCTGTAGATACAGAAGAAATATTGGATTTGATAGATAAAAGAAACAGATGATAGGTGAATTTTGCTGTTTTTAAGGTGGTTGTTTACGTGTAATGCGGTTTTGATTATCTGTTAACAAAGTTGATCTGTAAATGTTTATGTATTTTTGACTTTTTATTTACCTCTTCTGAGTCCTGACACTTCTGACTCATTTTCTACTGGTTCCATTAATTTTTACTGGTAAGGTAACTAAACCGTTTGACTAGGTAAAAGTTAAACCAATGAACAAGCGAATATCATTCGCTAGGTCGTTTGGATTTATTAGGAGAGGATTACGATCATAATGCCGCATTGCCCTCCATGGATCCTCTTCAGCTCTTACCTTTTATGTCTTTGTTATCTGCGGAACCCAATTTTGTGCACGTGATATTTTAACTTGAATCTTTGATTAACTTTGAAAGGTCTTGTTAATTTGTTTATACCATGTCAAGATTTACTAAAGGTTCCACATGTTTGTCACCCATATATTTTCTATTTACCTTTATCTTAAAATTTTTAAAATAATTTTATTTTTTTTATTAGTGGTAAGTTTGGATCTATGTAGTTAATTTCGACCGAAATGGCCAAATTTCACCGAAATTTCGGATTTCGGGGTGAAACGAAGACGAAATCCGAAATATCGGCCAACGATATTTGACCGAAATATCGGCCGATATGGACCGAAATATCGGCTGATATGTACCGAAATATCGGTCGATATGGACCGATACGGCCGATATGGACGAATTTTTTTTTTAAAAAAAAAAATTAAAAAATTTTAAATTTGTTTTTTTATAAAAATCCTTGTTTTAGGGTTTCAATTATTACTTATATTTTTTATGATATTTTAGAATTATATATGGATATGATAATATCTATAATAAATCTAATGATTTCGATTAGAATTGTAATATCCTTGTTTAATTAGCATTTTAGACTATGAACTTTGAAGTTGTTCTTGTTTTTCTTATGTTTCCAGTTTGAACTTTGTATGAAATCTGTGAATCTATATATTCTAGATGATTACTAGTTTTTCTTTCTAAACTTTATGAAAAAACGTTTTTTATAACGTGTTAAAATATATTTATAATTATAAAATACAAACTAGTATTTTTTCATAAAATTATAGGTTTAAAATATATGGATCGATATTTTACCGATATTTGAACCGAAATTTCTCCGATATACCGGCGTATCAGTGTATCGCTCTCGACCGATACGAACCGAAATCCGATATGTAACAACCTTGGTTTGGATAAAGAATTTTAAAGGTGAAATTTATGGATCTAGAGGATTTGGTGAAATTATGTCTCTCTCGGTAAGTTATATAGTTGAAACCAAGGTTGTTACATATCGGATTTCGGTTCGTATCGGTCGAGAGCGATACACTGATACGCCGGTATATCGGAGAAATTTCGGTTCAAATATCGGTAAAATATCGATCCATATATTTTAAACCTATAATTTTATGAAAAAATACTAGTTTGTATTTTATAATTATAAATATATTTTAACACGTTATAACAAACGTTTTTTTATAAAGTTTAGAAAGAAAAACTAGTAATCATCTAGAATATATAGATTCACAGATTTCATACAAAGTTCAAATTGGAAACATAAGAAAAACAAGAACAACTTCAAAGTTCATAGTCTAAAATGCTAATTAAACAAGGATATTACAATTCTAATCGAAATCGTTAGATTAATTATAGATATTATCATATCCATATATAATTCTAAAATATCATAAAAAATATGAGTAATAATTGAAACCCTAAAACAAGGATTTTTATAAAAAAACAAATTTAAATTTTTTTTTAATTTTTTTTACAAAAAAAAAAAAATCGTCCATATCGGCCGTATCGGTCCATATCGGCCGATATTTCGGTCAAATATCGTTGGCCGAAATTTCGGATTTCGTCTTCGTTTCACCCCGAAATCCGAAATTTCGGCGAAATTTCGGCCATTTCGGCCGAAATTAACTACATAGGTTGAAACACAGAGGAGGTGGTTTTGGTGTCGAGCAAAAACAGGAAGTGAGTTTTTTTTTTTGCTGCCGTGAAAAACAGGAAGAAAAGGAGAGAGAGGGGGAGCTGCCGTAATGGTGTCTTGTTAATGTTTAGAGTGAGCTTGAAGAAGAAGGGTGTTCTAGCGAAGGACCGATTTGGTTGATGAAGATTTATCCATTACATCCTACATCTCTTCAAAATGGTAATTCTAGGATTTCGTTCAAATTCTAGTAGTAAATTTTTCATCTTCCTTATTTTGTTACTAGTTGAATCTACCTTATTTGGTAAAAAATTAGTTATCCACCATTAGTGGTGAGTAGAGAAAGAGGGCATTGTTATCCGAGTGATGTATGCACCTTGAAGTTGTGTGAAACCCCAATTTGAGAGATATCGTTGTAACCCATTATTTACCATAGTAAAAATTTGCTTTTTACTCTTCGCATTGAAAAGATATTTCCATGTAATTCTTGGTGTTGTGTGATTGGTATTAGCGTTTATTTCCTCACTGCGATTGTTTTCTTGTGTATCTTTCATATTACTTAGCGGACCGAATTTATAAGTCTCCTCCAACACTTTTTCCAATTCCTAATTGTTGCCGCATCAAACAAAATAGTTTATTAGTGTTTCCTATGCTTGTATTGGTTAAACTATTAATAATCTTTGATAAGTAAGATAAGGATAACTGCAACAGGGTCATGAAATAGTTGCAATCTGTAACGTTATAACCGATTAGAATGTTGTTTTCAGCCGGATAAACATTTGCCTATACAGTAATTTCTGCTAGAAAAATGAATCGGACCACACATAGTAACATAACCTTGTTTTGCAGTTTCTCTTAATCAATACTTGTGGCAAAAATTATTAAAACAAGTTCTAATCAATAAAGTGTATTAAGATGATTTAAATGGAGGGTGGGAGAGATGGAGAAGAAGGAGAGACTGGGAGAGATGGGAGAATAGTTGTTTTGTAATTTAGGGTTATTATTTTTTTTGTGTAGTATTTGGTAGTTTTATTGTTGGGTGTAAATAAAAAATTAATAAGTAGTGTTTAGGATATATAAAAAAAGATATGGGTGGTAAATAGGATAAATGGAGGAATCAATTAAGATGGTTGGCAATCAGGAAAAATGTGGATGGTAAATTGGTGAAACCTACTAAAATAATAATTATTTGTTTTGATCTTGGTTCCAATGTAAAGAATTATTGTTTTCAATGTAATAAAACAAATAAAAATTATTTTTAATACAAAGAATTATTATTTTTAATGTAATAAAAACTAAATTCTAGTAGAAAATAACAATAAAAAAAAACAGTTTCCAATAAAAAAAAAACATTATTTTTTATTAAACCTTAATACTTTGTGCATACTGTTATACAAGTTAACAAATCAAATATAAATGTCAAATAACCTTTTTTTTTCTAATGTGTAAAAAATTGAATTGTGTGAATTTAATAAATACCCTTATTTTTCATGGGCTTTTATAGATATCCCTATCCATTATATATATATGCCCCTCCATCATCAGCATCTCCATTTCTACCACCATTTTTTTGTGTGGGAGTTAGAATAAGTATTTCTATTTTTTACGGTTTATAAATATCCCTACCAATAATAATTATGCCCTCTATCTTCTAAAAAGATTCATTTAACCATTAATACGAAATTCACCCTCTTTACATAATACCATTTTAGAAATTAGGGGCCTGTCATCGTGGATAATTCACCCATTATATTATATGCTGAACACGCAATTTTACACTAGTATTCCACTTTAGAAATTAGGGGCTTGTTAACGTGGACAATTCACACATTCTATTATGTGCAAAAGGAACCTTCACTAACACTTGAAATTTCATTAAAAAGAAACTAATGTTCACACATTCTATTATGTGCAAAAGGCACCTTCACTAACACTAGAAATTTCATTAAGAAAACTAATTATTATAAATATCATCGGCTAAACACCAAACCAGTAACTTAAGTATTTTAGTATTTTTTAGAATTTAGGGCCAAGGTAATTACTTTATATATATACTAACAGTATATGTGGATAACAAGAGGTTTTTTGAGAACAAAAAATCAATTAAGTGGACATATATATAGTACGAAAGTGGGAGAGTTTCACTAGCTTTCTTTATAATACCATATAGGAATCCCCATAATTGTGTATATATAGACTACACTGCTTGAACGTATACATTAACAGTGTAAAGGACAAGTGTCTATGTACATGTCATCAAAGAGTTAAAGTTCATTCATCCACACTTAATATGGACACGTTATTTAACACTTCTTATTGGATATCATCATTCTAAGTTCGTTGTCTCGTTAAAGCTTTATTGGCAAAATCCGATGGGATAAAAGTCGGACGAAGAAAGAAAAGTAAAGCAATAACATCTTAGAACAATATTGGACACGCATATTTTACCTCGTTAAAACCTTGATAAAAAAACTCAGTGGCACAAAATCTTGGCGAAGAAAAAATAGTACAGCGCGTTATAGTCCATAATTTTCCCTTAACAAAATATGCACCAATTTGTCTGCTTGTATATGTGGCGCATTCCGATTCCATAAACCAACTTCTGGAAGAGCTTTGTCGGTAATAACTTGGTGAATAAATCAACATAATTCTCACATGATTGTACCTTCTGGATATCAATCTCTTTGTTCTTTTGGAGGTGGTGAGAATAAAATAATTTCGGTGAAATATGTTTTGTCTGTCACCTTTGATGTAACCCTCTTTAATTTTTTCTATGCATGCTGAGTTGTCTTCAAAAATTATTGTTGGTGTGTCGGTAATGGATGATAGACCGCAAGAACTTATGATATACTCAACTAATGATCGCATCCACACATACACTTTCTTCTTGCCTCATGTTGAACGATTATTTCAGAGTGATTTTAGGAGGTAGCGGGCATGCTCTGCTTACAAGATCGCCATGAAATTGCAGTACCACCGATAGTGAAGACATATCATGTATGGGAAATTACTTTATGTGGATCTGAAAGATAACCAACATTTGTGTAACCTTTTATCTTTGAGCATCCTTTTGACTCTTTAGAGTAGAACAATCCCATGTTCGTAGTTCCGTGCAGGTAATGAAAAATAAGTTTTACTCCAGCTCAAAATCTCTTTGTTGGCGCAGAACTGTACCTAACTAACAGATTTACTGCAAAAGAAACGAGAGGTCTAGTACATTGAGTCAAATACATAACCCACCGATGGCACTCGAATATGATACTTCTTGACCAAGGAGTGCTTTGCTTTCCTCTCTAGGGCGAAATTGATCTTTTTTAGGATCAAGAGATATAACGACCATCGGGGTGCTAAGCGGATACGATTTGTCCATATTGAAGCGTTTGAGAAGTTTCTCTGTATACGTTGACTGATGGGCAAGAATTTTTCCCTCATAATGCTCGAGTTGTATACCAAGACAAAACTTTGTTTTACCTAGATCTTTCATCTCGAACTCCTTATTTAAGCATTTTTGTGTTTTGGAGAGCTCTTCAGGAGTTCCAATAATATTGATATCATCTACATATACAACAATTATAAAAAATCCAGTGTTTTCCTTTTTAATGAAAAAATATGGGTATATAGGATTATTCACATAACCCTGACTTAATAAGTATTCACTTAGACGATTGTACCATATTCGTCCAGATTTTTTCAAGCCATACAAGGCTCGATTTAGTTTTAGTGAATACATATGACATGGTTTATCTGCTGATAACTGAAAACCTTCAGGGATTTTCATATAAATATTTGTATCCAATTTTCCATACAGATGTGCAATAACTACATTCATTAGATGCATGCCGAGTCTTTCATGGACTACAAGACTAATCAAATGCCTTAAGTTAATTACATCCGTTACAGGTGAATATGTTTTTTCTTAATCAATCCCCAGATTCTACGAGAAACCTTGTGCTACTAGTCTCGTTTTATAGCGAACAACTTCTTTTTTCTCATTTAGCTTGCGCACAAACACCCATTTGCATACAACCGGGCTTATATTATCTGGTGTTCGGACTGTATTACCAAAAACATTACGGTTAGCGAGAGATAATAATTATGCTTGGATTTCCTTTTTCCATTTCGGCCAATCATCCTTTGACGATATTCCTTTATAGAGTGTGGTTCAACACCATCATCATCCAAGGTAATGTCAGTAGCTAATGTAAATAAAAATATGTGGTCAATAATCATTGTATTTTGATCCCAAACTTCTCTATTGTATGCATAATTTATTGAGGTTTCCTCATTTTGAGGTTCCATTGTATCTGTGGAGACATTCTCCTCGTCAGAAGATCTATTTTTTGAGAGTTTGGATCATTCTTTAATGGTCTCTTCAAGAGCACCATTAGTGAATGATTGAGATTGGTTTTTCCTGTTTCAAGGAGCAGAATCCTTTAAAACAACTGATCGCCCACGCTTACATCGTGTCTTAGACGACTCATTTTCTACTACATCCACGGCTTGTCCCATAGGAACATCGTACGTGATAGAGCATTTTTAGACGACACATCTACTTTATTATTTTCGTTGTATCTGTAAATGCATCAGGCATTTGATTTACAATATTTTGAAGATGTAGAATATTATGTACCTCTGTTTCAACTGATTGGTGCGCAGATCAAGATGAGGCAGCTCTGGTGTATACCATGATAATTCACGTCTTTGTTCAGGCGGTATCTTTCCTACCCCTAACGACGGGAAGGTTGTCTCATCAAAATGGCAATATGCAAATCTTGTTGTAAAAACATCCCCTGTAACCAACATACATCTCAAGTCGACGTTGTGGGCCAAACTTAGTGCATTATGGTGGTGCAATCACTACAAGAAAAATGAAATTTACCAGCTAAACCAAAAAAGTTGTTACATGGTGTGTTTCAGTGGTTGGAGGCCTCTGGCAATTAACTAGCAACGAAAACGCCTCGCTGCTAAAGACTATGAGGCTAGAGACGTTTTCCAACATAGATGTTGGTCTAAACGTCTTGCAACAATTGTGGAGCACTAAGAGTTTTAGCTGGAATAAATTTTCGATAACTACCTGACCACCGTTGGTGGAGCATATAAGCACTAGTTGCTAAAATACTTAACCCACAAGAATATTGGTTGTTGAAGGATGATACATTGTTAGTAGAGGTGGCCAACTATAAAATAATATTAGTTGCTAGAGAACGGAACCCACTGGGTTTGCGTTGCTGAAGTTGTTGACTAAGAATTGTAATCACTTAATATTCCGATGCTTAAAGAGTTTCTTCCACTAGATTTTAGTTGCTCAAGATTTTAAGCTTCTGTAGAAGAATTTTAGCTGCTTTTGTATCGTTGGTTAAGGCGTTTTCCAACAAGTTAACAGTTGATAGTTGAGTTAGTGAAGGCATTTTTCCAACAACGTTTTTGTTGATTAAGATTAATAGCCACTAGCTTTTCAGTTGGTGAGGTGTCAGGTCTACGTTGGTGAAAATCTCCACCTACGCATGATCCGGTTGTTTGGTGTAGTTGGTTAAGGATTTGAGCCACTACAAATTCAGTTGCTCAGCAACTGGAATTTCAGTTGACTATGAGTTTCATCCACTGGGAATACTACCAACGCGGTTGCTCAAGGGCATGAACAACTACATATGCAGTTGCTCCAGGTATGATATTTATAAATATAAAATTTAATTTTATTATATATAAAGAAAAAAAATAACATACAATAAAAATAAATATTCATAATAAATTCAAAAATTTCTTGTAACTCATTATTTCAATTATTCTATTAGAAAAAACATGTACAAGACCCAAAAATTCCTTTTAATTCATTATTTCAATAATTCTATCATTACAATTAGAAAAAACATTTACAAGACCCAAAAAATTCTTTTAATTCATTATTTCAATCATTATTATTGTTTGTTGGGTGTACAGTTGCTTCACTCAATTAAGAATGAAGAATGATAGGGAAGACCCAATCTAATCAGCAAATTAAGAATGCCCATGATCTGGTAAACTAACTTACTTTCTCTATATATGCCTTCTCTTTGTGATGGTTGTTGTTGTCTTCAGCTTGACACAAATCTTTGATGTAGCAGCAGTAACATCTGGAAGGGACACATCTTATACGAGTGGCCTGATAGAAATACACTTGCTCTCAGAAATTCTAGAACAGAATATGAACATTGGCTGATGATCATATAAATAGTTTAAAATATGTCCTTATCTCTTGCGTTCCTAACTCAAGGACTTTCGTCCTCTTGCCATATCTACTACTTCTCTCCATCAAATACCCTTCTAAATTCTAACTTCCCCACATTCTCATTGGAGGGAGTTCGAGTAAGTTTCATCCAACCTCCATTTGGCCGTTTTGAAAATTATGAAGAATGCACCACACCAATCGTTAAGGACTCTTTGAGACCCTCAACAAACAGAAGATTTAGTTAAGTAATGATGTATTTATAACATGATGTGGAACCACATAACTTTTGCACTGAAATTTGCATACTTACATTGAAGGTTACTATATCAGTGGGATTGAAAATTTTAAAGCAGTCTTTCGACAAGGCATTCGTGTCTCCATAGATCTAGTAGTAAAAGAACTAACAATGAGAACCCCACCCAATCTGTGATCAATTGGAAAAGAGACTTTGGAAAGATAAGAATAACATGATGCACTGACCTCAAAATTGAACGTCATGCGCACCTTGGCAACTTCATACATGTAATCTGTCGCAATCCCGTGTGCAAGATACCTGGAAATCGATATAAGTAACCAAATTTATCATGGTACAACCCAGAAGCAAGAGCTTCAAGCTTCTCGACAACATGCCTTTCGTTAAATGATGTAATATACAAGTACTCCTTATTGTTCTCATCAACCATATTAATATGGTAACCATTACGATATATATCTTTGAAGCTCAACAAATTCTTGTGGGATCCAGATGAATATAACGCATCGTTGATAGTGAATATGGTACCACCTGGTAATAAGATACATGCTTTACCAGCACCTTCTACAAGGTTAGATGCGCCACCGATGGTAGTAATATTAACCTTGGATATTTCAAGATGGCAAAGTACTAAGTACTTCAAAATATGAATTTTTTGTTCCACTATCAACAAGAAAAAATTCACCATCGGGATTGCTTTCGGAGTCCATACCCTTCCATATACTCAGCGAAGGTATAAGATAGTTGCACGAAGTAAAAAACATGTATACACATATTCATACATATTATACATATGCAAACCAAAAAATTTAGTATAAGTAAAAGCACCAAAAAAAGAGATAATTCACACCAAAAGAACCACTAGTGAACTGATCAAACTCGGTCTGGTATTCAATGCTCCTAAAGTCAAGCAAGTAATTGGAAACCTCTAACTTTGGAGATTCTGTGGAAATATTGGGTATGCCAAATTCATCTTGATGTCTGCTTCATTTCTCTTTTGAGCTTTCATGCATGTGATGTTCACAAATATGTGGAACATCGCGACAAACTTTATACCAATGCTCTATACCACCACATCGATAGCAACCCTGGTCATTTTTCTTGGG
>JAJJMC010015859.1:5350946-5377629 GCA_023531435.1 Papaver californicum | reverse complement strand
TTACTGCACTTGTTACGGTTGGGTTTGACTCTTTAACCCAACCGTAAAATTGATTGGCATTTTTTTGTTGTATTACGGTTGGGTCCATCGCTTTTACAGTTGGGTCTGACGCTTCTAACCCAACCGTAAACTTATTTGTTTTAGTGTTTTGTTGGGTAATGCCTTGATCTTTTTTGTTCAGCTCGCGGTTGTACCTCAACCAATGTATGATCAGCCTCCTCCAAATGATATTGAAACTAGAGATACTACAGATCACTAATTTGAACGACCTGGTAGGTTATAGATAAGTTGTTAATCCTTTCGACAATATAGCTAATGCCATTTTTTTCTCCTAACTTTTTGTTCTTGGACCATGTAGACATGGGATAAAAAAGATGATGCAAAGAAGTGGGCTACAGAACATGGGAAACTCATCATGTGTGTGATTGTTTGTAACAACCAACAAAAACACAACCGCTTTCAAATGGTTTGTGAGTGTAGTGGACAATACACAAGACATGCGAAGAAGGGTACTGAGTATGTACCAAAGACAAAGATCAAGCGAAAAACTTTCACTAAGAAGACGGGATGTCCTTTCAAGCTTCAATTTCGTACCAACAACGAGAATAAGTGGTTATTGTCTACAGTTGTATGCGGTCGTCACAACCACCTACCACCAGAGACTTTGTTAACGCATCCTTCTACGACCGGCTTACCAAGGAAGAAAAGCTCATCGTAGACGATATGACGGATAAGCGTTTGAAACCCAGTGATATACTCGGGCACTTGAAGAAAATAAACTCAAATAATGTGCCTACATTGGAGACAATCTATAACGCCAAAGCCAAGTTGAAGCGTGAGAAATGGGAAGAAAGGGACCCGATCCAACAACTTTTGTACTTGGGGGAGACGAAAAACTACACCATGTTTCACGAAGAAGATGAGAATAAAGAAATTAAGCATATTATATTGGCTCATCCCGAGTTTATAAAGTTAGCACGGTGCTCCCATCAAGTGATTATGATGGATTGCACGTACAAAACTAACAAGTATGAGCTCCCGGTTTTGAATGTTGTAGGCCAAACTTCTACCAAGTCTTCGTTTAGTGTTGCCTTTTGCTTTTTGAGAAACGAGCTCGAAGAAAGCTATGTGTGGGCGTTGGAACAAATTAAATTATTCTACGTTGAAGGATATACCCCTAAGGAAATTATCACCGACAAAGAACAAGGCTTGATGAATGCCATTGCAAGGGTATTCCCATATGCTCATCATCTTCTTTGCACGTTCCACTTGTGGAACAATATTCAAACCAAGTGCAAAACGATTATTCGGCCAACAAAGAAAAGCGAGATGGACAGAATTAAAAATTTACCGGTTTCAGAACAAGAAACGGCCAAAGAAAAATTTGAGGAGGACTACAAGTTGGCGGAACTAAAATGGGCTAGTTTCCAAACTGAATGGGACGCTTTGACATGGTCTATCACCAAGGAAGATTATGAAGAAAATGTTCGTATATTATGCTTGCATTGGAGTAATTATCCAAAAGTTGTGAACTATTTGATGGACCATTGGTTGAATCCGCACAAAGAGAAGTTTGTAGCGGCATTCACAAACCAATATAGGCACTTTGACAACCAAGCTACAAGTACCGTGGAGCCATCTCACAACAGAATGAAGAAGAAGCTTTATAATTGTGATGGTGGGTTTGTTACGGTCTTCGAAGCGATGCACGATTATTTTCTCCATGACCTTGACAGAGTTAAGGAATCTTTTGAAAAAAGCCTTTCTAGAAAACACGTCAGCTATAAAGACGAACCATTGCTCCAAAGTATTTTTTATAAGGTGTCGCATTGTGCTATGGAGAAGATAATGTATGAAGTAAAACACTATAGATTAGGCAACTTACACGGAGAAGAAGAGTGTGTTTGTCCTAACATGTCAAGTTTGGGACTTCCCTGCCGGCATATGATGCCCAAGTACGAAGAAGACGGTGTGATCCCAATTCAAGATATTGATCCGTTTTGGCAACAATTGTCTTTCGATGAACCCATCGTCGAGCAAGATTTTGGTGCATCGTTTGCCGACACCCACGTTGGAAAGGCTCTAGCCAAGAAATACGATACATTAAATAAGGCGCAAAGGCAAATTTAGTTGACGATGTTGAGTTACTTCGTGTTTCCTCACACAAGGTACGCTGTCAAGGAACCAATTAGAGGGAAGAGAAAATGTAGGCCTTCTACCAAAGAATCGAGGGCCGTATGACGTAAAAAATCTAGGGAATTGCATGAAGAATCAAAGAAAAGAAACCCTTCTGCATTTGAGCATTTGCAAAAGGAATATGAAGCAGAGGATGAGAAAGAGGATGATGCTCAACGAAAAAGAAGTCAAACGGAACAAGGGGGACCAAGTCTAGTAGATATTAAAGGAAAAGGTCCCGCGGTTCCCACTCAAGAAAGTTCAACAATTGAACTTGGTGCCAAGGGAAAAGTTCCTGCACACCCAAACTCAAGAAGAGTAAGTATGAAGGAATTAACAAGAAGAAAAAAAAGAGTTAGTATGAAAGAATTAGCAAGAAGAAAAGATAAACTTAAATGCAATACATTAGTGGTTGAAGAGCCACATACGATCCGGATTACAAGAGGTTTGATGCAATTTCCATCTAACTTTTCAAGAATTGAGAATGGCAAAATCGTCTGAACCGAGCACATTACTTATGAAAATTATATGTCATCGTTTCCGGCTTTTTTTCGTCCATACATAAAGGCCACCGACGATGTTGCCGGTGATGGTAATTGTGGATACCATGTATTCATCGAACAAGTTGGACCATTTAGCGGAGCAGCATGGTTGGGTATGGACGAAGTAACTTATGTAAGGCATAAGTCAGCGGTTGAACTACGCTCTTACCCGGATTTATACAAGCCCATGATGTGTGCATATAGAGATGAAGAGTCGTTGTTAAACGAGGAGTTCATCGCTCTCGAAAGGAGTTTAATAGGAAACAAGAATTGCACTAGCGAGTATTGGATGAGCATGCCAATATGTGGCCAAATCCTCGTCAACGCTTTCAATTATCATTGATAACCTTTTTTTGGAATTTCAATTCACTCAAACTTGGGTTCAAAACACAAAATTTATGTAAACATCAAATTTTTGACCACATTACAACCCATGAAATCATTAAAGTAACCTGGGATACAATTGAAATTAACACTAACAAACCCAAATGGCATTACAAAAGAACTAATAAATAGGTTTGCGAGTGAGCGAAAAGTCCTTTAGGATGTGATAATGAGGTAGGTATAAAAAGGG
Source organism: Papaver californicum (assembly GCA_023531435.1). Taxonomy (NCBI): domain Eukaryota; kingdom Viridiplantae; phylum Streptophyta; class Magnoliopsida; order Ranunculales; family Papaveraceae; genus Papaver; species Papaver californicum. Next base: position 5,374,338 of record JAJJMC010015859.1, on the reverse strand, counting down.
TCATATTTTCCATCTCCTCCATTTCTGAAGAGATCTCTGTAACACCTCATCTTCGGTTTCACCCCTAAGTCGTAGTTGACCAATAATACGAACTAATGCCATAAATTCTTCTACGTATCGGTGTATAGTGTTATATCGACAAATCAACTTGACGTGATCACGGTTATGAGGGTTGCCGGTTTCAGAACAAAAGTTTTCATGGATTGTTTGTCAATAACTCGGACTCGTTATACCACTTTGCCTTCTTTCTTCTCCTCTTTTTGGAAAACATAATACATAGTTGCGGCAAATACATAGATCTTCATCCAAAGAAAAATATGGATTTTTAATCCCAGGTTGACCCATATTCCACTATGTAAGAGTACTAGTTTTGTTAGAGATGATTGTTGTAAAATAAAGGTTTAGTTTTTTAAAAAAATGGATGGGTTGGATATGTACTCAACTATTTCACTTATAAACCTAAAGTGTAACGGCTCTATTTTGAAAAATGCGTCGTACAAGGTTTCAACGGCTCTATTTGCAAACCCAAAAAAACTTCAAAAAAGACCCAAAACTTTCCTCAAATGGATTTTACGGTTGGGTATTGACTCAAAACCCAACCGTAATATCCTTGGGAATTGATGTGTTCAGGTCATACATTTACGGTTGGGTTTTGGCTGAAAACCCAACCGTAAACCATCATTTGTAGCTTTGAGTTTTAAGGTCAAATTTGGGTTTCAAAATCAAAAATTTGAACTTATTCAATCATTTTAACTAGATAGAAGGTAAATTGGGTCATTCAACCAAAGAAAAAACGAAAAAACACACAAATTAGAGAATCAAATTTTAAGTTATCCAGTAGAATTTACGGTTGGGTTTTGGCTGACAACCCAACCGTAAATTTGATGTTTTAAAATGTGAAAGTGTTACGGTTGGGTTTGCACTGAAAACCCAACCGTAAAACTGTCACATTTTCAGGCCACTTTTTTACGGTTGGGTCTTCAGACAAAACCCAACCGTAAACCTTCAACATTTTTCATTTTGTCATATATTTACGGTTGGGTTTTGGCTGAAAACCCAACCGTAAACCATACTTTGTAGCTTTGAGTTTTAAGCTCAAATTTGGGTTTCAAAATCAAAAATTTGAACTTACTCAATAATTTTAACTAGATTGAAGGTAAATTGGGTCATTCAAACAAAGAAAAACGAAAAACACACAAATTAGAGAATCCATTTTTAAGTTATCCAGTAGAATTTACGGTTGGGTTTTGGCTGAAAACCCAACCGTAAAACTATTGTATAAAAATGTGACAGGTTTACGGTTGGGTTTTGGACAAAACCCAACCGTAAACCTTTAACATTTTTCATTTTGCCAGTTTTACGGTTGGGTTTTGCCTGGAAACCCAACCGTAACACTAATTTTTCTGGGTATTTTTACCTGCTTTTCCCATTGCATGGTTTCCAACTTCAAATAACTGGAAAATAAATTTTAAGTTTAATTTTTATAATTTGAACTTCAAATAAATTATTTTTACGGGCAAGTTAAATTCAAACTTCAAATCCCACCTCACATTAAAGCTACAAGTAATTCACCCACACAAAAATAACCATAGACATAGAGTTAGGGAGAAGGAGGAGGGGTAGGTCGATGACTTTGACGAGCTCTTTTTTTGATCATAACATTACAATGAGCAGCACCACCACGAGTACGAGCTCCAGCACGACCGCCTCGAATATCAGCACCACGTTGCGCATCATGTGTCTCTTCATCCGATGCTTGCGGCTCTCTTCTAGTAGTACCCGCATCTGTAGTCGCGCCTCTTGTAGCGGGTCTACTCCTCTTTAAAGTACGCTGCACATCCTCAACTTCATGATGAAGCTCCCTAATCAAAGCTTGGAGTTGGTCAGGCGTCCTCACATCAATTGTGCTTAGGCATGGATTAATAGAGTCCGCCAATGCAACGACTTTCTTTTTCTATTCACATATGAAAATAAAAGTAGGATGAGTGTTTAGTAATAAATCTTAAAAACATTAATAACAAAAATAATGTACGTACCAAATTGAAATATGCCTTCTTCCAGAAACCATCTTCTGTGTTGTTTGCCATAGTCTCAGGATCATTGTTGATGATAGTTGGATGACCAAAATGGCGATACCAATCCAAGTAATCTTCTGCAACCTCTTTTTTGCCCGGAGATGGAGTTAACTCTGTTCTTTCGAATTGGTATTTCGGATCATTGCGGTTATTCCAAACCACGACCGAAGGCGTTGGGTCGTAGTTTAGCACGATGTTTGGGCCTTCGATCATCGACCCATTCACACACAATTTAAACATTTCGCGTGTCACCGTTGTTTGGACGTATCCATATTGCCGGAGAGTTCGGCGGGGGTTGGACATCACGTACCCAAACGGATGGTACAAATGGCCGTTGTAGCCTGCCACGTCCGACAATACACGTAAATCCTCAACATGTCCATCACCCTCAATGTTAATCTTCACATAAGGATCGAAAATAACATCTTCAACCGTGAAAGCATCAATTTCAGTTCTCATCTTTGCTATGAGCACTTCTTTATATTTTGCCTGGGTCCCGGTGAAGACGAATTTCTTTCCCGTAGGTCCAGTACAATCACCGCTCGTTTGAGGAGCCAGTCTGGGAAAGTGATCATATACCCATGCATATGAAGATAATAAATATTAATATAAGAAAATACGAAAAAAATAAATTAAAGTTAAACATTGAAATTCAAACAATAAATTACCTGAAGCAGACCGGTATTACCGGCAATCTCAGTTCCCCTAACCCTCGAAGCTTTTCGAAGGTTAGCAAGTAGGTAAGCCAGGGTGGCAGTTCCCCACGAGTACTGATGCGTCATCCCGAGATCACCCTGAAACCACTGAAGCTAGTGAACGTTGACCTTGTTGCCCGAGTTGTCACCAAAGAAGATGGTGCCGAGCATATATAACAGATAAGCTCTGGCTGTTCGAATAGCTCTGGTGTCATCTGTGACGACCCCATCCATTTCCAACTTTTCGGTCCCTCCAAACTTCTCCCTTAGTGAACGCAGCAAAATTTTCTTGCTCATAGCTTGACCTTTCTTCGTTGGCATCCCCGGTTTATCTCCACTGACCAATTTAAACTCATATTCGGCTTCGGTTTTCTCCCATCCAAGTGTATCTTTCACAAGTGCATAAACATCACTCCATGACATGTTGTTGTCAAAACCCTCAAACACTGATTTACCATCCACCTCCAGGCCAAGAATTGATTGGACATCATCCGGCGTTATAGTCATCTCGCCGAATGGGAGATGAAACGTATCGGTTTCAGGCCAATAACGTTCCCTGAAGGCTGCGCAGACGACACTGTCATACTCCCACATCGAATTGGTAATCCGAGAGCTAACCCGGTACCATTTACGAGAATTTGTACGGCCGTACATTCATCAGTTAAGGGCCAATGTTGAGCCCTTTGACGAACCAATTTCTTGATCGCCTGTGTATGATCCTACAAAGAATAAAAACAAATTTGTTTTACTTACAAAAGTTAACAAACAAAAATTTATTATTATAAGAGAAGTGATTAGAATAATACCTTCGTCGCAGCAACTTTGGCAGCCCATGAATGGGGATAACCAAATAATATTGCAGATTTGTCTGGGGCCTCACCCCATAGTCCTCCATTCTTCCTCTTAGGCCACAGTTGAGGTTCGGCCTTTTCTTTGTGAATTTTCTTTGGCAACCCTTTTCTTTGCCTTTTCTTTTGGAATTTCTTTACCTTTTCCTTGAGGGACATGTTGTTCTCTGTCCCGCTCTTCTTCCTCGTGTTGTTGTTCTTCTGGTGGTTCTCTAATCGCAAGAGAACCTCTAGGTGTTGGTAGATCACCCAAGCCTTGGAACATATTATATTCCTCTTGTGCAATTTGAGGAACACTACCAGCACTTACCTCAAAAGATGGATTATGGGTCTTACTCACGCCTCTCTTCTGAACCCCTAAATGCTTTCCGTGACGAGGGGTTGGAGTGTGAGAAATTGGTGTTAAATTGTTACCCCTCTTATTCTTCCTACAACACACAAGCAATACAAGTTAGATAATTTCCAAGCAATTCAACTTCAACTAAAAAAAATTTAACTACACAGGATTATTTACGGTTGGGGTTTTCTCAAAAGCCAACCGTAAATTTTTAGTAGAAAATTTTGTCCCATATTTTACGGTTAGGTTTTTAACACAAACCCAACCGTAACTCACATGTAGCCTGATGTGCACATCATTTTTACGGTTGGGTTTCTCTTAAAACCCAACCGTAATACCCTAACAAAAATTTTATGTGCGCTATTGTTACGGTTGGGTTTTTCTCAAAAGACAACCGTAAAGTTTTAGTACAAAATGTTGTCCATATGTTACGGTTAGGTTTTAACAAAAACCCAACCGTAATTCAGATGTAGCCTGATGTGCACATTATTTTTACGGTTGGGTTTTTCTTAAAACCCAACCGTAATACTCTAACCAAATTTTTATGGACGCTATTGTTACGATTGGGTTTTTCTCAAAACCCAACCGTAAATTGTTTTTAAAAAATGGCGCAAATTGTTTACCGTTGGGTTCTATTTTGAAACCCAACCGTAATATCCTTAACTATTCATCTTCTTCCCTTTGATTTACGGTTGGGTATTGAAAATAACCCAACCGTAATACTCAAGAACATGATATATTACGGTTGGGTTTTCACACGGACCGAACCGTAATATCAACCGTGTCCAACATTTTTTTTCCAAAAACACAATCAAACATGCGAACCAATTACAAGTTCTAAGAATACATGGGTTTTCTATAATACCTTAGATACACCATTGTTGGACTTTTCGGTGATTGATTTTGCTTTTCACTATCGATTTCTTCTTGAATCTCTTGATTTGGTTGAAAGGGGCAGGGTTGATTGCCATCACTACTACCTTTAACGCTTTTAGTATGCTTCTTCATCTCGAATTTTTGAGTTTAATCGACGATAAATTTTACGAATCGGCGATGAATTGTGATGGATTACGGTTGGGTTTTTCTTTGGTTTAGTTTTTAAAGTTATGAATAATGTTAAAAGTGTTTAGGTTTTAATTGGTATAAGAGTAAAATGAACATTTAACTTTACCCAGGACATCCCTTGTCGTAAAATTAGATCACCTCGCCTCAACTTGGAGCCCCTCTATTGAATTTGGAGTCCTATATCATGCTTCTAAATTATATAATACGAAGGAGGAAGAGTTTCACTAGCTTTCTTAATAATACCATATAAGTATCTCCATAAACCATAATTGTATATATATTATAGACTATACTACACGAATACATTAATGGTGTAAAGGACAGGTTGTTATGTACATGTCAACCAAAGATTTTTGTAAAGACACGTCATTAAACACTAACAATAGAAATAAATAAGTTCACTAGCGCAGAAGAAAAGAGTCGCTTCTTTCCTAGCGTCAAACACCAGTCAGTCTCTGTCAAGGTCAACCAATATCGCCAATTTTCTTTTTTAAATTCATTTCTAATTACTTCAAAAGAAAATCACTGTGAATCAATTCAATATAAATTCTCACCAGATCTAAACACTGATTTTCTTTATAATCAAAACCCTAGATAAACCCTTAATTGACTTGAGGATTTTCAGTATATTTTTTTCTTTCAAATCCTCACTCAAAAAACAGTTTTCATCTTCATGGAGTAATTGGAACTCCTACAATACTGATTGAAATTTTAGTAATACCCCCCCATAAATTATTGATTGAGATGGGTGATCCATTGGAAATATTAGGTTCTGGAATTGAACAAACAGAGATAGAAGCCCTATGTATGGATATTGATCCTAAAGAAAATTCAGCAACAGCTGATGATTGGAGAAAAGCATTAAGCAAAGTTGTACCAGCTGTTGTTGTGTTAAGAACAACTGCTACTAAAGCATTTGATACTGAAGCTGCTGGTGCAAGTTATGCTACAGGATTTGTTGTTGATAAGAAACGTGGAATTGTACTCACTAATCGTCATGTCGTCAAGCCTGGTACTTTATTGTTTTTCCAGATAAAATTTTCATCATCATTTTTAAGTAGTATTCATTCATCAAGTTCATTGCTTAAGTTTTTGTTATTATATGAAAAAGAATTTGATCTTTTAGTAGTTACCGTGAGTTTATTAGATTATCTTGATTTTGTGTGTAGGTCCTGTTGTTGCTGAAGCTACATTTGTTAACAGGGAAGAAACTCCAGTTTTCCCTATATACAGAGATCCAGTATGTTGCCTTATCATAACTCCAGTCTTTATAATCTTTTGTGTGTTAACAGTAGTCATTGTGGAATGACACTGATACGAGTATTTTTCAAGGTCCATGATTTTGGTTTCTTCCTTTATGATCCTGGGACGGTGCAATTTCTGAGCTATGAAGAGATTCCTCTAGCACCTGAAGCCGCTTCGGTTGGACTGGAGATTAGGGTTGTGGGTAATGATAGTGGTGAAAAGGTACCATCTGTCTATCTTCAAGTCATTAGATGTACATTTATTGATTTAATCGTGGTTTATTTTCTATGGCATTTTTTTTATATGCCTATTCTTCTTTATGGTTAATGCTTTCTCATCAAGGCAGCAATCGCCAACAGTCAGTTCAAGGGATTCACACTTCATACTTTTTTCTTACAGAGTTTGTTGAATGTTTGTAAGACCAATTTGTTGATCAGTAATCTTATACCTTTTCAGGTTTCAATACTTGCTGGAACACTAGCTCGTTTGGATAGGGATGCACCTCATTATAAAAAGTATGTGTTTGTCTCTTGTTGTTAAGGTCCCTGATGATAACTGGTAGGAATAAACAAATATTATGGTATACTTATTATTTACATGCTGTGGAAATTGTACTCTTGTGCAGGGATGGATACAATGACTTCAATACATTCTACATGCAAGTAAGTAGCTTGATGTTAGAATGCATTGTATGGGGGTTTTAGGACTTGTCGGAAGCCTCTTTTTGTCGAGCTGAAATTTTTAGTTGTTACCTCTCCTTTACAGGCTGCATCTGGGACAAAAGGTGGTTCAAGTGGTTCTCCAGTAGTGGATTGGCAAGGAAGAGCAGTGGCCTTAAATGCAGGGAGCAAATCATCAAGTGCTTCAGCATTTTTTCTTCCATTAGAGCGAGTGAGTATTTGTCTACCATGTTAGACTAAATAGTATTGTCATGTTTGAGTTTTCCGGCAGATGTAACTATTTCTGTTTGTTAGCTGTAAGACTAAATAGTGTTGTCATGTTGGCTGTTTGTTCCTCTTGAACTATTTCTGGCTTGATAAATAAAGATGCCTGTTAAATTCTTATGGCTATGTTATTGATGTTCTACTGGACATGAAGTATATGCATTTTATTGTACATGAGGGGATTATATGTAGTAGATCTCACCTAAGAAGATCTTCATTTTCTATTCGGAAAAAAATGAAAGCATGAAGAGGCTATGTAGGTGTTGTGTTGTTGATGGTACTATTGATAAGAGGATTCAAATGTTTTTTATTGTTACTAGAGGTGTTATAGATATGTTCTATTACTAAGTTGGTTAATTTTGCCTCTTGCATTTTGTCACAGGTTGTGAGGGCGTTAAGGTTTATTCAAAAGAGTAAAGACTCATCTGGAAGTGGATGGGAGGCTGTAACTATTCCTCGTGGTACACTCCAGGTTTGTTTGTTCAACTTCAATTATTGGGTTCCTACTTAGTGAAGATTCTATATTGAATAGTGTATGGTTGTAGGATCAATTAGCATCTGTTTGGTTCAATGAAATAAATAAACAATTTTTCAACATATCGTTCTTTCCTATTGAAACATCTTTTGCTCACATTTTTATACCTGGAGGAGTATGTTTTACATGAGCTTGCAATGGATTTGACCACTTTCATTTTTTGACATCTTCAATCTTACTCCCAGCTCAAAATTTTAATGTTTTCTTGAACTCATCAAAAAAACATCTATCAGCTAGCTTTATTTTGCGTAACAGTACAACTTTTCTGCCTTATAAGTCTTCGTGCTGCAAACATCTTCCAATCAGTTCTGCACATGAAAGAAATGAGGTAATCATTTTCATATTGTTTATTCTGCATTGTAGTCGACATTTCTTCATAAGGGCTTTGACGAGACACGGAGACTTGGTCTCAAAAGCGAAACAGAACAGGTACCCTTTTTTTTTCATTTATTTTGTTTTTGAGATTATATCCGTTTGATACTGAATGTTGTTGGTAGTTTGAACTGTTCTAGGTAATTATACACTACATGGAGCTTTCTGTGATTTCTTTTTTCTCATACAAACTTACTCTTTTCTTTACTTGCTGGCCAGACGGTAAGGCATTCATCACCAGTTAGTGAGACAGGGATGCTTGTTGTTGAATCTGTGGTAAGACTTCTGAATTACTTTGAACTTCAGGATTTTAATTATCTATCTGACTTTCCATGCTTAATTATTAATTTTGTAGTTAGAGGTTCTAAAATGATGTGATTATTTTAGGTACCAGATGGCCCAGCCCATACACATTTGGAGCCAGGGGATATCCTTGTTCGTGTGAATGGAGAGGTAAGATTTTGAAAAACAAATCCCAAGATCAAACAACTTGTATCACAATTTGTGAATTTGACAGTTTGATGAGCCACAACTAATGATTTAAATCGCACCTGATACAAAAATGCAAACACAAATAAGGAAATCAAAACCGTGAAAGCAAAACAACCTACCTAAGCTTTCCATTATTTCAGGAATCATGTTTAGTTTGATACTTTTTAAAACATCTTCTTTTAGTTTGGCTAATTTTTATCTGCAAAAACTTTAATTTGATTTTCGAGATCCTTGTTTACTCATGAGAAAAATCTGCTTTAGGAAGATCTTACTAAGGTTGTAATGTATATCATTATCTTCAAATTACTTGCACACTTGCACCTTCAAGTTGCAAATAACCTAAGCTTGCCATTATTTCAAGAAGCATGTTTACTTTGACACTCTTTTCTAACATCAGTTTGACTAATTTTTCATCTGCAAAACTATATGTTTGATAGATTATAGATCCTTGTTTCTTCATGAGCAACATGTATTTCTGGAAGATCGTATTGAGTCTGTATTGTATTACATTATCTGCATATTACTTTCACAATTTCACATTTGATTTATTTATAAAGGTTTATCTAACTTAATAACTTTTAAATGCAGGTCATTACCCAATTTTTGAAATTAGAGATGATACTTGATGATAGTGTGGACCAGAAGATCGACTTGCTGATTGAAAGGGGTGGTATTTCATTAACTGTGAATTTAATGGTAACTTAGCTGATGTGATTTCCTACTTATTGATATGCAATTTTACTTTAGCACACATTATTTCAATGGAAGGCTTTGAACTTACTTAACGTGTAATGCGAGTTGGATGTCTATCCAGATAAATAAATTTTCATTTAATAGTGGAATTTAAATCTGAAGTGCAAAAAACGCAACCATTTAACTTCGTACCATATGATTACATTGCACCTTATTGCTAACCAAGGACAACTGCCTACTATGGGGGTCGTGTATTTAGGCCACAAATATGTGTCATGCTTGGTTATAATGTCACGTCTTTGTTTGGTGATTGTGTTCTAGGTTCAAGACTTACATTCTATAACTCCAAACTTCTTCTTGGAAGTAAGTGGTGCAGTAATCCAGTCTCTTTCCTACCAACAGGTGAGTTTCAGTTGGATTTTTTTTTCTTGTACTTTTTAGTTTTGCGTGATGTAAGCTTACTGGGATCATATGAAAATGCACTTCATAAGAAATTTTGGCAATCACTTTTTGTGGTGAGAAGCTTACAGAAGTTCTCTCAGTATCCCATAATTTAGTTGCAAGATCACAAATGTGCTGTCAACTTTTGAATGTGGTGGCAGATTTACAGGTTACTAACAACCTGATTGCCTAGATATGTTCACGTCGAATCTACAGGGTACTGACTTCAAGAAGCCTAATTCCTTAGGTGTCCATACAATTTAATTCAGTTGATAGACGAGGTCATTATCAAATGGCGCTACTTTAATTGTATAATTATCTAAGAAGTTTGTTAATGAAGATTTTAAACTTTTAGTATCATGTAAGTGCATAAACGATATAGGAGCTGACATATGTAATTGAGTAAGGCTAGGGCTTATTTTCCGAGTTTTTTTAATTGACGTGTTGCATCATGGTGAAATATCATGGGGGAGCACCTCCCAAAAAATGATATCCTAGTTGTTTGACAAGTTCTCCCTAATCATATGCAGTGTTATCTTAGAAGCTAATTAACTTCCTCGTTCTTATTTATAACGCAGGCCAGAAATTTCCGTTTCAAATGTGGCCTAGTGTATGTTGCTGAACCAGGGTAAGTCTGCACTAAGTTAGTTGCTGAAGATATCCACTCTTCCCTTGTGTTGTTTTTTACTCTTTCTAAATTTGTTTTTACTTTTTTTGCTTTCCCTTCAAAGTTCAAAGATCTGGGAAACAAATATGTTCTATGAAAACTCCTAATTCTGTGTATAAGGTTGTATAAATTACCAACAGAACTGCAACAAAGCTTATTTCTCGTATGGTTTCTAACTGTTGAATCAGTTGTTAAACTGCAAATTCCAGGTACATGCTTTATAGAGCATCTGTTCCTCGCCATGCCATAATAAAGAAATTTGCAGGGAAAGAGATATCACAGCTGGATGACTTAATACTGGTGCTATCTGACCTGTCTAGGGGTGCTCGAGTCCCTTTGGAATACATAAGCTACGTGGATCGCCATCGCAACAAGGTACATATTGTAGTTACACAATGATGTGTGTTTATACACCACTATCTAAGCAACTTCTTCGGTCTTTAACCTAATCTGTTGTTGGGCATGCAAGAATTTATTAAGAGAGTCTTTGTAATAAGTCACGAGACGGGCATGTGTTGATTAAAAGTACTTTCCCATCTCATATTATAGTATTCAGTAACAAAGTGACTACATGAGCTGAATCTCATTTTTTCCAGTAATGGTTCCCTATTTTTGCAGTCTGTCTTGGTCACCATTGACCGGCATGAATGGTATGCCCCTCCTCAGATATATAGCCGTAATGATAGTACTGGTTTATGGATGGCAAGGCCTGCGTTGCCTCATGGGTCAACATTTTTATCTTCAAGCATTCACTCTTCAATAAATGACCTACCAGCTGAAACAAATTTGTTGACTACAAGTGAAGTTGGCACGTTAGAACCTACAGTGCAAGATGCAAACAAAGATTGCGCAGATGTTTTTTGTGGAAATGTGGCGATTGATGAACATGTTGGGGAGGAACCGCACTTCCTGGAAGAATCTAATGTCCGAAACAAGAAGCAACGTCTGGATGATGATTCAACCATTATGTTTTCTGAGCACACCATACATAAACCTGTTGAGGTAAGGACGATGGACTTAGACCTAGATGATAATGGGCATGCAGATGATCGAGGAGGTGCAACGGCTAATGCTTCAGTCGCTGAACGAGTATTAGAGCCGACTCTTGTCATGTTTGAAGTAAGACATTAACATTATTTTGAAATTTTGGTAGTTTAGCATGATCTTCCATATCTTGTTTACCTGAGTTGCAAAGCTGATTTTGTCATACATATATTATAATAGATGTTATAACTTACCTGTAAGTCCTGCTTTGGATTATTCTCCTTGTTGTTGATTTCATCTTCCTTTATGTGTTTCACATGTTAAGTGATGTTATATTATGGTGTCACATTCCTTGACCATGCTCTTTGTTTTATCTTTCCTATTCTTTTGTGTAACTCCTCCCGTTCTTGATTCTATCTTCCATTGTGTGTGTCACATGTTATATGGTATTATTTATAGTGGCACGTCCTTCGACTTTGTCCTTTGTGCTTATCAATATGTTATACTAAGAACATTACCTAATATGTTCCGATATGTAGTTGTGCTTATCAATGTGGAAATGCACTGATTTAGATTGATGAACGATTCACAGGTTCATGTTCCACCATCATGTATGGTTGATGGGGTGCACTCACAACACTTTTTCGGAACTGGTGTTATTGTATATCATTCTCAAAACATGGGTTTGGTTGTTGTTGACAAAAATACGGTTGCTGTATCTGTTTCTGATGTAATGCTCTCATTTGCTGCATTCCCAATGGAAATTCCGGGCGAGGTAAATTAGTGTTGCAATATTTGTATTTACATCTAGTACCCACCACTGGCCAGGGTTTTGATTCACCTTTTTGATTTCTTGTAGGTAGTTTTCCTGCACCCTGTTCATAACTTCGCTCTCGTTGCTTATAATCCTTCGTCTCTAGGTGCTGCAGGGGCCTCAGTTGTTTGTGCTGCTAAACTTTTACCTGGTAATATTAGTTTGTTATTATCTAATGGCGTTTCATTTAGTATATAACATAAAATATCTTAATTGGTAGAAGTCAAATAAGTGCAAGGTGATTGTAGCTTAGAGTCACTGGTTACTGTATTTAGATGATGTCAAAAGTACGTTAATATGAAATTGGTTGTTGTTAATTTTCTTTCTGGCATGAATCTCTTTGTCGTCAAAATGGTTGCCAAAGCAACGGTGGGTTGAATGACGCTGCTTTGAGCATTCCCTTGTCCTGAATCAAAATCGTATCAGCTTAATTGTGTGAAGGGATGTTGTTGACAATCCTAGCCCATTCTTGGGCTTTGCCAGGAAAGGCTTAATAAAAGTAGAAATAGTTCACATGCAAGAAAAACACTTGAGATGATTGAAATTTTGAGCATGATCATAAGCATGCTTAGCAGCATACAATAATAACATCTATATGGTTATCTTTAACATATCAGCTATGTGTTTTTTCCTTTCTGGTGATAGAACCTGCTTTGCGAAGAGGTGATTCAGTGTATCTTGTGGGTTTGAGTAGAAGTCTGCAAGCAACATCAAGAAAATCAACTGTTACCAATCCATGTGCTGCTGTGAACATTGGCTCGGCTGACTGCCCACGGTACAGGGCTACCAATATGGAAGTCATCGAACTTGATACTGGTACTTTTCGGTCTTTATCTCTGAGTAAATCCTTGTTATATAGAATTTCATGCATTTTCAGTTACTAAGTAGTCTCATCTTTTGGTTTGTTTTAGACTTTGGTAGTTCATTTTCGGGAGTTCTATCTGATGAACGTGGATTTGTTCAAGCAATTTGGGGAAGCTTCTCCACTCAGGTTCTATATATTTGCAATGGTTTTGTTGTCTTCACATAATCTATTTATCATTTTTCTTGTTTGACCACAACATAATAATGGAAACATGCGATGCAGCTAAGATATGGTGGCAGCACCTCCGAAGACCACCAATTTGTTCGAGGAATTCCAATTTATGCAGTCAGTGAAGTTCTCGAGAAGATTATTCGTGGTGATAAAGGACCACTGCTACTCATAAATGGCATCAGAAAGCCAATGCCTCTGCTTAGGGTCTTGGATGCTGAACTATATCCGACTTTACTTTCCAAAGCTAGGAGTTTTGGATTGAGTGACAGTTGGGTTCAAGTAAACATCTCCTTCTTGATAACATTATTCATGCCTTCAGTTCTTAAATGCTATTTGATCACCTTCTAGAAACCACATCAATAGTTTTTTTTTCTTCAAGTTCTGGATCTGGATTGATCTTTCTCCTAGAGCTCATTTGAATTGCTTTTTTGGATTACCTTAATGGTTTGGTTATGCATGCTTTGATGCGTGATAATATAATTTTTTGTACTGAGACAACCCTTTATTCTGGTAGGCTCTGGTGAAGAAAGATCCAATAAGGCGTCAGGTTTTACGAGTTAAAGGTTGTTTGGCTGGATCAAAAGCCGAGCACAAACTAGAACAAGGTGACATGGTCCTAGCCATCAACAAAGAGCCTATTACATGTTTCAGAGATGTAGAAAATGCTTGCCAAGGATTGGATGCATCTGAAGAGAGCGACTGCACACTTGGTATGACAATTTTCCGGCAGGTGAGTAAAAGCAGATTTACTGCAATTTTCTGTGTTCTTACATTAAACTTCGTCCAATTTCCCTCTTCTAGTTTCATGTTGTTCTTATTCGAGTGAAAGACAATAATATAGCAGTAAGGAGTTATTCATAAAGCTTCTGCTTCATGGCAGGGAAAAGAAATTGAGGTTACTGTTGGGACTGATGTTAGAGACGGCATTGGCACTACACGTATGGTGAACTGGTGTGGATGTATTGTTCAGGATCCTCACCCAGCAGTCCGTGCACTTGGATTTCTTCCCGAAGAAGGGCATGGTGTGTATGTGGCTAGGTAAGGATTTTCATGTCGCACGGTATTAATGCATCCCTTCTGGAGTATCATCACCATACAGCTGAATAAGTGTTGAAGTAAAGCAAATCTATTCCTCTTATCAAAGACTTTATATTTATCTATTTTGCAGATGGTGTCATGGAAGTCCAGCACATAGATATGGCCTTTACGCCCTCCAGTGGATAATTCAAATCAATGGGAAGCCCACCCCTGATATGGAATCTTTTGTGGAAGTTACAAAGGTGTGTTTTATTTTACCATCCCAAGTACCAATAGCTGTAAAGTAAATTTCTTAAAAAATTTCATATCACCTTTACAAAAATATGCGTTTCCACTCTTGTGCATGTAGAATTATGGCATGCATGTCTTGGTTCCTAAATCTGCTCACATTACTGAGCAAGTTGACGTATTTATCAATGTTTTAAACAAGTATTTGGGATTCTCTTATTTTAACTTTCTCAATACCAATTGACAGGGTCTGGAGCACAGAGAATTTGTCCGAGTAAAAATAGTACACCTAAATGGGAAACCCAAAGTGCTCACACTTAAACAGGATCTTCATTACTGGCCTACTTGGGAACTGAAATTCGACCCCGAGACTGCAATGTGGCGTCGTGGAATGATCAAGACACTGAACAGCATTACTGCAGCATAAGCTATAAACTTACATAGATCCTTCGGTGCATAAGCCATTAATCACCGGTCAAGTATAATATAATGTTTTCATATACACATGATACAATTCTTCTGCTACTTTTGAAGGACAGCCATAACTCCTATATACTCGGTATCATGTATGATCACTATAGTCTCCCATAACTAAATGCCATAAGTTATTAAAAAAAAGACTCGTTCAATATTTCTAGCCCTCTGAATGTTTCTTAAAGACTTACATTCTCCTCTTCCTTCCAACTTCAGATGCAATTGAATTCTGTTACTTTTACAGTTAACAGTAGAAACACATTGAATCCTGACAAAACATCTGGCCTTTGTTCGATAATAGAGATGACCGAGTAGAGAACCAAGATAGCCTAATCATGCACTAGTTGTCAGTATCTGCCTCCCTGGCTCCTCCAAATACAATGATTGAGTGATGGCTGCCCCAAAGTATTTATCTTTTTCTGGATAATACTAAACTTGTTTGATGGCCCCAAGTCCAACCATTTGGCTGTCACTAAAGCTTCATTTTTATTTACTTTATCAGTGGGACCTTCAAATCCCCTTGGGAGAGTTAAAAAGTTGTTAATCACCACAAAGTTACCGACAAAAAGCTCCTAAGTTACATAAAAATGAACGAGATTGACATGTGGGGTGTTCTAAAAGGAAGATAATTAGATCCCATTTAGAATCTTTTCTTATTCTCAGTTAACTCCGTTTTTTTAAACGGTCATAACATCAAATGCTCGGGATGGCAAGAGGGCTAAGAGCAACTGCAACGGACGACTATACTAAAGAGTAAAGAGGAAATTTACTCTTTTTAGTCGCCTAAATTCAACCGCAACGGACGATTATATATAGAAATGAGGCGACTAACACCACTGTTCGGGAGAATCTTTTTTTCAATTCCTATATATCCTCGCACGCTCTTCTGCTATTTTAATTGGGCGTTAACAAAAGACGTTTCTTTATGATAGCGTTTTGAAACACGGACGCAGTAGCTGAGAAGCGCCTGATGAGACACTCACAAAGGAATGCGTATGAAGTAACGCTTCAGGAGGACAACGCTAGTTGAAGAAACGCAAGCCAAATAAGCGTCTGGCTGAAACGTTCTGCTGAAATAACACCAATTTATCATACGTTCTATTAAAAAGACGCCGGACAAATTTATTATTAGACGCTTAGTTAAGAGAACAGAACGTTTAGTTCCATATGATGAAATGAAACTAACACTCACATAAATGAACGTTTAAGGAAAAGTTAATTAAGTGCACAAACGTTCAAGTGCACAAATGTTCCTTAAGTGCACAAACGTTCAAGTGCACAAATGTTTAAGGCAAAGTTAAGGTTTAAGTGAACGTTTAAGGTAAATTCTTCCTAACGTTTATGTAAAGGAACGTTTCATATATGGGCGTTCTTATAAAGGAGCGTTTGTGATTCCGGCGTTTGACTAGAAGGACGTCTATGAGTAAACGTCTACATGCTCAATTTACATACATTCCCATATGACTACGCTTCGATAGCAAACGCTACCTTGTGTGGACGCTTAAACATACGTTTGTTAAAGGCAGCGTATAAGTATGCAACGTTCAATTAGAAGTGCGTCTGGTTCCAAGTATATGAGACGCTCACCAAAATATGCACCCAACAACATACGTTACATCAGAGAAACGTCCGTGTCATCTAACGTTCATCTATAATAACGCTCAATAACAAACGTCTGTTTAAGAGGACGTGCGATCATATTTAGGTTCAAAACCGTTGCGTTAAAAATGAAAAACGACCAATTTTTTTTTCTCTTTAGTCTTTGGTATAGTCTCACCGTTACAGTTGCCCTAAGAGGCACATTTCTATCGATGTTGACCAAAATGCTATCAACATCTTTATTTGTCTCTTTTTACTGACTTACCGATATTTGATCTTTGATTTGGGACAAGTTAGATATTAGGCCATTTTTTTTTTATTTTAGTCCGATCTCACTCGCTATCTAACTTAGACCTAAATCCTGTTTTATATCCATTTGAGTCACATAATAAAATATCAAAAAAAACATAATATCCAATTTTGACCTTTTATTTTTTTCCCTTGATTTTCCGTTTACATTATTTATTGAAGTATAGTTTTTAATTTTTTTCATTTAAGAATTTAAAGTATTCCGACACTCAATAACTCGGTTAAATAACAAACAAAAATTCTAAATTCAGAAACAATAAATTTCAGTCCGTCAAATAAACGAAACTACAGACTTTAAACACGAGGATCGATCTACACAGGTATAAACAAAATAAAACTTCTGATTTTCAAATATGATAAATAGTGCCGGTCCGTGTTTTTAATACAAAGCTCAGTTACGATGGAGTAGTCCTGCCGGTTAACAGCCACATAACAGAAGTTAAGATATAAGTAGACCCATATTTATTTATTTATTTATTATTACTTAATTATTGGCTAAAGCTTAAACAAGACAAAAAGAAGAGGAGACAGTTGAGATACATGGACATACCTGTTAAGCAAAAACTCATTTCTTCATCATCATCATCATCTTCACAAACCAAATATCTTAACTTTCAATTATTAAGTTCACACCTACACGCACCCCTTGAGATTCTCTGTCTTTCTCTCTTTCAAAACCTCAATCTCATTGATCCAATCTAGTGATCCACACATATACACTTTTCTTCTCTTAGTTTTCTAACATCATTGATCTTTTCCAAGTAATTATCTCACACATTCACAAGAAGAAAGAAACACTGGTATAATATCAAACCTAACTAGTTCATTGGATCAACTTATCTTCTAGGGACTTGCTGAATTACTTTCGTATTATTATTACTCCTTGGAATTGGAGATGGAGATAGTTTTCTGTCATTTTTCTTGGTCGGTGGAAGGATTGATTCATTTGTATTTGAAAACCAGGGAATGAACATCAATCATTCTATTGTATAGGTACTTGTTATTCTTCTGGTAATGAGATCTGTTTCTTTTATTTTTGATGATTGGGTGATTCAGGTTAAATTCTTGTGAAATCGAATTTTCTGATTTTGTTCAATTTAGATCTTAATTATTTTTCGTATGAATAATTTGGTAGAGCATTTGAAACATTATAATGTGGCAGAGAATTTGTGTCTAAAACAGTCTGGACGGCTTTGATTTTATGATCTGGTTTTGGGTTTAGCTTGAGGTTTAGAGGGTTAAATGTAGTTTGATTACTGGATTATTATCCCCTTGGTGATATAGAATATCTTAGATATTCTATTTGGATCTTTTATTTGTCAAGGAATTGAAAGATCTGGATCTCTTTATTGATAATATGTTTAATTGTTAAGAATTCCAGCTTAATGCAGTTAGTATTTAGCATTATTAGTGATTATTTGATCCAAGTAAGGTTGAGATCTGATGTGAAAAAAACCCCATGTACAATTGCTGATTCACTGATCTGTGTTTACAGGTAATTGTGATTTGTGATGCTTGATTCAACTACTATGGCTGGAGAAATTGAGGAACCCACTAAACTTCAGGTTTGAGCTTCTAAAGTAGAGATTGACATGGCAATTTCTTCTATTATTATTATACTTAATTTGCTTATTAAAGTTATAGACTTTTGACACTTTTTATTCTAACCATTGACACTGGCAGTTGATATCTGTACACTCGGGTTCTATATCGTTTGGAAGGTATGAAAATGATGATACCTTGTCATGGGAAAGAAGTTCGCCTTTCTCGCACAATAGGTATCTTGAAGAGGTTGAGAAATACTCAAGTCCTGGTTCTGTTACTCAGAAGAAAGCTTATTTTGAAGCTCATTTTAAGAAGAAGGCTCTTCTGCGAGAGGCTTCAGAGTGCCAAAATGGGACAGAATGTCAAACGAGTGACAGTGATTTCCTGGATCAAATGAGTTGCATGGAAAACTATGAGCAAACTAATGCAGAAACTCGTTATGACTATGAGCAATCTAATGCAGAAACCCATTATGACTATGAGCATTCTAATGCAGAAACCCGCTATGCCCAATGTGATGAAAGCATAGATGGTTCAGATGATCATGAAGAATGTGAGGTGATAATGATCTGTGAAAGAGAGTGTGAGGAAATTGCACTTGAATTTGGGATTGAACCCACTATCGAGAATCCTGAAATAGTATGCTACAACAATTCTGAACATGTTGAGCCTGCCGAAGAGCATCGGAATCATATTGAATGTGAACTACCTGAATTTGTTATCAATGAAGTAGAAGAAAAGCAAATGCTTGCTTATGAGACAAAATGCCTTGATGGATTACCCGGAAGCAGTGGTTGCTCGATTCTAACTACTCATAAAGATCATGAACCTTGCATTGACATAACTGAAAAGCCATCTCTGAAGGTATGATTTTTCATTTCATTAAATAATTCCTTTTTCTATTTTCTATTTCTTATTTGTTCAAAACACCAACTAGTCAACTTTAATACTGCAGGAAAAAAAGGTGTATCAGTGCCGGTTGTTATGTCCCTTTAATTTTGTAGTTGCAGTCTGAACTTTGCTTGAAGGAATTTATATCATAGCATTCTCTAATTACAAATTTATATCATAGCTTAGTATTTCAATTTCTTTTCCGGATTTCAGGTAAAGACTACAGAAGAAACTCATCCTGTTAAACCCAAATTGAAGACTCAGTTAGAAGCTGCTGAGGGACCAATGAAGAATTCAAGTGAAGCATCTAAGGATTCTGCAGGAACTTCAAGGAAAATGGGAAGAGGAAGTCCACTGAGAACTAAAACAGATAAATTATCACGTCAGAAGGTTCAAGCAATCGTTTATACTCATCCCAAAACTCAGAAACCAGAGGTACTCAACTAATTTGATTTTACAGCAATGACACATTTGACTTGGTTTTGACAGCAGTCCGAAATGTGAACTTCTAATGTGGGTTTAAATAATTTATCTTACTATTAATTGGTTGTGTAAACAGGACTCTGAACTGGTGAAGGCAAAACAAAGCCAAGAGAACAGAAGGTAACATCTGGTTTAGCGAATCACCTAATTATTAGATTGCCTCAATTGATATACTCCCTCCGTTTCAGGAAAAGAGTTACTTTTCCTATTTGCACAATTGTTAAGGCAAGATGAGAGAATAACTTTTGTAACTTATTTCCAGATTTACCCTAACAAAAAGTTTAATACTACATATATCTTTATAATGAGAATAATAACATTTCTTAAAATAATAAGGGTAGTTTTGAAAGTTTGTTATAAAGAGAAAGTAACTCTTTTCCTGAAACGGAGGGAGTATTATTTATGTTTATACTTTTGTTGAAACAGTAGGAAAGATCAGAGGGCAAAGAGTGCAGGCAGTATACCTCAGTCCTCTGTGCCAGCTAAGGCTGAACCTAGACAACGCCGAAGTGCCAGCAGGTTTTTAAGCAACATCTTCAAGACTTTTCAATTACTTTATTCTCTTTAATGATGTTCTTATCTAGAACTGAACAATGCAGGCCTAAGCAGACCATTGATCCCATTGGAAAACACGATGTCAAAGTAATTGTTCCAGTTTTCAAAAGTGATGAAAGAGCAGAGAAGAGGAAAGAGGTAAGTTATCATCTAGAGATTTTTGTCAATGTGCTTTTACCATTGCACTGAAAGTCCAAATTCTTATGTGTGACTATTTCATTTGTTTCAGTTCTACATGAAGTTAGAGGAAAAAATGCATGCCAAAGAGGCAGAGATGAACCAGATCCAAGCAAGAACACAGGTATGTAACGTGATAAAAGATCAACCCGGGGATTATCGGATGTGTTTCCAGTACTATTTTTTTTTTTTTTTTTTTTTTATAAGGGCAATATTTAGCTTTGGTAATGCATCTGCAGGAAGAGGAAGAAGCTGAGCTAAAGCAACTGCGGAGAAGGCTGAACTTTAAAGCAAAACCAATGCCTTCTTTTTACCAAGAATCTGTGTCACGAGGCTCCGATGGAAAAAAGGTGTGTATGCTAGTTTATTTTCGTTGACCCTGTACTAACTTGAGAAGGTTATATTGTATAAACAAACAACCAGAAGAACTAAGTTGACGAAGCTTATGAAAGGTCCTAAAAATGTCAAACTTTTACTACCTAAGAATTTCTCCTAATTTTTTTCCAATGAAACTTAACCAACTGTTTTCTTTCTGTTTTTTAGGCTATAACAATTCAACAAAAATCTACTAAATCACGGAGCAAGTCTACAAGTCCAGTGAGGAGAGCTGCAGCTGGATCATCAGCGTCTTCAAAACCAGGGAGTAAACAAGGCACAACTCTCAGTGAATCCATGAGAACACCTGCTCAACCCCAGGCATCAGAATCAACTAAGAGTGTCTCAGAAACTAATGACAGTACTCAAAATCCATCTGCCAACAAAACTCGTGCAGTACAGAAAAGAACCGAGTCAGCAGGGAAGAAAGAGAGAGAGAAGAGTAAGGATGCTAATGTGCAGAAACAGCAAGGGATTGAGAGTTCTAAGGTTAAGAAAGGAGAGAAAATCGAGGGGAAGAGAGTAGGAGGAAGGAATAGTAGCAGTGGCATGATGAGAACAATGAGGAAGGACGTTGCGATTGGTAGGAATTCAGGAATGGAGTGTCTCTCTGTCGGCGTTGCTTCCTGAGTAACTCAGCCCAACATTTTTTCTTCATCTATTAATCTGTTTGTTGTTATATTTTCCTGCGTGTATCTTTGTAGATGTATGAAGCTTTAGCAGGAATAGAAATATAAATAAGATGTGGTTGCATTAGGGAGGCATGAAATTAGAATCTCCCTTGGCCACTCCCTTCACTAATCCATCATCTCTGTGTAGATTTTTTCAGTATAGTTTAGTTATTAGCCTCCTGAAAACAATCTTAGCAGAAACAATCAATTTATAATCATTTGCACTTACAAAATTGAAACTTGGTTATCGAGTTAGCCTCAGCTAACTCGACCTAGCTATTTTCAGTAAATTAGAAAGAAACTTGGTTCACGTAGTATGTAATGCTAGGATTGTACCTACTCTATCAAGGGTGTGTAATGATTTTCACCAACAGAAATAAGCTGTCAATAGAGCATTTCATGTCAACAGCTTAAGATACTAGAACTTGGTTTAAGATACTAAATCCGCAACTGCTTAGTAAACGGGCAAAACTGGGTGTCAATTAGAACTTGTATTAAGTAACTCGAATTCTCTTCTCTTTTTCTTCCTATGTCTGATTCCACATGCATTGCAAAGGGTCTCTTAAGTAATAGAGTTAATATTTTGTGGAAGTAAAACAATAAACAAACTAAACTGGTTTAATGATGAAAATATAGATACTTCAAAACACACCTTAGAACCAGAAGGGCCAGTTCTCCATAATGGGGTCTTGGTTGCTTTGCAGTCAATACAGACCCTACCTGATAACACCACCACCATGTTATCTTGATTATTGATACAATTGTGTTGTGTAGGTCTCATATTATTTCTTACAATTCTAACCTCTTCTATTTCATCTACTGGAATTGCAACGGGTCTTTTACCGTATATCATTTTTATCTTGATGACTGAATGATGTTCATGTTTCTGAATTTCATTATCATGATCATGGGGTACCCAACTTGGGTCATTGCTGACATCTGATGTTGAAAGCATGTTTGATTGATTACTTTAGCAAGCTACTTTGCTATGCAAACAGTGATATCAGCAGAGTTATAGTAAGAAAGCAGGAGGATAATGACTCTGTGTAGACAGAATTAGAGAAAAGGCTACCAGCAGAATAAAGACACAAGAATGATTGAACATTTAGCATGTAAAATGAGAGATTGAGTCAAGTTCTACATAATTTATAGCCTTATAGGGTTTGAAATTCTAAATTATTACTTCCTTGGTCACCAAGCTTGTACTTTTATTCATATATTTCTTAAATATGTTTATTGACTTGAGCAATTAGTCATCCAGATTCCAGAGTTGGATTCCACTTAAATTGTAAGTGCTATTATCCAATGACTCGTGGAGATGGACCTACTTTTAAGATTGACTTTGCCATCATATGGTTCTAGAATTGACCCTGTTCTCTGATTCAGTAAACCAAATTAAGGCATTCTCCAGCTCAAGTGGCCTTAGAGGGTGCTCACTTGGTAGTGCCAAAATTGTTTTAAAGCTATATTGGATGCAGCTTTGGATTTGCCATATAACTAGAAGCCAAATACATGGGCTCCAACATCAATAGAGGGGCTCCTCTATGAGGCGAGGTGATCCAATTTCCCGTTAAGGGATGTCCTAGGGGTAAAGTTAAATGTCCATTTTACCCTTTATCCAATAAAAAAAAGACAAATTTGTCATTTAATTAAATCTTTCCATCTCCTCCATATCTTCTCCTTCTCCATTTTAATCAAATTTCTCCATCGAATCAAAATTTTATCGCCGATTAAACTCCCAATTTCGTGATGAAGAATACTAATAAATGTGTAGAAAGTAGTAGTGATGACAATCCGGATAAAA
>JAJJMC010015859.1:5311511-5350546 GCA_023531435.1 Papaver californicum | reverse complement strand
TCTTCCTGGATACAAATAAAAATGTCACCGTTTTGATCATAAATCCTTCATACGATGTCCGATTGACCTCATTTTTTTTGGGTTAGCTCTGTCTTTCAATTCTCTGCAAGATAGAAATGAAAAAAATCTCAAAATATATTTATCTAATTTAACAATTGGGGTTTAAAGATTAGTTACGGTTGGGTTTCAAGGCAAAACTCACCCTTAACTATATGATGAAACATGCACTAAAGCTAACATAATTAGTTACGGTTGGGTTATAAG
Organism: Papaver californicum; assembly: GCA_023531435.1. Classification (NCBI taxonomy): domain Eukaryota; kingdom Viridiplantae; phylum Streptophyta; class Magnoliopsida; order Ranunculales; family Papaveraceae; genus Papaver; species Papaver californicum. The sequence continues at coordinate 5,350,282 of JAJJMC010015859.1, read as the reverse complement.
CCAAAACTCAACCGTAAATTCTATTGTTAACTCAAAATTGGATTGTCTAATTTTTGTGTTTTTCGGTTTTTCTTTGTTTGAATGACCCAATTTACCTTTAATCTAGTTAAAATGATTGAATAATTTTAAAATTTTGATTTTAACACTCAAATTTGACCTCAAAAACCAATGCTCAAAAGGATGAGTTACGGTTGGGTTTTAAGGCAAAACTCAACCGTAACTCTGTGTTGAAATGGTGTTCTTCATTTTCTTCCAGTTACGGTTGGGTTTTCAACAAGACCCAACCGTAAGTCTGGATGTTCTTGGTGTTACGGTTGGGTTCGACATGAAACCCAACCGTAACTTTCTCTGAATCACAAAAAATCAAACTTTCAAATCGTGATTTCATCTAATTTGAGCCATAAAAAGATCAAGAGTTTAATCTAGAGGTATCTAAATGCTACTATGGTTGATTGAATCAAAATCTAGGGTTTAAAAAAAAAACGATAAAATTTTCTTAAATTTCATCAAGTTTTTCTTCCCACCAAACACAAATTCAAAAAAAATAAAAATTCAAATCATTTGATTAGGTAAAAGATTATGTTTAATTAATCATGATTAGTTTAAATTAATCTTAACTAATTAATGTAATTAAGATTACTAATGAGGGTGGTTTGGGTATTGTGAAAATATTATGGATAAGGGTTTTTGTGTTTTACTTCATAATGTCCCTATTTCGTCTTATTAGAAGAGCCCCTCAATCAATATTGGAGCCCCTATATCAGGCTTCTATAACTATGTTGGGAGTCGGGACGGTGCTCATTAGACTGAAATGTTAACACTTCCATTGACAGGCACACAAATTTAGTGAGGAAACATTTATTACATTAGCACAAAGGAAAGCACATAAAAGATACAGAAATGAGGTGAAGACAAAAGAAGCAATTGCTGCTGAAAAATCAATCTCCCGTAGTTGATTTAGATAGGCATGCAATTAGAAACCTTGGGATAAACAACACGAGCAGGATGACCCATGATACGTTTTCCCTTCATGTGTTTAAAGATATAAACCACCGCTCCAATTGGCCACTCTACTACTGCTGCAACGCAAAACGCCACGCACCCTAGTGTTGGTCCGAATACCCTGCACCGGCATGGATTCCTTCTCGTCCCACATTCTACACATCCTACCATGTTTCAACTAGTAAATTAAATCCTAGATTTCAAATAGAGAATGAAAGGTTTAGCTAAAAAGATGTACAAAAAACTAACTAATTTAGAGCAAATTGTAAGTACTAATTTTCTGTTAGTTTTGTAGATGATGGTTTGTGATCAATTTGGTCGATGATTTGTGATTGTTCTATGTTTTCCTTTTATAAGCAAATTTCGAATTTGGGTTTTGCTTTCTAATATTCTTTATCTACTTATTCTATGTGTTTATTAAGTTGGGGCAGGTGGTATGTAAGGACACGTAAGCTTGATATGTCGGTATTATAGCATAGAAAAATGGTAGATGATTGGTGAAGAGGATAACAGAATCTGATGTTTCAGGTCGGTCAATAGTTTGAAGTCTGTGACTGTGAGTGGCCAATATAATAAAAGTCTCCCTCTTGTTTCTTAGCACCACTACCGTCATTTACCTTGTGGATTACGTGGCAAGTGGAACCATTTGAAGTCGATTTCGTGTACTCTTTAGCAAATGTTAGTATTTACTTTCCTAAAGAACCCCTCTAAGTAATTGTCATAGAACTTGATAATTAGGTTGGATCTATGTTAACATATCATAAAAAGTAACTTCAAATACCAGATGAAGTGGGGCAATGGAAAAACAAATGAGTGGATTAACTTATCTTTCTTATATTCGGGAGACGTGGTACAAGCACGGAAAAAGTCAGAATAAGGAAAATGATGAAGCGTGTAACATTGATATATCTTACTTCCTAATGGGTGTAGTACGTGGCATATGGTATTTTACTTTCTTGGAACCAAGATCAAATGTAGTACTACATATAAAGATATATCTAAGATCAAATGGAACTTGTCATTTTAGAGAATGAAAAGATGAGTTTAACGTAAAAAAAAATGAGGTCATTCCAACATCGAACGAAAACTTATGAATAAAATAATCGAAAAAAATGTCAAATTTATGACTGGATGATAAATGTAGTTATATCAGTCGATTCCGAAATATTTTTTTTTATAGAAAAATTCTAGAATTTAAGTTTTTTACAATCGATATATATAGGGAACCGTATCCACTAATTATGGACGTATTTTTATATAAAAAACCCATCATTTTTAAATTTTTTATCAGTTGATGTTTGTGGAAGATTATCCGCCGATTACAATCAATCGACCATACAAAATGAAGAATATAATATGAAGAACCTATGACGATTTCCGGTTGATGTTAAAATAAAATAAAAAATCAAAATTTTTATGTAACACTTATTAATTTCACATTTAAAACGATTATTTAATTACTAATTAAATTAATTAATACTAGTTAATTATGGTTAATTAACCATTAATAAAATGGGTGGATAATTTTTTTTTTAAATTACTTAAAAATTGTTATATTTTAACTTATTGGATAAATTAGACCGTAGACATCAAATAAAATGGATTAGACATCAAATAAAATGGATAAATCACACATTAGCCATGTACATTTGTTGCTTCAAAAAAAAATAATAATGCATTTGTTAAGCAGCTTTTTTAGACAAAATACCAGCAAAATACCAGCTAAAAGCATATACATCAACATGTCATCAGCCAATACAAAGTTCTAAATTCGCAGATAGTCTTTCCCGAGGAATATCTTTCACATCCAAGAAATTGCTCATGGGATTAATTCCACACCACCAAACACAACCTTAAGGTGTCGGTGGGTGACTTTTGTGTTGTACCCGGATTATTGTATCCCAAAAAGATAAATTAGACTTTTGAGTTTGGAGATAAATAGTGTGCTCAAAATTTATCATTCAGACATATATGTGAAAATTCAAGCATGTCCACAAAACTGAAACATGCTAGGAACTATGCAATTTGTCCACAATGGCCCGATTCAAAGATGTCGGTAATTGTTTTGCCAAAGCATTTTAACATTTTACTCGAAGTGCTAGCCTCAAAATAAAACCACGCCCTCAAGAATACATGCATATCTTGATGAAACTTGAACAATAAGAGCTAGCTTTGCTAATTATAACTCTCACCCTATAGATAACCGGACAAGTTTGAAACACCATTGGGACCTTAATTTCTAACACAAACATGGCAGTAACTATTATAACATAACATTACGTAGTATGATACTGAAAGAAGACACAAGACTGAATAAGATAGAAAGTCTCAGTTACATTATGATAAGTCACAAAAAAGAAGTGCATTTGGGTTTGTAGTACAAACTAAGATAAAGGTAGAATTAAGACTGAAATATGAGTCTAGTCGTCCCATTGTTATATAGGGACGGCTCTAGAAACCCTAGGATAAACAACACGAGCAGGGTGCCCCATGATACGACGTCCCTTCATATGCTTAAAGATATACACCACCGCTCCAATTGGCCATTCAACCACTGCCGCAGCTGCAAAAGCTAAGAATCCGATTGTTGGTCCAATAACCCTGCATCGACATGGATTGCTTCTAGTCCCACATTCTACACAGATGGGTACTCCTACACCAACCGTCATATTTCAATACTAACTAGTAGGTTTTGAAATTGAATTAAAAGTTCTCAGAAAAAAGCTGAACCAAAATGATAGGGAGAAAACTGTAGTAATTGAAATTGCTGATGGATGGTTGATGATTGTTTTGCTTTAGGTATAGTTTCCTTTTATAGAGAGATCTCAAATTTTCTTCTTACATTTTTGAAAATTGCTCCATAAGGAATCAAGTGAGACAGGTGGTATTGAATGAGAATGCATGGCTTACACATGTCGAAAGATGATGAGCAGACAAAGACACGTAACTATGTCAGTTGTTATGCCTGTTTCAAATTTTGGAGTTCAAATCCGCCAATTGTTCTATGATTAGATTGGATCAATCAATTGGATGTTAGGAACATGGTATTTGGATCGGACCAGTTTCATACGTGTAAGGTATGGGTCGATCAATATTTTCAACCGAGATTTTTCTTTTTTTTTTTTATGCAATTTTTTTTTAAGCAAAAGTAACCATATTGCCCAATAACAGCTGAGTTTCAACTATACTAGGAGGTTTATCTAGTTAAATTCTTGAAACTTTAAATTTTCAATTAAACTTTGCTGGTATAAGTGTAGCTGCCACTTTATTACACATTCTAGGAACGAAATTACAAGTCCAAAACTGAGTTGTTTTTAGACTTTAGATGGCATCCAGCAGGATGTACTTATTTTCCCAAGCTATCATAGAATAAGACTTGTTAATGTATTCAACAATACTTTTGAGATCTGCCTCAAATACAATGTGTGTGACCTGCAACTCAGTTATTCATCTGTCTGCTTAAAAAAAACGCCAGACATGCTGTTTCTTATGCATCTCTATCCTGTATAGTACTTAGCAAAGCAACCTCTCCATTTTCCTGCAAAATCACGCAACACCAAAGCAATCCCAGTTAGTCATGTGTTTGGATTAAAGGATGCATCACAGTTTAATGTAAAGTAAGGTTCTGGAGGTGGTTTCCAACAACATGGGGGTTGCAAGGTCTCTGAATGTCAGAGCCAACATGCTTTCATGTTTTACCAATCTTGTTAAGATAATTAGCAAAAATAATTGCCTTCCTTGCAACATTTCATGGATCAGGTTTGCAATATTGGAAAATGAAGTCACATCTCGCCATAGAAATTCTCCAGCTTACCACCATTTCCAAAACCAACCAACTGTCTTCAGAAAGTTGTTGTTTATCTTTTAAAAGCCAGTTTTCAAAAATTGCAGTTAAAGAAGTATTGCTTCCCCGAGTAACACATCTTCCACCCGACACCTCCATCCACACAGATCTTGAGAAGTGACAGAAAAACAAGATATGCGTTACACTTTCAGTATGTTGGTTGCATATATAATGGGCATATTTGATTAATATGACCGATGTTCCTTGACAATATTTCTTTAGTAGGGAGGATACCAGATAGGCATTTCCACCAGAAGTGCTTAATTCTCGGCCAAATGTCAATCCTCCAAAGTTCCTTCCATTTCACATTAGAATCTTCTATATAAGTGGACACCTGCAGATTACCCAAACTATCTTGATATAGTTTATTATTGAGAGACACTTTTTAATGTCTTATTTGTCCTCAATTCTCTATTTTGTTAGCACTTATTTTGTACGTATTATGGTTTTTTATGTGTTTGTAGGCATTTTTGGGAAATAAACATTTGTGAAAAAATGGCTCAAAAAGTTGTTAAAGCGCCCGCAGTTTGGATAGGGGCAACTCTTCCCCTTTGTTTGAAAATGAAAATAACGGGAAAAGAATTCTTTCACCTGTGGATTTTTTGGCCAAGGTTTGGTCGATGATTTGCTGGATTTTCTCAACAGTTTGATTTGTTATGAGTTGTTACAACACAACGAGACTGCTACCTGAGCTGGAATTGAGAACAAATAGTTATTCTCAGCAATGCAGGGAGAAAGTTTTGGGATAATCTGGGTTCTATTTTGGAAGTTATGTGCAACAGATGGAAGAAATATTCTGCTAGGATTCTATTATTTTGATTAAGAGGTTCTTAACAACCAAAAGACGCGTAAACAAGATAAGGAGAGAATGATTCGTAGCTTGGACGGAAAGAGGTTGACTATCGGGTTTTAGATTATCACGAGTTTCAATTGGTTTTGGATAGAGATTGAAATCCTAATCGAGTTAGGAAAGTTTTATTAGGTTTTCTGATACCTATAAAAGCAGAGGAGATTGATAGGATTTAGAGCATCCTATATAAATAACCGCAATCGCACGACGTCTAACTAGTAGACAATAGCAAGCACGGGTCGAACCCACAAGGAGCGGGAAAATACTGCAATCAATATCTCTAATCAACTAATCAAAAATAATATTTTTTGTATTTTTAGAATTATGAATAAAATAATAAAACAAACTAAACTAATAAAATAAATCAAATCAAATGAGAGAAACAGTAACCAGGGTTTTTAGTATCCACCACTATTTTTATTTAATTACTGAAGTGAAACATAACTCCTGAATATTTAGAGTCGTAAATATCACTGGGACGCCCTAGGCATGGTGCACCAAAAGTTCTAAGTCTAAGCATACACCATCAAATTGCGTTAGCGAGAAAATTGTACGAAACTAATTATAGGTCCACCAATAATACCTGACTATTTTCTAAGCATACCCCATCTAAGGATTTAACCCAAGCATGAAATATCAAATAAGTAGACAAATATATTTGCAACAAGTAGATTTTTAAAATAACAATTGTATACCAAAAGCATGGAATATCAAAAACCTAGGCCAAGCATGTACCATCTAACGAAATCACAATTGTTTAATAAAATTCAATAAATCAAAATCATGGAATTAATCTATTCAAATCATAATAGTCTGTATCAAATACTTCATTTAACTGATCTAAACTTTTAAGTGGTTTCAACATTAAACCCCGGTTACAAATTAATTAGCAAGACATGGAGTTGGGTTTATCACCCATAAAAATAATTAAGAAGAATAAAGAAGGAGAAGATTGAACCCTTAATTGTGCCTTTTCCACTTCTGGTTTTCTTCCTGTATTCTGTATTGTTCTCTTGTTGTAAAACTCTCCGGCCGATCTTCCCCTTCTTCACGCCACCAACCACAAAACTTCTTCTCTTTTTTTGTCTGCGTATTCTGACGCCTCTCCCCTCTATCCAAGAAAAACCTAAAGAACTCCAAAAGAAAAACTCTTGTATCAGCCTCCGTATCCTCCCTTTCGTCTGACTTTTCTCTTTCTTTCTATAGGCCGTCACCAATCACCTGACTTCCAAAAGAAGTCTAACACCTCTCACGTTTCTCTCCCTAGCTCAACAGCTTACCTACTCTATTCCCTCAAAACCTAAAACAATAAGCCTGCCAGAAACAGTCTAGCTCACAACCTATCCATCGCACCTCCCAGAGAAAGCCTATCAGTCCATTAGCCAACGTAAACTAACACCGACCACTTTCCCTACTCTTGCCTTCCACCGAGATACACACCATACCACCTCTTCTCTTCCTGGCCTCACAAGTCACCGTCAACCTGCCACATCTCTACCCCCACCGTACTTCCACCTAGGCTCTCTACTTTCTCTTTTAATCCCTATTCTCTCACTTCCTTTTTTTTTTAGTACGTCGCCCCACACAAACAATTCAGAGTTCCCTGGCAACCTTCACAGCCTACCCAAGAAGGTATTATACTAACCAGTAGCTTGTGGATCCTGTTTATAAAACAAGGGTTTTGAAGTATGTTTGTTTTACCGTGCATTTAACGTTGCATACCAAAATAAGTGCATTTTTTATCGAGTACACTCTCTCATCTTTTAATAAGAACCTAACCCATTAGCAACAAAGCAGAGGTGGTAGTTGCAGGAAGCTTGCATCTTGTAGGTTTCTAGGCTTTAGGATCAACTACGCAAGGTTTGTCTTATTATATAGGGTATTCACCGTGCGATTACTGTCTCACCTTCTTTCACTCTTTTTTAGCCATCTTTATTTGTAACATTAGGAGTTATACGGTCATCCTATAAGTACATAAAAATAGTAAAATTAGTAAAAATTATAAATACTAGAAAATATAAATTAGGCGATAAAAATATATAAATTAAGTGCCCTCAGAGATAGAAGAAAACAAGGGGAGAGTTTCAGCCGGAAATTCCAGGGAGGAATTCTCTTAGAGATTCCTTGAACCTGTGTTGTATACAATGAGTTGTTTGAGTCACAAAAGAGGGGTGGAAGGTTCGGTTGAGCTCAGGAAGCTAAACAAAAGGAGAACAAATCATCACAGGAAAAGTTCCCTACTGTTGCTGAAGAACACGAAGGACAGAAGATAAGGCGACAGTTTCTTCAACCATTTTATCACGGTTCCTTCATTCACTTTGCAACGTTTATCTTGAACTTGAACTGTAACAGTTAATATGTAACGTCCTGAAAACGTTGCAGATTTCCTGTTTTACTATTTTTAGCTACTTTTCTTCTTCTCAAGCACTTTTAAGCCATGTACCAATCCTTTGAGGGTGTTTTGAGCAAGATGAGCTAAACCAACTACTGGGTATTTCATGAATGAATGATAACTATTTTTGATTCTTAATGACTTTTGCATTGATTTTTAATTGATTATAATTTTTCTTAATTAGTTGTGATTTTGTTTGATGGTGTATGCTGCGACTTGAGAGCTTTTGATGCGCCATGCTTGTGATTTACAGTTAATGTTTTAGAAATCTACTTTTAACAAAGAAACAAATTCAATAATAGGCTATAATTGTTAAAGAATCATTGTTGAAATCAATCAGAAGTGGTTTTGTTGGAATTCTGAGTTCCAGTTTATCCAAATATTGTTAAAATCTTTTAATTATTTTCTAGTTTAAATCAAAATTATGTCTAAAACGAATCTTCACAAGTCTCAGCGAAAAAAATACATTTTTACCACTATTTTAAAACGATCAATTGTATATGGACTTAATATTAAAACCCCCATGCTTTGTAAATCTGCATATTAGTTTATCATCCGCAACAACTGGTATTCTCATTTTGAAGATAAGTTCTGCAATGGATGGTTCAAAAAGGTGTTGAACTAGCTTAACATTCCATTCTCTCCCATTCTATTCCATAAGATCCTTAACCCCAAATATAATATTCGCTGTTACACACCCTTTGTCTTGGTTCTGGTGGATTATTCATACCCACAATCCATTTATCGAGCCATATCTTGACCTGTGTACCTTTCCCTACTCTCCAACAACTGTTATTTCTCAGAAACTCCATGTTTTTATGTAAGCCCTTCCAATCCCAAGAACAATCAATTTTCCTAGTAGCAGGGATCATGCTAGTATTAGGAAAATACTTTGCTTGGATCGGAACCCATATCTTGTCTGACGGAGAATAAATTCTCCAAGAAGCTCCAACAAGAAGAACTTGATTAAAAAATTTTAAATCTCTAAAGCCTTGATACCCACATCTTTACGTCTGCCTAGGTTTCTCCATGATGTTAAATAAGCTCATTTCTTTTCCTCAAAACCCCGCCAAAAATCCTTTTGGATAGAATTTATCTTGTTCACAGTATCCACATGAATTTGAAGAAAAGACATAAAATAAGATGTTATGGTATTAGTAACAGTCTTTATCAATTGGGACTTACCACATTGGGACAATGTTTTACTCCTCCAAAAAGATAATCTGCATTGAACTTTATCTATCAGATTAGTGAAACATTATTTTTTGCGATTGCCAATGATAAGAGGAATTCCAAGATATCTCTCATTTGGATTCATTTTTGGCACTTTTAATCTTCTAGTCAAGAGTCTACAGAATCTTTGAGGAACTAGAGTACGTACTGAAATGAACATTTTTTTTGATTTGTTAAATTAACCAGAAGCAGATCCAAAGTCACCAATGATATCAAGCAGGTTATTAACATTGTGAAGATCAGCAATAGTGAATAACAAGCAATCGCCAGCAAAAAATAAATGGGATATAAAAGGTGCACCTGAAGCAATCTTTATTCCTTTAATATTATTATTCTTCTCAGCAACAAGAAGTTGTTTATAGAAGGCCTCCATTGAAATTATGAAGTAAGGTGAGAGTGGATCACCTTGCCTAATGCCTCTAGTAGGTTGATAAGAATCACAAGGTTGTATATTTAAAATGATTGATATTTTTGTTGTACATATACACTGCATAATCAGATTACACCACTCTTTCCCAAAATCCATTGTATCCATAACATCCATCAAGAAATACCATTCTAGCATGTCAAGCTGTAGAGCAAGATAGTTTTTACTTTCATTCTTATTTCTCATGGTGTGAATAATTTCTTGAGAAAGTTGTATGTTGTCTGAAATATGTCTCCCAGGTAAATAAGCTGCTTTTAATGGTAAAATTATCTTCTCCATCATAGATTTTATTCTAGAAGATAAAATCTTAGATATGACTTTATAAGAAGTATTACAAAGACCAATATGTCTGAAATCTGTCCTGGAGCTTTCCAAGGCTTCATATCCTTCAATGCTTTATAAGTTTCAGTTGCTTCTAGTATCTTCATGAGAGTAGAATTATCCTCAACAATGATAGTTTTTGGAATACATTGCAGAATATTTTTATTCTTTGTGGGAATAGAGAAGTATGTAAAGATTTGTAATGAGAAGTAATAAGATTCTCTAAATATTGTCTTGAGGAATACCACTGACCATTACTATCTTTCAGAGCAACAATGTTGTTTCTACTTTTTCTTATATTAGCATTTGTATGAAAATATTTAGTGTTCCCATCCAATTCCATATATTACTGGTCTCTTGATCAGTTTGTATTTGTCCCCAAAAATCAGTTTGTATTTGATGGCCAAATATTCAATCTGCTGCTCATCTTGTATTACCTCATCATTCATGTTGTTATTTTGAACTTATTGATGAAAAAAGAAAAATATTGCTCTGAATATCCCCAAATTTCTCTCAATTCCATTTGGCTACAAACTTTCTAGTCATCATCAACCTTTTATGCAACTGATAGGCATGAGAACCAACAAAAGAATGCCTCGAAGAAGCCATAACTTCCTATTTAAAGAATCATCCTTTTTATAACATTGAAAATATTTCTAATTCTTCTTTCTATCTCCTTCAGCAGCAGTAGAATCCAATAAAATATGACAATAGTCTGAGCCTACTTATGGTAAATGAAGTAATTTAGCATCATAAAAATGGAGTATCCATTCATCATTTATGAGTGCTTTGTCCAATGTTGACTTTCTGGTGCTTGTACCATTCACATTACTTTACCAAGTAAAAGATATTCCAACATAACCCATGTCTTCCAAGCCAGCATCATTAATCATATTCACAAAAGAAGAATCTCTTGAAGAAGGAATAGAAGAATTATGAGAAGTACTTAAAGCAGAAGGTATATTCTCATTGCTAAAAATCATATTTAAATCACCAATGACCGCCCATGGATGTCTAACACTCTGTCACAAATCCTTGATGTAAGACCACTATTTTTCTTTATGACTAGTGTATGGAGAGCCATACATACAAGTAAGAAGCCATTCTGGCTTAGAAGGGTCATCTTGCACAAGACAATTTAGAATCCAAGAATCTGCGTTCACTACTTGAAACTGAAAGCCATCTTTCCATATTTTATTAGGCCACCAACTAAACCTCTAGATAAGATTAGTTTCTTATTTGGAAACTTAAAAGGTTTTATAAGTTTGCTCATTTTTTCTACACCTATTTTTGCTTCAGATATGAACAAAACATATGGGTTATACCTATATATCAAATCCTTAAGATGATCTATAGTGACCTTACTAGCAAAACCTTGAAAATTTCATGCTAAGACCCTCATGTTATGGATGACTAGTATATGAAGGAAAAACAATGCAAAGGAAATGATCGAAAACAAAAAAGCCAATGTTTAAAATGGAATGGAAAGAGTGTAGTATTACCCTATCAACATGGTTACCTTGATTATGTGGGTGATTCTTCTTTGTGACAATAGTAAAATCCTCATCATCTTCCATTTGAACACCATCCATGAAGTCTGTTAAGGTAGTATTGCCAGTATTGTTATCATTGCGTTTTAGGTCCATGCGATGAGTAAACAGAATGGGGCTTTTTAGGGATAGTTCAGTTCCTCCATTTGGTGTTTGTTGGCTTCTAGTTCTCTTACCTAAACTCTTTGCATCCATTAAATTATTAATCGATCTTTCTACCTGAATACTAGCATTTTCTTGAAGCGTCTCTTCCTCATCATTTTCCCCATTTGATAAAGCATTCTGATCTTTCAAATGATCCTCATATTCTTTATTGTCATAGCTCTAAGTTCCAGCTCCTTGGTAATTTCTTCACACATATCATCATTATGATCAATTATGTAGCACTTATTGCATATATTACGTGGTTGTTTCAACCAATGATATATAATCTATACAACATCTCCAGAATTTGCATCCACCATTCACCTCTCTTCATAGGCTTTTTTACATCCATCTCGATACCTGTTGTGATCATATTTCCGCATCTTGGTTTGCATTTTTTGGGTTCTATAGAAACCTTCCTTCCAAAATCCTTTATAGCTTCAGTAATAACATCCATATGATGATGTTCAAGAAGAATCTCCTTAAACTGAACATTCCATTCTTGCTTTTCAAAACTCCAGTCTTTGATAACTATCTCAGTAGTATATTCTTGAAGTGCAAGGAGAAATCTATTGACAATCCAGGGAGATTTTTTAATAACCTCATTCACATCTTTTTGAGAGTTGAACTTAAGGATATATAGGTTTTTTCTCACAACTTTTAGTTCCCTTCTTTTGTACTTCTTCCACAGTAAACTTAACTCATCCTTCACATCAGATTTCTCTATGTTATCCTCAGTCATAAGCTTTCCAATCGAACTATGCGACCAAACTTTAGCTGCTTCATTCAAATTCTTAGATGTACCAATGACTCTTCTTACCGGGTTCACAATATTTTTCCTAATTGTATCATTTTATCAGTAATGTTAATGATGTAGTATTGGTATTGGACTCCATGAGATTGCAGGCAAAATTTTTGCTAAAAGGTGTTGAATAAAAGATACGAGAAAAATAATAACAAGTTTTGTATCTCGTGTATATGAAAGTTTCAAAGGTGGTTAAGCTAAAGATATTTTTTTTCCTAAAATAAAGTTGGGGATAGCTGATAATAGGAAATGTTTTGAATATTGTTTTTAGTCAACTGCATAATTTTCGAGTGATGATAGTATTCCCAAAAATCACGGAAGGCAATAGGGGGAGTTTAGTTTTTTGAATTTTCTTAGATGGAAACTTTTGAATGCAAGTTTGGCTCTTCTGGAAACTCATGGGATCAAATACCAGAAAAAGAACCTTACCCTGATAATCATATTGTAATATACTACTCCTTTCAGGCTTCATGATGTTGATCCGCAATATTGTTGTATTTGACAAAAGTGTCATATGCAAAACTGTCACAAGGATAATACTTATAATGTATACAAATATCCAAAACTGGATAAAACCCATTTACAATCAAGAGAACCTGCAAAAGGAACTTAGAAAACCATAATAATGTACTAAAACAACGAGAAAACTTAAGTTTGGATGAAGAAAATAAAAAAAATAAAAAAAACGAACCTAATAACTTATCCCTTAAGTAACTTTAGTAGGACTCGATTTTAGAAGCTTGAGTTCCTTTTTTTTTGTTGAAGGGAAAAGGGGTCCCTAAGAGCAACTGCAGCAGTTGGACCAGACCATCGACCAAATACCAAATCTGTTTGGTCGTTTAAAAAAAAAAACGCAACGAGAACATGAGTAAATATGATATTACGCTGTTGTAAATAAGCGTTAATTATCAAACGCTGTACTAAAGTAACGTATATTACACAGACGTTTAACTGTACAAGTGTTATGTTTTTGACGTTCATTTAGGTTAGCGTTTATAATATACGTTGCTGTAGTGAAGCGTTATATATTCAAAACGTCACTTTACTAAAGCGTTACCTAAACGTTACTATACTGAAGCGTTTTGATATAAAACATAGAAAAACGTCCTAGTAAAGTAGCGTCAAAACTCAAACGCTCTTCTAAAACAGCATTTCAAAAAAAAACGCCCACATATAGCAACGTTTGATAGACTAAACGTTGGTGCAGAGGACCGTTACTTTTGAAAACGCTGTTTTAATACGACGTTTCAAAAACGCTGTTCTTAATAAACATTTAATACGACGTTTCAAAAACGCTGTTTTAGTACAACGTTTCAAGAACAACCACTTCAGAAACGCTGTTTCAATACGACGTTTTAAAAAGAACGGTTCAAAAACGCTCTTTTATTACAACGTTTCAAAAACGCTGTTCTTAATAAACGTTTTGGTAGACGTTTTTCAGTAATGACGTTTGTTTTTTTAAACGTCCTCGTATAATGACGTTTTCCCAAAACGTTGTTTTACATTGGCGTCAGACTATATCTGTTTTGGACCATTTTCTTGACTAAACATGATCGAATACTGTTCACTTTTGGACCAAATACTACATTTACTCGTCCGTTGCGGCTCACAAAATCGGACCAAAGACCATTTCTGGTGTTTACTCTTTGGTCTGATCGTCCACTGCAGTTGCTCTAAGACATTGGAAATGAGAGTTGATGAGATACACAGAGGAAGTGAGTTGAATTCCACCGTCCAGTTATATTCTCATGCATGATAAATTGGCATAAATTGTAAGTTAGAACATTTACATTTTCAAGGACAAACAAATTTAAATTCTTCAAAATTGATAATAATTTTTTTATTTATAGAACATGAGAATTAATACTCCAAGGAATATCTCCAGTATCATTCGAAATAGCTTTTGTCATATTAGCAGCATCTTTTTCAATTATTAACTTGACAAAGTTTAATCTTTTGGCAAAAACTAACCCAAGAAGAAGTACACATGTTTCTGAAATAAGTGGAATCAAAATTATTATTATGACTTCCAATTTGAAATCCTAAGTGATCTCAACTCATGTGCTCATTGATTTGGTATAAAAGCAACATCCACATTGATCTTGAAAAAAGAAACAAACAGTGGTTCTTATTGTTACACAAGACTTGCTGAGAGGTTATATAAATATGATCTTGATACTTCAGGGATACAAAGATTAAAATCCAAAGAAACTTTTTTGAGTATTTTACCAACAGAGAAATGAACTTATCAAGAATCATATCATTCCTCATTTTCCATGTATATATATTCCATAAAAGGAAAAGAACCATTACAAACTTCAACCCATATGAATCTTCCATCCACTTAATAAGAATGGTTTTAATATCTTCAACATCATGTGTTGAAGGAAAATCCCATAGTGGCATTGCTAATAACAATTCAGCCCATGGATAATTAAATTTCAAATGGACAATGGATTCTGCCTCAGGAATACGCAAATTACATATTTGATTATTATGTATATTGAATCTACCAATGTTATGCTTAACTGTCAAACCATTATGAATTACTTTCCAACCAAATATCTTAATTTTTGAAATAATATTTTTACTGAAATCCTAAAATTTTCTCTAAGGAAATTCATTTAAAGCCGGAGAAGTATGAGCAGTAGTTGAGATAATCTTGTAACAAGATTTTACAGAAAACTTTCCTGTTATACATGGTGACCAAATCAACCTATCTTTGGCATCATCTGCAGAATGTAGACTTCTTTGATAGCATTCACCAAATTTTTTGGCAAAACATCCTCAAGATAATTTCCATTCCATTTATTATATCTTGTATCAATCGAATCATATACATATTAAACAATTTCCGGAGGAGAATCTGACATAGGGGTGAAATGTTCTAGTTGATTTGGAACCCATGACTCCTGCAATATATTTATCCCAATGCCCTTAGAAATCTTCCAAAAGATTTTGTTTTCCAATATGGGTTTAACCTTCATTAAACTGTTCCAAATAAAGGAGCCTTTCTTATTTTCCTCTATACTCCAGAAAGATTTACCCTTGAGATATTTTGCAGAAATTTTTTGAGCCCAAATAGCATTTTTAATCTCCAAAAATCTGTAAGAGAACTTGCAAATTAAAGAATGATTAACAACTTTTATACTTTGAATACCCAAACCTCCAGACTGTTGTTCCATACGAATTTTTCCTAGTTGATGGAATGTGTTTTCCTATTGTCAGCAGAGTGCCCCCACCAAAAACTACGCTGGATCTTTTTAATTTACTGCAAAGTTCATTTTGGCAATATGCACACACCTATAAAGAAGATAATAATTGATGATGCAATTGTTTTAGAAAAAACTGTCCTCCCTGCAAGATTCAAGAAATGTTGTCTCCATCCAGATAGTATATAATTAAATTTTTTATTAAGAAAATCAAAACTTGATATCTAATAATCAGATTTCAGGGAATAAATTCCTAAATACTTATTATAAATCCTCACTTCTTTGACTCCAACTCCTTGAATGATTATATGTTTTCTCAATTCATTATTACCTTTACTAAAAGAATAAAATATTTTGAATAATTGATCATCTGCACAGACAGATTATCATAAGTGGTAAGTATCTCCTTCAGATTCTTCACATTGATTCTTTAATTTTCTCCAAAAAAAATAAGCATTTGCAAACATTAGATGGCTAATTGTTGGAGCCCATCTATTTATTTTATATCTTTGATATAAGCCTTATTATTCATATTGTTGCATTAGAATAGATAAACCTTGTCGACTTATTATGAATAATGTTGGAGACAATGGTCATCCTTGAAGAATTCTCCTTTTCACTTCTAAATAGTCCCCGTGGACCATCATTAATGTTTATAGAAAAATAAGAATTTGTTACACAATTCATAATCAAAGAATGACAAAGTCCATTAATCCCCATAAATTTCAGCATATCTCCTAGAAAATTCCAATTGACATGATCATATGTTTTAGCCATAACTACTTTCAACGCACAATATCCATCTGTAGCATTTGAAGTTTACATTGAATGAAGAAATTCGTTTGCAACCATTATATTGTCCAAAATTTGTCGACCAGGGACAAATGGATTCTGGGACCATTATATAAAATTATGAAGAAAAGGTTTAATTCTGTTTTTCAGAAGTTTAGCAACAATCTTGTATAAAACATTGCAATGTACAATTCGTCTATATTCAGAAGGGTTTCTTGGTTTTTAATTTTTGGAATCAGAGAAATGTTAGTATGGTTTAAAGGATTTGGAAACTTAGCATACACAAAGATATATTTTATTAGATTAAAAAATCAGCATGTACAATGGACCAACCACTAGTACAAATTTGGGCTTAGGTGACAGTTCAAAATCCTAAATCATGACAGTTCACAAATTAACTGTCACAAAAGAATAAGCTACGAGATATAAGCGACAATTTCTTACCAAAACTCACACTAATAATGGTGAAAAATCGTGAAAGTTTATTAAATGTTACTTAATAACTATACGATGACAGTTTTTTTAGAAAAATATTAGTGTACATTGATGTATAATAACATTTATAAACTGTTACTATTCTTAAGCTATTGTAACTGTTTCATATAAGAACAGTTATAAAAGTGTATAGTTATAGATGACTTTTCTTTTCACTACCGCCACTTCCATTTATAGTGACAGTTCTGATCCAAAACAACGCTTATTCATATAATCTATCATAAAGCATTCTCAATTACACACGATGTTGTTAGTTTGAGTTCTTAGGTTTTTTTTCCGAAGAGTGGGATGTACTATGGGAGGTATGTTTGTAACTTCTGTTAGTGGGTCTCGACACCTTCGCCTCTCATCTCAGTTATCTTAAAGAGGATTTCTCACCCAAAAAAATCAGGCAAATCCCATCTCTTTCTTTTCTTGGTTTCTTCTCTTGGTTTTTTCACGGTAAATTTAGAACCTAAAAAGGGGATGATAAGATTATCAGACTTCTCACCAAATTAGATGAACTAATCAACATGGGTTATACTAAGGTTATCATCCCCTTTTTTCGTTCGTATTGAAAAACTTAATTTTCTTATTTTATTCTTCATGTTTTCTTGCCCTAATTTTATTGATTCCAATTTTTTCAATGTTAACCTAATATATTCTTTCTAAAATCTATAATAAAAGTAGTAATTTTGAGTTAAACCTATGAAAAGAAATTCTGATTTTTGTAATGGCGTCGGTACAAGTAACTGGTTCAGGGATGGGTACCAGAAGCTTATTGCCTCCTTTTGATGGACTAAGTAGATCCGATGTTAAGTTTTCAATTTCTTCTGCTGCAGTTAATTCTTCATGGTTAGGGATTATCAACAGGTCTTTGTCAAAGCTGTTATTTCTGTTCCTCTTAAGGTATTGTTTTTAATCTTCCTTTTGCACTCTTAAATGATTGAGAGTAAATAATTAGTTTTGGGTTTTGGTTACTATTTGGATAAGATTAGTTCTGGGTTTTAGTCTTCTTTTACAAAAAATATGGGAATTTTCATAGATATTCAGAGAATTAGAAGTTTCCTACAATTTGTTTTTCTCCAGGCCTGGGATTAAATGAAGAGGTACATCCTAGCATGGAGTCCAGTACAAAATTTAGTGATTTTAAGGGTGTTGATGAGATGGCTGGCATTTGTAAAGCAATGGCTTGCAGGGAATGTGCTGTCATCATCTGCATTAAAGGTACTGTTCTTTTTTGTCAACATCACCTTTTGGTTATATTGGTGTCATCCACATTACATATTCCCCAAGGAGCAAAATAATATATTTAAAATCATGATAAATCTCATTAACATCTTCTGCTTTAGCTGTTTTAGTGCATTTGTGGGACGTTCTGTGTTCTAGTGCATTTGTGTTGCATATTGCTGAGAGTTTTCAGTTTGTGTAGGTTTTGCGGAGTTTAGGTAATCTCATAGCCAGTGACAGTCACCAAACTTATGTACTTACTGTTGGACATGATACTACAGGTTAGATAATTGCCTTCTGATTTTTATTGTGTGCAATTGAATCTTTTATCACTTAACATTCGAGGATACTAAATCATTTTAAGTTTCCAGAAAATGTCGTGTTGGCTCTTGTAAAATGCTTAAGATATGAGCATCGGGTGTTGAATATTGTATGTTTTCCTTACTGACAACTCTTATGTGGTACTATATTTGTCTAACCACTCATTTGATATTTTTTCTAATGGTGTAGGAGGCAGCCTGGTTTTTATCCAACATAGCAACAGGTACTCTTGCTCACAAGTAGTTGATATACTCTGGCGAGGCAACGTCTTTGTTGCTACATCTTCTTTCTGCTGCTCCATTTGGCATAAGAAAGGAGGTAGCATATTCACTTGGTAACCTTTGTGTCGCTCCAGTTGAAGGAAATGGCCAACCTAACATTATCCTAATCATTTGATTTCACTTGTTAGTATAGGATGCATTCAAGGATTTGTAAATTTAGTTAGATTTGCTGATATTGAAGCCGCAAGGCTAGGCCTTCAGTTCTTAGAGCTAGTAAATATAAATATTTTCATCTGGTCTGCAATGATTGATTCTATATGTGTTCCTTATTTGCTAGGAGTTTGCACAAACATTTTCTATACTATGCTCCGTTTTTAGTAATTATACTTGATTATTGTAATATCAAGTTAGTAATTATACTCGAAGCTGTGTTTACATTGTAGCATCATATGAAGGGAAAATATCAAAATGCTATTATTACAACGATAAGATTTGGATCCTCTATCGAGTGTATATTAATTCAAAAAGGATTGAGATATGAATGTGTTTTTAAGCATCAAATACCTGAATCCTTTTGATAATTTATGTTGGAACTTTTTTCTAAAGCTTCGTATAAATGTTTACATAATTTGTGCAGGTCATGAGGGGGATGCCTGATGGAGAGGGGCCAAAACTTGTCGAACGGGAAGATGGTATTGATGCTAAGGAAAGATTTCAGTTCCATCAGCACGAAGACCTCAGAATATTGGCAAATGGGTTAGTTGATAAGTACTTTGGTGAAGATTACGGCCTTGAGGAGTAGAAACAACTTGGTTTGGATCTCAGGACTCAGGCTTCTTAAGCATCACCTTCATGTTGTATGAAAATTATTTAAGCACTAGTGATCCCTTGTAGAGTTAGTACTACGTGATGGTATTGGTACTTTCTTGTTGGTTTTAGCGAGTTTATTTTACTTTTCGAGTTCGTGCTTTGTATAATATTAATGTCTACATGTCAAACATGTGGTTCGTAGGGAGCTGTGGGAAATCCTTCTTTTATCCACTATTGGGAAAGTTCTTCCTGCAGCGTTTTCTCACAGCGGCGCTACCTCCTCTTTCGCGAACACCAAAATCTAACTGGTAAGGCGTTAATGAGATCTTTGTTTTCAGTTGCATATATCTATTTGATTTTTGATTGCTTAAGTTGTCAACTTAATACACAATTTCCTTATTCATATCCTGTTTTTGTAGATTCTCAAGGCAATGGGATTGCCTAAGATGTCATCATCTTCTTTAAAGCTGTCACTACGACCGGTGATAATGTATTCTTAGATCTCCACATTCTAATGTCATTACACCTATCCTTTATTGACACAGAACATTATTTGCCAAAGTCTTCCGTCATATATATGGCTTACCACCAGAAGAAACATGGGGAGAGAGTGAAACTTCAAAGCAAGAAATCTGGGTTTCTGTCTGATTTATCTGGGTTTGTTGATACAAATTCAGAACTTAAGTTTAAATTGGGGTTTTGATGCGAACTGAATTAGGAGCTCGTCTATGACTTGAGATGAACAAGAATTTGGGTTTACTGATTTGAGGAAATGTTTGTTGGTGTGGGGGGCAAGGAGAGTGAGAGATTTATTTGCTGCAGCAAAAAAGCGGTCTTCGTGTATAATTTTCATTGATGAGATGGATGCAATAGGAGGGAGCCATAACCCTAAGGATCAATAGTACATGAAAGTGACTTTGAATCAGTTGCTTGTCGAGCTTTGATGGCTTTAAACAAAATGATAGCATTATAGTTATTGCTGCGACCAACTTCTCCAAGTCTTTGGATAAAACACTTATTAGTCCTGGGCGTTTTGACCGTAACATTGTTGTTCCCAATCCTAATGTTGAAGGATGGAGACATATCAAGGAATCTCACATGTCAAAGGTAAATGATTTTTTTTTTTTTGTATATAATTTCAGCACAAATTGTTATATTAGTTGTTTGCTCGTCTTTGAAAATCTGACCTTTTGTAACTTATAATTTGCAGGGGTAAGATTCAAACCCCTCAGTGAATCTTTCAAACTGTTTTCTATGTTAGTGGGTTGCTAGATTGTAGCATGTTGTTATCTAGACACATGTTACACAGACAAAAGAAAACGATTAAGACACGTTCACTGCTTTGCCTTAGTTATAGATTAGGGCAAAAGAGAATTTTTTTTGTTGTTATTTACAGGTTTTTTTAGATCTAGGAAACCGCATGCGCTAAAACTCTTTCTCGGAATTCTTCAGAGATTGAGTGAATCTAATTACTGGTGGTAGAGGTGTGTTTTTCAAGCCCCAATCAAATCTAGGGTTGCATAATCATTAGAAAATAGCAAATTTTGTGAACAAACCTATGGTTTTATCGGTGATTTTTTGTAAAAGAGTTTGATGGTGGTGGCGATAACTGTTGTGGCAGAAGAGGTGATGATTCCTGTTATCTCTTTGATTTTTTTTTTGGGGAGGAAGAGATTCAGAGAGAAGTCAAGAAGAAGAAATGAAGTAACACCTACAAGAACTAGAGCTGTTAATGGTCTCCTTATTATACTTCTTCTCATCGGTGACAAGGGCAAGTCTTTCTTCTCTAATTTTACTTTTTTGAAAATCAGCTCATGAATAGTTGTTTTGTTTTATCTCATTTTACTAGTGGTTTAATCAACTAGATACGATTTCATCAAATTGAGTGACTGTGTATATCATATAATTCACTGTCGTTATATGATTTTTTTTTGGGTATTTGGGCTAAGAATGATAGCCAATTTTTAGCTGATGGTGATTGGATTGAAGAATGAGTTTTTTTATGGACTGATGATTATCACTATAATTTCTTTTGTTTGTGCTTTCGGATGGAGAAGCTCTATGTTGGTTTTGCCAATCATTGGGGATTAAGTGATAAAAATTATGGATAACCTTAATTTAATCACGTGGACTGTCTAGTGTTGGAGCCATTCTTCGACATGTATTGATATATATATATATATTGGCTTCTAATCTCTCAATCATTTTTATGTTCTTATTTTTGACTGTGTTTAATTATGCATTAGGGTTCGCTTTTTTTTCTTTACTGGTATTTGGGTGATTCTCCTCTTGAATTTTTACTGATGGCTTAAACTTGCAGCTGAATGAAATTCTATCATAAAATTCATACATCTAGGATCATGCTTTAAGCCGGTGAAACGTAGTTCGGGTAATTGATCCTTCTGATGTGCTTAGTAGAAAAAAAAAATTCTCTTACACATAATTGATTATTTTTTGAATTATTCTCTTAGTAGTGGATCAGTACTTAGCTGAAGTGAATGTTGTCATCTACATCCAGAACATTGTTGTACTTGATTCATGTCAAGTTGATGTCCATCGCCTAGGTCCTTGAAAACTTGTTACCCCTAAAACCCCTTAAAAACTATTTTTTTTTTGTAGTTATTAACATTTTTTTCTCAAGGTTTAAACTTGCCTCACGGTAATCCTAGTCAAACAGTTCACCCTTGAATAGTTACTTCCTTATTGTTTTCTCCTACTTCTCTCTCTTGTTTCTTGCTCGGAATTTAGATCTTTGCTTACATGTAATGTTTTTATAGACATCTAAGTAGGGTGGGTTTAAATTAAACAAGGAGTTATTGTCTATTAGAATTTATCTAGTGTTAATCGTTCTAATCTGCATATGGAAAATGTGTTACTTTGTATTCCTATTTACATATAATTATCGGAAGTTCAAATTTTGTCTTTGAACAAGAAAGTTTGATGCATAATCAGGGTTGCACTTGTTCTATTGCAAATAGACAGACTTTATTGTTGTTTCTCTGTTATATGTGATTCAGATGGAGGTGCAACAGATATGGAAAGGATTTTGTCATTTTATTGGTATAAAGGTAGTCACTCGCATCCTTTATGTTGTTTTCAGTTATTTTACTCCATGATATTAGAACCGGTTAAACAAAAAATGCTTGTTAATCTTCGCAACATCAAGGGAAGTTAAAGGATCTGTTAAAATTCTTACAGTTGTTCGTCCAATAAAGAATTAATAGATAGGGAAACCTTTCCAGTATTACATCTTTCATTGTTTTCATGGAGGAAAGCTTAAGTGGTCTTGTAATATCCCGACATGAAAGATGAAGGATGTTTGATTATTTTTTTTTTTTTGGTATCGACATGTTTTGGATATCGATCTTTTATTATCTAAAAATATGATCTGCTTTACAGGTATCAAGAATACTTTGCTCCAGGAGTTTACAGTGAAGGCTACAACTGTAAAAATTCTTCTAAAGATGGAGAGAGCAAGACCTCCAAACAAGAAGGCAGTGGAAACTACTGAATTTAGTGCATTAAAGTTCATGATTTTTCTTCTTTTGTAATGAAGGAATGATCTTTTATTTATTTTGTCCTTAGTTCTATCATTTTGTTGAACCTTAAATTCAGAAAAATACAAAAATAAATAAATTTAGCTCTCCTTTTCAATTTAAAGTATCACATGTAACTTTAACTGCAATAAGTTCTATATATGATAGCTGTAGAAAATCTGTTACCCTTGAGCTAGGTGTATGATGACAGTTTAACAAGTAATGTGTCACATAATAGGGTTTACATGGCAGTTTTATCTAGATATACTTAGCTACTATGACAGGTTCATGAAAAAACAGTTACCCTAGTACAAGAAATCGTGTTTTCGATGACAGTTTTATTAGAAGATGTTACCGTTACTTGTCAACAATGACAGGTTTATGAAGAAATTGTTATTTTAGTACAGGAAATCAATTTTTTTATGACAGTTCTTATTAAAAATATCACCGTATCTAGTCAACAAAAACAGCTTTATGACATAACTGCTACCTATAGTCATGATACCGTAACATTTTTTGTAAGACCTTTTGTAACAAGGGCTTTAGTGACAGTGCAAAATAAATTCAAAACTTTCACATTAATAGTTCAGTGACAGTTTTTAACTGTTACCTAAGCCCCTTTTTGTACTAGTGAACAATTTTTGTAAAAAAAGGGAGAAAAACCATCTGGACCGGGAGATATATATGACCCCATCTTTACAATAATATTCCAAATCCCTTCTTATGTTGGAATTCTAGCAATACCTTTATTTTATTCTTGGTTTATAGAAGTAGAATTTGATATATCAATTCTTAGTAGGTTCTGACTTTGTGATTGCTGAAATAAAGATTGAAAATAACTGACCAATTCTTGAGCAATTTCTTCTTGAGATGTAATCCATGACAAATCTTCTTTTTGGAGATGACTGATGGTATTTTTCTTACGTCATTGTGGTACTGACAAATGAAAATGAAGCGTGTTTCTATCTCTAGTTTTTGCCAAATTTTGTTCATTCTCTGATCCCAATATGTAGCCTCCATAACCAAATAATCATTCAATTGAGTTATGATTAACTTTTCTTGTTGTATATTAAAATAAGAAGGTCTCCTAGATTGAATTTTCAATAGTTTACTTAACAACAAAAAAAAATCTTATGTTTTACACATCCAATTCTGGTACGACTTCATTGTATGTGAAAGGACCCCAGTTTAATTTTTTGGCTTGCACATCATCTTTAGGATTTTGAGACCAACATTCCCAAACTTTGTCTTTAAATTCTGGATGACTAATCTGAAATGCTTCAAATTTATAACTTGGTGCTACTCTAGCAATATTCCTTGAAATATTAAGAAGTATGGGAGCATTATCACTAGCTATTCTTGGTAAATGAAGGATCCTTGCACTATGAAAAGAAATACACCAGTCTGGAGTAGCCTCTACCCTGTCTAGTCTTTGTGTATTTAGAGATAAATCTTACGACCATTACTCCAAGTATATGCCGGGCCACTGAATCCCAACTCAATTAAGTGATTTATTGAATAAAGGAATTGAAGTAAGAGATATTGGCATCTAAAACTGGCAACCCATCAATTTTTTTATTTCCAGAAGATATTGTATTAAAATCACCAATAAAAATTTGATGAATTGGAATTGTTGACCCTGAAAAGTTAAATACTGCCAAAAAAATTCTATTTCTAAAACTCTACGGGCACCGTAAATAAAAAACAAGTGTCAAGTTGGTCCTAGAAAATCATTTTGAATCTTAGCATGAATAAGATTTGAAGAAGAAGAAGCTATTTAAATTCACAGACTCATTCCACGTCAACCATAAACCATCACTTCTCCAACCGAAGGAACAATACAAGAATGAGCTTAATTAAATTAATGATTTTTTTTTATTAGCCACTTCTTTTGACATCTTTGTTTCAGATTGAAAAACCATGGTTGAACCCCTGAGGAATGAATGTAAAACACGAATTGTTGGTTATTCCTAAACCGCAACAATTCCATGAAAATATTAACATGGAAGATGTGGCAATTTTGGGATAGCCGTTGTACCACAATCTTCATTCGAACCAAACGCGTTTCTCCTTGTAATTTTGGGATTAAGAGAGTGATTGTTTATATATAATTCTTCTGGAATTCTCTTAGGGAATTTTGATTCAACAGAGGTACCTGCAGATGGAGAAAAAATTATTTCACTGATTCTAGCTAGTTGTTTCTAATTTGTACGAGTATTATAACATGCATTCAACTTGCAAGAGATGAACCAATTGAGGGATACCATGATGTTTGATATATCTATAATATTCTAGTTTCTTCCACTCATGGTGGTACGGGTTTCACTTTTGGTGGTGGAGGTTCTCCTTTTGGTGGTGAAGGTTCAACTCCTGGAAGTCAAAGAAGTTTGAGAAGTCATGGAAGTCAAATAAGTCATCGTTCTACCCCAAATATTATGCAAGAGTCTCAACTTGACATGGAAACAACTCAACTACAAACTTATAGTGGTGGATTGAAAGTTGAACAACTCAGCTACAAATTTCCTAGTGGTGGCTTGAATATCAAAGCAACTCGGCAATGTACTCTTTATACCCCAATTGCCTCAACCACGTCAGCATTTCACCTATTTCAAGATTGCTATCGTGTTCCCCTATGCACAAATGATCCCCCTCAAGTACTTTTCAAGGTTATAGAGATGATTCTCCTGATTATACTCAACCACCAACTGAGACTCAAATCGGTGAGTTCTCTGCTATGTTGAACACCATTCTTGATCCTGAAAACCTGTCGACATGGATCTTTAATGGTTGCGAAATCAGTATTTATATATATATATATATATATAATTTCAAGCGTTTGACGTAATTATTCATTTTTTATTAATAAAAATTATCTTAATATTAATGTTCAAATAAAAACCTTTTTTATATTTCATTAAATTTTGATCAGAAATTACATTGAGACAACATAGTATAAACCGCTATAGCGGTAAAGAAATTTTATTTGAAATGGACAATTACATTTTGGTCAAAATAACTAACAACTACATTTAGATTAAACTAACTATAACTATTACATTTTCATTGATTTTTTAAACTTGTTGCACATTCATTCATTGTTTCAGTGAACGTTGTAAGAATCTTAGACATTTTCTGATTGTTAGAAAACTTCTCCACATAAATATGATTTTTTAAAGCTCCTTATTCACGATCTCTCGGTTAACTGGTCTTTTTATTTTTGGCTAAACGTTGGTTCTCAATGAACTCATCCATGTTAAAACCAGAATCCATATTACGAAATAAAATACAATAATTCAAAATGAAATTATGAGAAGTGTAAAGAAGGTGTGAGTTGAATTTTATAAGAGATTGAATTTTTAAAAGATTTACAGGCGTTGGATGATAAAGCATTGAGCGACATATATTTTACCTAGCGGTTAAGACTATGTCGTTGGCGACATTAACTTAATCGAGCGATCGAGTCGCTACTGAGCAGTCAAGAATCTACTGCTCGGTAGAGACTCTACCACGAATGGCAAAGTGGAAAATTTACCACTTTTTCATTTAGATTTATCATTTATGCATATCCATAGACGCACCAGAACTGGAAAATCAATAGATTTACCAGCTACATAGGAACCAACCTTATAGCAAGAGCTATTGGAAGGAGTTGTTTCTTTCCGATAAATTAGTATGGATAACAAAACTGACCAATATACATGGAAGAAGTGGATCCCACAATAAAAACATTCTCCTTTAACTTATACTTCGATTGAAGTACCGGTAGGACCCAAGATAGTAAAATTGGCATCCAAGTGTGGACGACACTCATTGCATCCTTCATTTTCCTTTTCCGTGATAGGAAATAATTTTTCGTCTAGTCCTTTGTTTTCTTAAACATTTAAACTTATTGAACTAGTGTTTTTTACTCCCTTCGTTTCAGGAAAATAATTATTTTTCCTATTTGTACAATTAGTAAGACAAGAATGAGAAAATAGTTTTTTAATTTATTTTTAAATTTACCCTCAAATGAAAAAGATGATGGAAAATGAAGGAAACTTTTTAAAAAGGATAATTTTAAAAGTTTATCCTAATAAAAATAAAAATAACTATTTTGCTGAAATAAAAATTTTAAGAAAAAATAATTTTCTTCTTAAAACGAAGGGAGTATTATTTAAAAAAAAAATTCAGATGGTAAACTGTTTGTCATCTATGATGTTTTAATACTAACTCAACTTTAAAGAGACGGAGTTTTGAAATATTCCATTTCATAGCCCTTTCTCCAATGAGTACTTTTTGAGTCTTCCAACATTTTGCTGAAAAGTGTCATGTCTTATAAGTAGTAGTTTTTTGTTTGTTTTTTTGAAAGAAGAAAAGATTTTAATAAATCCAAACCAGAAGGTACTATTAACCTCTGCTATTATGCAGATTACAATCAACCGCATCTCTACTTTCATTGCTCCTACTATCCATATCATATCTATCAGATCGAATGATTGGACGAACTACAGCTGGGGGTCACATCCCAATTTTGATTATAATTATTTACTCTAGCGAACTTAGCAAGCACTTTGCTGCTTTGTTGCTTGACCTGAGACTAGAACAACCAAAAACATTCCTAAGACTGTTAACTATAGACCTACAATCTTCAATATTGTACTGATCTTCCCATCTGACTTTACTCTGGTTTTTGATGCCTTCCATAACATCCATGTTGTTTCCTTCAATGATGATATTAGATTTGTTACCTTGTTTGATCCAATTTATTGCTTTAAGAAGACCCAGAGCTTTAGATTAAGTTTTCTCCAGATTGAGCTTAATTCATGAAATACTAATGTTTAAAATATTTGGGTAACTTTCATTTTGGATCACAAGTCAGTATTGGACACCACCAGCCAAATCTCTTAGTTAGCCTCACTGCATTACTTGGATGGTTATGGTTTTTCTGAACTAAGTGTTTAAGAAATCGGAAGATTGTATCCTAATTCTACATGACCCGTCATCTTTTCCGTAAAAGAAATCAATCTAAATTGCATCTCAGAGGTCTAGGTTACGATTATGTGACACCCCTTCGCTACAAGGAGCGATTCCTCACCTCATTGCCAGATTCTCAGCGTGAAAGTGCTAATTTTACTCGGCATGTTTTTACAGCAGTTTATTTTTATTTGTGTCCAAAAAGACATAGCATGACTAGTAACAACTGAACTAGAATTTAGGTTGATTATAAATCATTGACATCTACTAATGGTTGAACAATTTGCTGCTTAAAGTTGATAAGGTCAAGATGATTGACATAAGTGGCACTAATGAATTCAAAATTGTAAGACGTGCTCCTTCGAGCAATGTATTGTAGTCATTGTTGTTGCAGTTCCAATTTTGATACTTGCCAATATTGTTATTTGCAATTGCAGGTTTCAGCATCCATGGAGGGTGTTCAATGTTCATATTATTGAGATCATATACACATGTGGGCCTAAGGGAAACTCCAACGGTACGAGTATACCAAATACCAAAGAGTACAAAAATTTGCTCGTTTTTCATTTTTTACACAACGGTTTTGTGAGTAAATATGATCGCACGTCGTTTTAATTAGACATCTGTTATAAAACGCTATTTTAAAAGAACGTTAGGTGACACGGACGTTTCTGTAGTGGGACATATGTCGTTGGACGCACATTTGGGTGAGCGTTTCATATTCTGGAACCAGACGCACTTATAATGAGTATTTGCATTCTCGTACGGTTCCTTAATCAAATGTATGTTTAACGTCCACACTAATGGACGTTTAGTGATATACGTTGTGCCTAAAAGACGCCTGAATGCCAGAAGCCCCTTTATAATAGCGCTTAGTATTGAAACGTCCACCAACAGAAGCGTGAGCTGAGTTTCACGTTCACTTAAAGAAGCGTAATGAAGCACGTCCACCAGTGTAAGCGTTAATAAGGTTGGTGCTCCGGCGCTCTCCTAGGAGAGCTTCTGGTGCTCCGACGCTCTCCTAGGAGAGCTTCTGATGCTCCGGCGCTCTCCTAAGAGAGCGCCTGTTATGGACGTCTTTTTAATAGAACGTATTATATACGGACGTTATTTCAGTAGAACGTTTTAACCAGACGCTCATTTGGCTTGCGTTTCTTCTGCCAGCGTTCTCCTAGTGAAGCGTTACTTCATACGCATTCTTTTGTGAGCGTCTTATCAAACGCTTTTCAGGCACTGCGTCCGTGTTTTGAAACGCTTTCTTAACGAAGCGTTTTTTGTTAACGCATATTTACAAGAGCATGTGACTATATATATGTTTCAGAGTAAAACTGCTCTGGTACTGTACATATAGTCGCCGAAAATCCAAATTTAATCGCCTGTTGCGCTTGAATTTAGGCGACCAAAGAGTAAATATAATCTTTACTCTTTGGTCCCCTCGTCCGTTGGAGATGCCCTAAGGGAATGAGGGTGTTTAATGTTCTCTTTCAGGGAGACAAGGTGACTCTATTTTGTTTTTATTTTGGATATGTGTGTTTATTTTCATTGGTATTTGATTAATGTTTTTCTTCCTCTGATGTTGGATAAAGGTGGTAACAGGTTTTGTCTGAACTTGATATTTACGCTGTTGTTGGAGCCAATAAGCCTTTCCAGCTGATTGATGGTAGGATTTTGTAGGGGATGGTGAAGCTGTTAGCTTAAGCTTTGAAGGGGTTAGTGGAACCCCTGCTATAGTTAGTGGTATCTAGGGCTGCACAAAAAACCGAAAAACCGACAAAACCGTACCGAACCAAACTAAAAAAGACCGAACCGAGCCGAACCGAATATCTAAATGGTGATGAACGGTTATGAAAAAAAAAACCGGTTAATTTTGGTCCTACCCTAGAACCGAACCAAAAAAACCGATTAATAATAGCCATTGGATTCAGAGGGTTTTTAGCCGTTGATCTCTAACCCTAATATATCAAAAGAGAAAACCTAGATTTGTTTCATTCTTTCTTCCTGCGCCTCTCTCCGAAATGGTTAAAAAAAATGGTTACTACATAATGATGGCTAAAATCCTACCAAAAGGTTTCGTACTCTGTTCATTTGCTAGTGCTTTCTGGGTGCTCGTACGGTAGTATAGATTTCCATTTCTCCGGTATACAGTCTGTTTTCCAAAGATGAAAGGATTAGTATAATCATATATAAGCTAACAAGCTGAAGCATTTGAAGTTTCAAACTACTACGTGATATGAGATGTACAGCGTAAAAAATTGAGACTGAAGGTAGCCAAATATCGACTATTATTCACCAATTAGTTGATGACATGGAACTGAATTTCTGCAAGTCCAACTTACTAATAGTTAGATCTTACATCGTTTAATTTTAGTATTCTCGTTTGGTTTATGTTTCTTTTAGTAAAGGTCTAGGAAAAAAATAGTAGAAATGGATTAGGAAGGAATAATGTGTGAATGGAACATGAGTTGGTTGTTTTATTAAAAAAAAAATCTAAAAAAAATCGGTTAAAACCGAAAAAACCGAAACCGAGACGGTTAAAACCGAACCGAACCAAAAAGCTTAATGGTGACACTCGATTTTCAAAAGCGAAAAACCGAAACTCTCGGTTTTAATAATGGTTAGGGCAAAAACCGAACCGAACCGAACCGAACCATGTGCAGCCCTAGTGGTATCTGCAATTGAATTTTAGTAACACCTTCCTCAAGTGTAGGAGAAATTTTTCATGGGCTTAGATTAAAAAAATATTGTGGTTTTAAGACTTGGTCTGATTTTATATTTGTCTTGCAGGTACCTTGAAAGAGTCCAAGACATGGAAAGTTCTTACAAGAAGATTTATAAGAGATGGTTTCAAGGAATTTGACGAGGCCACTGCGACAAACCAAAAAGGCTAAGAAGAATAAACTTTCATGACTAATGGTGAGTTTTATATCCTCATGACTGTCTAATAATCAGATGATAGTTTTTGAATTTGGTTGATGATAAAACATAAGATAAGATGCACATTTGACATGAGCTTTGACTTGTAGTATGTGGTAGCAAATGAATGTTGTGTCTTAGGCTATTTTAGTGCCTATGTATCTTTTTCAACCTACATACTGGATAGCAACTGATGTGTGCACTTATCTTATAGAATTTTAAGTGTGCATTTGGCTAAGAGCGAGCAGCAATTAAAGCTTGCAGCAAGAAATGCATTGATCCCGGGAAAATTTTCTGGTTATAGCTTATATTTTCTTCATTTTCAGCAAATATTTTTATTGAAACGGATGTAGTATTTGTTATAGCTTCTAATTGAGAAGCTTTTTTGTCGATATTGGGTATTTAAATGGTGTCCTCTTGCCTATTAATAAAAGTTTGTAATTGTAATTGTGTCTAGTTCATCAAAAGATGTAAATATTTCTGAAAATTCATTTTTACTTGTTCAATTGTCTATTGCAGGATATTGTCAGATAATCTGCTTGAAGGACCCCGTCCTCCGGAGCTCAGAAAACTTACAAGCTTGAAGTGAATGTAAGCCAATTTTATATCCTATTTAGTGTGGTATTGTTTAGAATGTGTTTATTTTGCATCCTGTTTGATCAGCTTCTTACTCCAAGTAATACAGTTTATTTGAGTCAATATTCTTCAATAAAGTGTTCGCAATACAAGCATCTTAAGCGCAAAACAGGCTCAAGGCACTGTCGTGTTTGGTGTGCTACACTTTCAGCAATAACGCCAGCAAGGATAGTATTTCAAGTCCAAGTTTTTGACCCTTTTGCATTTTACTAACTGTATATGGTGTTTTCATGTATTTTGAAGGTATGATTATCAAATCTCACTTTCTCTTTACTTTACGGTGTCCTGTTTTGGGGTATTTAGGCTAGTTCTGCTGCATCCCCCCTGGTGATGTCTTGTTTTGATATGTGAATAGGATTGTTAGGACACATTGGACAGGAGAATACATTGAAGAGTGTGAAGTTTAATGTGTCATGAATCTGGACTGGAGTCTCTTGCCCAATATTTTACTTTTATTCTGTTAGTTATTACTGTTTCTGATCAACTTGTTTACACTTAGTCTTTCCATTACAAATGGTTCAGAACTACCTCTGTGATGCAGCTGACTAGGCTATTCGAAATGGTTCACAAATGCTGGTTGTCTATGATCGCGATGATGAGCTGGTAATCAACTTTCTTAACTGCCACTAATTTTATGCCATCAACAAGTTTTTAGACTAGTTTGAACCACTAGTTTTGCTGTTTTTGCTTCAGATGTTTGGTTTCAGCTCGTAGTTATGTGTTCAGAATGTCATCTTATTCTTCAAATTTACTCTTAATCTCAAGCCTTAAAAGCAAGTTCCAAGTTACCTTTTTGATTATCTTGTCAAAGATGCTGCTTCTTTTGTTTATTCTGTTTATGTGGATTGTTTGTAATCTTTACTGATGATATTGATCTAAGCTTGGGAATGACTTTCATCACTAGATGGAATGTTTTTGTATCGCTGGACTTAACATTAATCTTTGCTTACTTGTTTATTCTACTTGGTTTTTGATTCTCAACTCTTGTTTCGTACATGGGCACTTACTGCAATGGAAAAAATCCCCTTACATGTTCTTATTTTTATTGTTGTTGCCAGTTGGTAAGTGAGTAAGAGATCCATCTATGCATGCTGGGAAATGTGCAGCCAATGGTCTTCGCAAACTGTTTGCACAAAGTGGAAAACACAACGTTTCTTGAAGTGATATGAGGTATGTGCAATTAAGGATTTTGTTCTTATTATGTCGAAATTAGTCTGTTAATTAATGCCCATGTTTATTTTTGTTGCAGGTATTCCATTCCTAATTGTGTGCCTACATATCATTCTGCAATAGTTTTTCGAAATGAATTTCGGGAATGTTTGGAAGTCGTAATAGTTTGTACTAGTTTAGATCAAACTTTGTCTTAATTTTTTTTTTTTTTTGAACTCTAAATTCAATCAGTGGATTAAATGGGATTTTAAAATATATGAAATCAAATTCTATCTTAATTTTGAATTTAAATGCGAATTTCAATTTGGATTTTAATTTTCATTTTAGGCAGAGTCAGTTACTTGATTCAGCCCAGTCAGAATGACTCAATCTGATTCAGGCGATTCAGATTATATAAAAAAAAACAATATTAGATATAATTAAAAGACAAATCGACACTGTCTAAAAGCTTTTCTATTTTGTACTATTAAATGTTATTATACGACTGTGTCTACTAGTCTAAAAGGATGGACCGTTAGATTTAGATTTTGGAATGCAAACGCCAATTAAAACTGTCTTTTTTCGAATAAGATCCAAAATCTAGAACTGATCCTACTGTTGATAAAAACCGTCTTATAACTCGCGTCAACGACCTTTTTGACTGTCTTAAAACTTTTACTTTCCACTATTGTAGTGTTAGAGATTGCAAACCAAATTGCCCTTGCAAAGAGGCATGTCAGAAGAAGGTGGTCTTTTGTTAATTTTTTCTTGCTAGTTGCATAAAAGATAACTTGTGTCTTGAATCTTGACTATGTACTTGGTTCTTTCGGCCACAAGGAGGATGTCTTGTGTATTTTTTATAAGAAAAACTGACATTTATTGGGAATCTTCATATGTCATATCATCAGCCTCAACTTTGTTTGATAATTACTATGGCTATTTATGGTTTTTTTGTTCGAAATATCTCTATAGGTGGAATTGACATTGAATTCTCCACATTTAGTGAGAGACCATCTTAAATTGTCTTTTCCTTTTTCTAGAACTCTAATATCTTTAATTTTTCCACTTGCTGAATAGAGCAAATTTGGTTTAGCTTTTCTTTGTTCCAAATTTTGTCTTTAGTATTAATGAGATTTGAGACTCTCACCTGTTGGATATTTAGATTATTAGTTGAATGTATATTGAGGCCTCTTCTTCTGTCTTGATTGTTGCCAAACTAGTTACTGCCTTCCATCTTGATTTATTATGTATTTCCTATCTCCTAAATGTGGAATTCCTTGACCCATTGTAACCCTCTTTGTATGCTCCCTCATACCCAAGTGCCATTCTTTTTTAACCTTGTCTTGTATATAAATTTTATTTTTAAAATATTTAGATTTCAGGATCTTAACCTACATAACTTTTTTCTCATTTTCTATCCTCTAGGAATTTTTTGTAAGCATAGCTTCATTAAACACCTTTGTATCTTTGAAACCCAGACCTCCATCTCTTTTTTGTTTGCATGATTCATTCCATGCTTTAATGCAAAAACCTTTTGGATTCTTATTATTCTACCTATAGTTTCTTTGAAGAGCATCAATTTTCTTGATAATTTTGTTGGTCATTTGCATACACCCCATTTGATATTGAGACATAGTGTTTAGGGCAACTTGAATCTGTGTGGTTCTGCCCGCTTGATTGATTATCTTCCCTTGCCATGCTTGAAGCTTGTTGCTCATTTTATTAATAGTATCTTCAAAGCATATATCCTTGTTCCTTCCTATGAAAATGTTGATTGTTAAATATTTTTCAGATAAAGACATGTTTTAGGATAAATTTTTGATGTGAGAAATTTTTTGATGTGGGTAAGTGGGATGAATGGGAAGCTGACATGTGTTTTTTTGTAGTAAACGTACCTTAACTAATTTAGCTGGAGAATGTATATGTCCGTAAATACCCTCCTTTAAATCTTTTAATTTTTAGGAAATATATTGGGTTTGAAATATAGAGAGAAAAAAACACAATTAAATTCTATAGTTAAGTTTTCGTTTGACAATCATCTGCAACTTACCTTTTTTATCAATCTTAATTATATCTTAAATTTATACATTAAAATATGATGATATACACAAATAACCATAAAACATTTATTCTGAAAACAAACATGTTTAAGGATTGTAATTTTTATGGCACCATCATCCGATAAGAATGTTTTCTCAATCATGATTCTATCATTTAATTCATTTCCCGTATCTATTACCCTATAAATATTTATGATACATAAAGATAAAATATATGCTAGTTTATGCTCTACAAATAAAGAAAAAAAATCATATTTGTGAAAAATATAGACTTTATAATATATACTGTAAACGTTAACTTAGTAAAGTTTTAACATGCATACCAAATTTTAATGTTTAGATCATGGGAGTTTTGGAAAAATTGGGAAACTTCAAGAATTAAAAGATTTTACAAAAATTAGAGAAGGGTAATAATCCGTTTGAGTTACATTTGATTAAAACAATTGTAACATGAAGATACATGTGAGCTTTTCATTCGCCCCACATGCCCACATCAAAATATAGCCCACATCAAAAATATATCCCATGTTTTACATCTGGAGCATTGAAGAGATGTCTTGCTTGGCTTCTTCACTTAGGTTCTTGTTGAAATGCACACTTGATTTGCTTAAGTTCATCATTTGTCTAGTAGCATTGCTGAACTTAGTTATTATGTTTATGATGTTTTGAATAAATCTTCCCTCCGTATTAGAAAATAAGATGCAATCATATGCGAAAAACGGATGAGAAATCTTTGGACATTGAGATACAATCTTTACTGGAGAGATTAAGTTTTCATTAGTTGCAGACATAAACATTCTACTAAAACCTTCAATGCATAGTATAAATAGATATGGAGATAAAGCATTACCCTGCCTCAGACCCATGATAGGTTGAAATTATTATGGTGGTGAGACATTGAGAAGTATTGAGATAATTGGGGTGCTAATTAATACATTGGTGAATGAGTCTTCACCATTTAGAATTAAATCCCAGTCTTTGAAGAATCTTGATGAGAAAAACCAACTCAATTCTGTTAAAGGCTTTTGACATATCCAATTTTATAGCCACCATTCCTTTTGCAGATTTAGTTTTCTTAGTGTGACCAATAACTTCATGAGCAACGATGGTATTGTCTAAAATGTTTCTTCCTGGAACATAGGCAACTTGCCATGGAGATACACATCTTCTCAGGATCTTCTTTAATATGTTGGCTAGTAATTTTGAAATAATCTTATAACTTATGTTACAAAGGCTGATAGGTCTATAATCAGCTGCAGTTTCCACACAAAACTTCTTTGGGGTTATTACTTGATATGTCTTTTTCATCTGTTTCAGTAAATTGCCTACTCTGAAAAAATGTTAAACCATAGACACAATGTCATCTTCTACTATATCCAACACTTCTTATAAAATCCTGCCTGGAATCCATTTGGTCTTGGAGAGGCCTAAGAATTTATTTAAAAAAACCACTTCTCTAACTTCTTGTTTATTTGGAATCCTTGTAAGATCTTTGTTGTCTTTATCAGATATACAAGGATTTATTAGACTGAGAATGTCTGCATCTGGATTTGGATTAATGGTGGTTGTTACATGCTGAAATGTTATATTAAGATTTTTTCAATCTTTTCTCTTGTGCTATACCAGTCTCCCTTGTCATCTTTAATTGTGTCCATTTGGTCCCTTCTTCTTCTATAATTAGCTTTGGTGTGAAAATGCTCTGTGTTTCTTTCTTGATTCTTGAGGACTTGTTCTCTAGATTGTTGGTATAGAATATTCTGCTTCACTTCATAACACTTATGGAGTTCTTTTTGCAGATTATTAGCTTCATTTTGATTCTCTCTTGGGTTGCTTTGAGATTCTTTGATTTTTTTCTTGGATAACTTTGATTCTAGTATCAATATTGCCAAAATTATCTTTTTTCCATCTGCTCATAACATTCGTTGTTTTTAACAATTTTCTTGTGAGTTGATACGATCCAGTTTTCTTTTTTCTCCACTCTGCTTCCATCATAGGCTTAAAAGTTTTATGGTTTGTCCATGTTTCATAAACTCTGAAAGTTTTGAAATGATTGACATGTTAGGGTTGGTATTAAGCAGGATCATGGGGAATGGTATGAAGCAACAGGGATAAGATTTAGGTAAGAGTTTAAAACCTGGTATTCATTCTCTGCATTTTGGATTCCCTCGTAGTATTGGATAACTTGCATGTCCCAGTCTCCCATTTGTATATTGATGCTGCTCATATCCATTTGCGCCATTTGATTCACTTCTTAATACTCATCCATTGATGTTGTTTCATGCTCCATCTCAACCATCTGATCCATGTGAAATCTATTGTTGCTGCTAGTTCTGGATATTTCTCTTGTTCTCTTGCTTCTTCTAGCATTTAATTTGAACTTTCATGACCCCCTTCACCCACAAAATAAGTATAGATTATTGATACCGGATACCCATCTTCTGGAATAACAAACACCATTTTTTCCATCTTCTTTTTCCTTTATTCTTTTTTGGGGATATAAGGACTTGTTCTCCATGAGTATAAGTTGGATTGTTATCTCCAGGATCAATAAACTCCCCATAGTCCTACCCATACTTAAAAATGTACCCTGCAATAGTTTGGACATGATTTACTTTTTCTCACGTTCAAATTCAATATGATCAATGATTAAATAGGCTAGGCAAATTTTTTGGGTTGTTTCTGAGAATAAGTGGGAATCCATTGAGTGCACTTGGTTGCATTTTATGTCATTATACCCTTTAGCATTGGGTTAGTTAAAGTAAACTCAATAAGAACTCTTAAAACATTGGTGTCTATGGGGTTGCCATCTTCTTGTTCAAGCTTGATTGGATTTCCCAAAATGTTTGCGATCAGATTTCCATTTCAATGTTAAGAAATTTTGGAGGGAGCTTTTTGATGTCTACTCAAAATGTTGAGTATAGAAATCCATTTCTTTTGGAATCATCGAATGATTCCATTCTCTGAGAATGATTAGGTAACCATCTGCGCACCAAGGACCATTTTCCACAACTGCATTATACTTTTCCCATTCAAAGAACCTAAAGATGAACATGTTCTTCTCATGACCTCGAATTTGAAAATGCCCGTGACCCCAAGCCATAGTAGCCTCATACTCCCATGGTATGTTCACAAAAAACTTTTCCCATCAAGCTTTTTTCCCATTTCTTAATTCCCTTGCTGAGGTTGATGTGTGGGTATCAAATAATCACCCTGGTTTGTTTATCCTCTCCACTGCTTGTTTCCTTAAGTTGGTTGATTAGGTTAGAAACATCTCATTTGGACCTTCTTGCCATTGAGAAATTGAGAATAAAAGTAATAATGAAAAAAATGATGATGAGTTGATGAATTGAATCGCTGGTTGACCTATATATAATGGGAATGCATGATTTAAGCCTGTAATGTGTTGTGGAGAGATTTTTGATGTCTACTCAAAATTTTGAGTATAGAAATCCATTTCTTTTGGAATCATTGAAGGATTGCATTTCCTGAGAATGATTAGGTAACCATCTAAGCACCAAGGACCATTTTCCACAACTGTATTATACTTTTCCCATTCAAAGAACCTGAAGATGAAAATGTTCTTCTCATGACCTCGAATTAAAAAATGCCCATGACCCAAGCCATAGTAGCCTCATATTCAAAATTTTCCACTCCCATGGTATGTTCACAAAAAGCTTTCCCCATCAAGCTTTTTTTCCCATTTCTTAATTCCCTTGCTGAGGTTGATTTAAGGGTATCGAATAATCACCCTGGTTTGTTCATCCTCTCCACTGCTTGTTTCTTTAATTTTGTTGATTAGGTTAGAAATATCTCCTTTGGACCTTCTTGCCATTGAGAAATTGAGAATAGAAGTAATAATGAAAAAAATGATGATGAGTTGATGAATTGAATCGCTG
>JAJJMC010015859.1:5292360-5311501 GCA_023531435.1 Papaver californicum | reverse complement strand
AAATGATGATGAGTTGATGAATTGAATCGCTGGTTGACCTATATATAGTGGGAATGCATGATTTAAGTTTGTAATGTGTTGTGGAGAAACTGGAATGCTTGCCACTTATCTTGAATTTGACATGAAAGATCTTTAATTCACGTATTCGATGATCACAATGTTCTCGGTTTCCTTGATGATCTTGAAATTTCAAAACTTTTGTTTGAGTTTGCTTTAATTTATCATCTTTTCTTTCAAACAGAAAAAAGAATCTTACAGCCATGACAAAGCCTTTGGGAGACCGAAACCTTTAATCAGAGAGAACCTTTAATGCAAGAGAAAGACCATAATAACCTACCAATACCTGCTAGACATGGTTCAAACAAAACAAGGATAAAAGAGTAAGTTTTAAAATCGGACACCAAAAATTTTTTCTAGAAAAAGACTCCGATCAGGATTCAAATTAATGAAAGAAAATCGTTCTCATAAAACAAAATAATACATGCATATTCAGATTAGTTGGAACTTGGAACTCATTAATGGAGTAGACAAAACCGAGTTAACTCCGAGTCAAAGCTATCTAATAAGCAGTAGTTTATTGGGTGTTATGGCGAGAACCTTTTTTTTTTTGATCGATCAAGAGGAAATTCATTAAAGAGAGAAGGTACTTAAGAGGGGTACCTCAACCCAATGAATACAGCCGAAAACCGAAAAAAGGAGAAAACCGAAAGAAAAAACAAAAAATAACCCTACACAACTAGCTATATATTATGGAGGACGAAATAAATAATCCCATAATGTTATGGCGAGAACCTAACAAACGAACTTTTGAAGGAAAATGTTCTTCGATGGTGAGTTGACTATGGAAGCAAGACCGATTTTGTTGGCATGGGCTAAAGTTGCAGGACATCTTATTCGTATTAAATCTCTCTAACCATTCTGAATTGGTATTTAAATTTTGTATGAGTTTAGACTTTTGCTTAACTTATTTTCCTTGATTTTTTTCCCTACAGCTTGGAGATTATTGTACATTTGTATATTTTTTTCCTCTTGATAAATTTTCTCTTTTATTAAAAACTAAAAAAAAAATACTTCAAAAATAAATTAAAATAAAATAAAAAATAAACAAATCTTTCCTTTGTATTATTAGGATTTCATATGTAAAATGCATAACAAAAGGCCGTTTAATCGCCATCATTTTATAAAATACGTCATCACTGAGCAAAAATGGAAAATGGTGAGAAAATGTAGCTGATAATATAAAATTATTGATGCATATAATCATTGCGCAAGGTTTCTATTTCTATCAACACATCTCTGTTTCCACATTTTTGATGGATTATTTAGCAAATTGATGCAAAGCTACTATCCAAAAGAAAATAGTCCAAATCTTTGTATTGTTATTTTAATAAATTGTAACTAATAAATGTCAAATTATTGACTGATGCATAGAAGAACGCATTATAAATTAGATTATGGAGCCGAACATCTGTATACATGTATACATCTGTATATATGTATTGATATTTTTTTAAGCATGTCAAGTTATATATTTATATTATGTAAATTTGGTCGGATTTTCTCAACGAATCCGTTAACATGTGGCAACGACGCTTCCTATTATAAAGTTTTTTTTTCTTGACCAAAGGAAAATTATATGAAAACTTAAAAGATGAAAAATAAGAGAGAAAAGAGAAAATACAATCAGATGTTACCAACAATAGGTGGATCAAGAAAATGGATGTGCATGCTAACGTGCAACGGTTTTTGCCGTAGAAACCTTTGCTTGTTGATGTTGAATATTGTCAAAAAATTCGGTAATTTTATGATAGCTAATGAAGATTTACTGATTGCTACCCTTATGCCCTTCAATGGCATTGGTCGAAAGGCCCTTCTCCAATTCGTTGAGACAGAAGGTACTACACACCGCATCGAGCACTCTTATTCTTATGGGGAGGAAAGGCGCTGGACTATATCCCAACAACTAGCATTTCATAAGTTTTTCTTTTGAGAATTAAGGAATTTTGTGAAGTTTTTAATGTTTTGTGACCCTAGGACTACTGGTCTAAAGTTAAAGCTAGTTAAAATCTTTAAGTAAGAAATATCATGAGCAGGAAGAATAAGCTAAATCCTTGGATTTAGAGCATAAGGGCCCTAGCTGACCTAGTTGAATTCTCTGTCCCCGCCCTTTTGTGATTATGTTTTTTTCTTTATGTATAGGGACACGTGTGAAAGGAACCTACAACTAAGGCATGCACGCTCTCGTTTTGTTCCTGCCCCAGCTGTTGTTTCCATTTGGGCATCAAAGGTAGCTTGGAAGGTATCCCCAAAGCTCATACGAATCAAGAGAATGAAGCCGGCAAAACAACCCGATACGATCAGTTCTTCATTATAAATTGAGATATTCTTAAAACTTAAAGCATTTGAGTTAAGAAGTTGTTTTTTGACTCTGAAGCAAAAAAAGAAGTTGTTTTTTTAATTTCTGGAAGCAAAAAAGTCAGAAGCTAGTTTGGGTACACAATTTCAGAATGACTTCTAAAAGTAAAAAAGTTAACTTTTTGTGAAGCAAAATATTTTTTCTAACTTCTTCTTCTGGTATCCAAAGGTGTTTGGATACTATTTAAGAAATTGCTTTTTGATTTCTGAAAACAAAAAAGTCAAAAGTTAGTTTTCGGAATGATTTCTAGAAACAAAAAAATTTACTTTTTATAAAGCAAAAACATTTTACTTCTAACTTCTGCTTCTGGTATCTAAACATAGTTAAAGAGGATCCAGATCTTTTGTGTCCAAATTCTTTATGTCCCTCTGTCCCTGTGAATCCTAACACGACACATAGTCATAGTAAAATTCTAACTGAAACTACAATCTGATCAAAAAAAATTTTCTATAATTCTTGTAATGCCTGCAATATTGTCCAAATGGCGTTCCTATTATAAATTTAGGAATGAGTTTTGTAGTGCTTCCTTTAGTTAAAAAACGTAGGCATGTTCTGTTATTTTAGGTTTAGTAAAAATGATAGGCTTATTCTTATATTAAGGTAGTAGAAAGCTGTAATTTTATTATTTTGCAGATCATAAATGTAAATTAGTTTCAAAAACTTTTCGAAAGATCAATAAAATAAGGAAAAATGGATAGAAGAATAATTAGCATTTATTTATCCCGTGCAAAAATCAAACAAGCAAGCGTATCTTTGTAAAATCAAGAGGTAGCCGAGTATGGCATTGGCAAGATGAATGTTGATGGGTTGTCATATATATATACGATTCAGTGCAACCAAGAACGCGCGGTATTATTTAAATTATAGTATCAATTGATCATGTTTAATTCAGTATATATATCATATCATCCTTTGATATGGTTGGTGATGATGAGTCGATAATATGTGCATTTTGCTAGTTGTAGAACAAATTGGAGTTTTATAATCTTTATTAATAGTTATGAATAAATTTGCATGCCTATAAAAGGGAGTTTGTAAAGTTTATTTCATACACTTGCAATTGCACAAGGTCTCGTGATTAACTACATTTCATATGAACAGATTAACTTGTTATTTGAACATCAAGTAGTTACAATGATGAGAATTGCAAGCACTACTCCTTTGCTTATTACGCTTTCGCTTTTCGTTCTGATTGGAACCTTTCAAATTGAGGTTTGTAATGGAGATCTTGGATCGTTTGTCTCATCAATGATGCGGCCTGGGAGGGGTAATGGACGTGGAAAGGATCATGATGGAGACAAGGAAAATGATGACAAAAATCATGGAGACATTGGAGGACTAAAGATGAAGTTCTATGAGAAGACTTGCCCTAATGTTGATGTTGAAAAGATAGTAGAGACCATTACATGGAAGAATGCTGGCGCTAATCCTAGCTTGGGAGCTAAACTACTAAGAATGCAGTTCCACGATTGCTTTGTCAGGGTATGTTTTATGTATCTCTCTACCCTTCTACCAGCTGCCTATATTATTTAGCTAAAAATTATGCTCCGTCTCAGTACTTCTACTTTCTCAATTTAACCTATTTTTAAATAAAAATAAAAAAATAAGAATGGTGGTAGTAGTCATTATACCCCACGCTATAATCCAAAAGCTAAGCCACATTTTTCCATTTTGTGTTTGGAACTTGTGTCCCCTTATCTAGAGGAGTTGTTCCCAAAAATAAAATAAACATAAAAAATGAGTTTGACTGTTGGTTTAACTGTGGTAAGTTAGCTGGTTGCAGTCTGGCTTCCTGAGGACGTCGATTAATGTGTGAGACCAAGATGGTTTCGCATGTTTAAAATTTTAGCCATATTTTTAAAATAATTTATGAGTTTTTCGTTCATTTCTAATAATTTATGAGTTTCTCGTTCATTTCTAATAGTTTGTCTGATCTATTCTAATTTTTTTGTTGACTATATGCAGGGATGTGATGCATCAATATTACTAGACCCATCAACAAACAAGGCTAGTCCTCAAGTTGAGAAAGAAGCTGGACCTAATCTATCTGTATCTGGTTACGAAGTTATAGATGAAATCAAAACACGACTAGAAAAAGAATGCCGTGAAACTGTGTCATGCGCTGATATCATTGTGTTGGCTACTCGTGACGCCGTTTCATTCCAAGTAAAACCATAAACTGAAGAAGATAATTCATTAAGTTACTCTTTTATCTTCTTAATCTTAATAAATTTGGTTTGCTAATTGGGGAATATTTATGCAGTTCCAAAAACGGATGTGGGAAGTACCATTAGGGAGAAGAGATGGAAGGATTTCTCTTGCATCTGAAGCATTTGATAACTTGCCCTCTCCCTCCTCAAACTTCCAAATCCTTCAGAAGGCCTTTGCCGATA
This sequence comes from Papaver californicum, assembly GCA_023531435.1. Taxonomy (NCBI): domain Eukaryota; kingdom Viridiplantae; phylum Streptophyta; class Magnoliopsida; order Ranunculales; family Papaveraceae; genus Papaver; species Papaver californicum. Next base: position 5,306,692 of record JAJJMC010015859.1, on the reverse strand, counting down.
AAAATCTCGATACTAGAGATCTTGTTGCTCTCTCAGGTACGATTGATATATAGAGTTTTGCAAGAATCTGTATTAATCATGACTACGAGTACTATCTTACATTCTGAATACACAATGCAGGTGCACATACACTTGGAATCACACAATGTGGTATGATTGCCACGAGGCTTTTCAATTTTACCGGAAAAGGAGATACCGATCCATCTATCGAATCATCTTATGCAAATTCTTTGAAATCTAAATGCAGACAAAGCTTTGAAACAGTATTAGAAATGGATCCCGGTAGTTCGAAATTCTTCGATGGAAATTACTATAAAATTGTCAATCAAAAGAAGGGAATATTTGAATCTGATGCGACACTTCTTACAAACAGTTTTTCAGCTTCCATAGTGAAAGAGTTTGAGGATAATAACAAATTCTTTGCTGGTTTCGCAGCATCAATGGTCAAACTGGGAGGCACGGGTGTACTTACTAAAAAAAATGAAGGAGAGATTAGAAGAAAGTGCCGATTTGTTAACTAAGTACCGGTGAAGATGGTACTCATGAACTGAGGCCAAAATTTGTTTCTGACATAATTTACAGATATTTAAAATTTGATTTATGTTGCTTTTGCTTAATCTTTGTTTATGGGTAACTATTTTGTATACTGCAGTGGTTCTGATCTTGTGTTGTTTTGGGTTGGGCAACTTTCTGCTTCTTTTGATATTTTGTTCGTTCATTTTTACCGTTCCAGTCTGAGTTTGCTATCCAAGTGCATTTCATGTTTACTTCCAATGCCTTAAAAGAAATTCTAGCATGTCTCCATTTTCAAATAAAATTAATGCATCTTGTTGAAATTTATAGTAACAGCAGCAGCCATTCCTGACCATATGAAATGACTGTTCCTACTCTCAGCAAAAAAAAATTTGCCCCAGACCTACACGGCTCATATGCTTTTAAAAGGAGAAATAATTTTTGCTAAATCTATCAGTATATCTGTTTAGAAAGACAAAAACAAAAGCCGATATGAAGTTATTACTACCACAGTTGAATCTCAGGTTCAGTGTGGTATTGTGCAACAGCCTTCTTCTCATCATCATATTCATCTCATGTATGTCCACCGCGATTGTCATGGGCGTGGTGTTAGCGTATGAGCAAATAACAGACGCACAGAGAAAACTTTGAAGGGAAAACTTGATACTTCTGCAGAAGGGCCTATAAATAGGCTTTACGTCATAGAATGAAAAACTACCACTAGCTTCAGATCCTATAAAACAGGACATTGAAACCACTAACTAAGCCACAATGAAACCACTAACTAAACCACTAAAGACATGATCTTTTCAATCAAGTAATTCCTAAGGACTAGGACAGACTAAAGCTACAATTAGAAGAACAATAAATCTTAACACCCTTCCTTAAACTGAAATCTGCTGAGATCAGTTTAGAAAAGAGACTTCAGCAATTCTTTTAAGCATTCCCTTGAACAACATCTTCTGAAGAACACACCCCAAGCATTCTTCGCAGCTTCACGAATGCAGCTTGCTTAAGAGGTTTAGTCATAATATCAGCCACTTGATTCTCACTCTTACAGTACACCAAATCAACTATACCATCATTGCAAAGATTATGCAAGAAATGGTATCTAACATCACTATGTTTACTCCTTCCATGCAAGACAGGATTTTTTGAAATCTTGATTGCTGAAATGTTGTCACAGTAGATTACTGTTGGACCTTGTTGCTGACTTCGAAATGTTTCAAGCAATCTTCTCAACCAAATAGCTTGACATGAGGATGCAACAGCTGCAACAAACTCGGCTTCTGTAGTTGACAAGGTAATAATTTGTTGTTTCTTTGAGGACCATGATACAGCTCCGGAACTCATGATAAAAACAAAGCCAGAAGTACTTTTTCGATCTTCAACATCTCCAGCATAATCACTATCCGCAAAAACCAATCAAATTTGATTCACTACCACTTTTATAAAAGATGCCAGAGTCTGCAGTACCTTTCACATAACGAAAAATTCTCTTTGCTGATAGGAGATGAACTTCAGTTGGATTCTCCATGAATCGGCTGATCAAACTAACAGCATGCATAATATCTGGTCTTGTCGATGTCAAATACATAAGGCTCCCAACAATCTGCTTATATAGAGTATCATTTACCCTTTCTCCTGCTCCATGTTTTGTGAGTTTTAGACCAAGTTCAGTTGGAGTTGAGACTGGATTGCATTCTTTCATTTTGAACCTGTCTAAAATTTCAGAGACATATTTCTTTTGAGAAATGAAGATACCAGCAAGAGATTGCACTACTTCAATGCCCAGAAAATAGCGCATCAGCCCCAAATCTGTCATATCAAATTCATTCATCATAGATTTCTTAAAATCGACAAGCATGGCTTCATCATTACTAAGATAGATCAGGTCATCGACGTATAAGCTAACTATAAGCAGCTTCCCATCTACTCCAAATTTAATATACCGTGTATGTTCATAAGGGCATTTCAGAAAACCTTTCTTAGAAAAATAAGCATCTATACGACTATACCAAGCTCTAGGTGCTTGTTTTAGTCCATATAATGCCTTTTTTAACCTGTATACCTGATTTTCGTGACCTTCTTTCACATATCCAGGCGGTTGATCGATATGCACTTCTTCTTCCAATTCCCCATGCAAAAATGTCGACTTTACATCAAGTTGATAGACATGCCATGAGTTGTGAGCAGCAGTGGATAACAGCAACCGAATAGTGTCAAGCCTTGCTACTGGAGCAAATACTTCTTTGTAGTCGACGCCAAATTCTTGTTTGTACCCCTTTGCAACGAGTCGAGCCTTGTATTTATCAACTTCTCCATTCTCCTTCAAATTTATTTTGTAGACCCACTTGACACCAATAGTTTTGTGTTCGTTTGGGAGATCAGTCAGCTCCCAAGTGTTGTTCCTTACAATAGCAGCAATTTCATTATCCATTGCCTTCTGCCATTTTGCTTCTTTGACAGCATCTTCAAAAATTGTAGGATCACAATCTGAAAGCAGAGCAAAATAAGTAAGTGGATCCTCAGTTTGGTCAATTCCGGGTACCTCAAAATCCGTCATCCATCCGGGCCTCTTTCGGACACGACGTAAACGTGATTCAGCCGCTGCATCAGTAGAATTTGCAGTACTTGGTAAATTTTCAGCAGCTGATGGTGTTGATTCATTTTCTGGAACATTAGCTACTGGAATTTGTAGTTGCTGCTGTTGTAGAGGTTGTTGTTTTTGCCCTTCTTCTTCATTTTGTTCATCAAACAAGATTGTAAGAGGCTGCTGCTGCGAACAATTATTACTCCAATTCCAAGTGTTCTGCTCATCAAAAATGACATCTCTGCTGGTGACAATTTTCTTCTGAGTGGATTGAACAGTTTATAAGCCTTGGAAACTTCACTTATGCCAAGAAAGACACACTTTTCACCCTTATCATCAAGCTTCTTTCTTTTCTCATCCGGGACATGTGCATAAGCGATGCATCCAAATTTTTTGAAGTGATCTACTGCTGGTTTCCGACCACTCCATGCCTCATCGGGTGTCATGTTTTGAACAGAAAAAGTAGGACTTCTGTTCAACAAATGAATGCTCCAATTCACTGCCTCTGGCCAGAAATTCTTTGGCGTGCTCCCTCTTGCTAGCAAGCTTCTCACCATGTTGAGTATTGTTCTATTTTTCCTCTCCGAAACACCGTTCTGTTGCGGTGTATAAGCGGCTGTGAATTTCCTTCGAATACCTTGATCATCACAAAGACCTTCAAATTCTTTTGAACTGTATTCTCCACCACGATCAGTCCGGAAAGTTTTAATGACTTTTCCTGCTTCATTTTCAACTCAGGCTTTGAAGCTTTTAAATGTACTAAAAGCTTCCGATTTTTCCTGCAAAAAGTAAACCCATGTTTTTCTAGTATAATCATCAATGAAGGTAATGAAATATCTTTTACCCCCATTAGAAGATGGAGTTATCGGTCCACAAATGTCGGAATGTATCAGTTCCAGGACATGTTTTGCTCTCCACGACTTTCCTTGAGGGAATTGAGAGCGATGTTGTTTGCTAACAACACAATCTTCACAAAATTGAGAAGGAATATGAATTAGAGGGAGTCCCGTCACCATCCCTTTCTGTTGGAGAGCCTTTAATCCGCCAAAATTCAAATGGCCATATCGAAAATGCCAAAGCCATGAAGGGTCTTTAACTTCAGCCCTTAAGCAATGTTGAGATGTTCTTATCTTCAATGGAAATAGTCTGTTTGAACTCATCTGAATAACAACAATTGCTCCTCTTGAAGGATCATATATCTCACACCTATCTTTTTGAATAGTTATCACATAACCTTTTTCTTGTAACTGACCAACACTTGACAAATTACTTTTCAAGTCAGGAACATAAAAAACATTTGAAATAGTTTCTACAAAACCATTCTTGGTTCTGATATTTATTTCACCTTTTCCCATTACTTTTACGGTAGAACAATCACCAAAACTTACAGTAGAACGAAAGTCTTCATTTAAAGGAGAAAATAAAGACTTACTTCCACACATGTGGTTGCTGCAGCCTGTATCCACATACCAAACGTCTACCTCAGGTTCCTCATTGGCTTGATAAGCCATCAACAAAGTTTCTGCTTCCTTGTTTTCTGCAAAATTTGATTTCTCTCCTTTTTCTTTCTCATTAGGCAGTTTAGTATAACATTCGGAACGATAATGACCAAACTTATGACATCGAAATCATTCTACCTTGGATCTGTCGAGTTGTGAATTTTGTCCATGTTGGTAATGCCTGCTTCCATCTCTGTTGCCTCGGCCTCTCCTGCCTCTACCTCTACCTCTACCCCTTTCTCTGTAATGTGAGAACTGAGTAAAGGTGGAGGCCTTTAGAGCTTGCTCATCTTATTTGAACTGCGGTTCATCTTTTGTTCATGGACCAGTAGAGAGCTCTGAAGTTCATCAAGTGAGAGTTCATCTATATCCTTTGATTCTTCAATTGAACAGACAACATAATCATATTTTGGTGACAAGGAACGCAATATCTTCTCAACAATGATAATATCAGTCATCTTCTCACCATGAAATCGCATTTTGTTTGCAATTCCCATAGTTCTTGCACAATAGTTGGTGACAGATTCTCCATCACTCATTTGTAGAGTCTCAAAATCCCTTCTCAAGGCTTGAAGTTGTGCACGCTTCACTCTTGACGAGCCTTGATATTTTTGCTTCATTGAATCCCAAATATTCTTGGAAGTTTCTTTGCTAAGAATTGTTTCCAGGATATTTCTATCAATGGCTTGGAACAAGTAATTCTTTGCCTTCAAATCCTTTAGCTTCTTCCCTTCCAGTTCTGTTTTCTGTGCATCTATCAAGACAACATCACCTCCTGGTTCTCCAATTCCAGATGCAACAACGTGCCAATATTCTTTAGACCGTAGGAAGTTCTCCATTAACATGCTCCAATGATCATAATGACCATCGAAACGTGGAATTGCTGGTTGTACAAAACTGTCGGAAGCCATGAAAGAAGAACACACTCCAGAAACACTGTAACAAACAGTTGATTAGTGTTCTGGCTCTGATACCACTGTTAGTGTATGAGCAAATAACAGACGCATAGAGAAAACTTTGAAGGGAAAACTTGATACTTCTGTAACTAATAAAAGGGCCTATAAATAGGCTTTACATCAGAGAATGAAAAACTACCACTAGCTTCAGATCCTATAAAACAGGACAATGAAACCACTACCTAAGCCACAATGAAACCACTAACTAAACCACTAAAGACATGATCTTTTCAATCAAGTAATTCCTAAGGACTAGGACAGACTAAAGCTAGAGTTAGAAGAACAATAAATCTTAACACGTGGATTGCTACGATAACGAATCAAATGATCAACTAGCATTACTTGCTTTCAAAGATGTAATAACTCAAGATCCATTTGGAACAATTAGTTCTTGGAACAACAATAATAATGATTCTCTTCATTTCTGTGAGTGGAAAGGAGTTACGTGTAGTCGTCGTCATCGTAATAGAGTTACCGGGATTAATCTTCAATCCCAAAGATTGGTAGGTTCCTTATCGCCTTATATCGGAAACTTAAGCTTTCTTCAAGATCTTCTTCTCGGCAATAATAGTTTACAAGGTGAAATCCCGCAACAAATTAGTCGTCTTTCTCGATTAAAACGTTTGAGTCCTTCAAATAATTTATTGGAAGGAGAAAGTCCGGACAATATTTCTCATTGCTCCAATCTCATTCACCTTAATATTTCTCACAACAAGCTTGAGGGAAGCATTCCAAATGCATTAGGCAACCTGTCTAATCTCATAACTTTGGGTCTTAGAGATAATAATCTAACAGGAGAGATTTCAATTTCATTGAGTAACCTTTCATCTCTTACTGTTCTTGATCTTGGTTATAACAATTTGGAAGGAAGAATTCCAAGTACTCTAAGCCAACTATCAAGCTTAAAAGTTTTGGGTCTGGCTTCAAATAAGTTTTCAGGTATGGTCCCTTCTTCCCTCTACAATATCTCATCACTCGAAACCTTTTCAGTGATGTTTAATCAACTCCATGGCAGTATTCCTTTTGATATTGGCTTCACACTTCCAAATCTAAAACACTTATCCAATGCAGAAAACAACTTCACCGGAACCATTCCTAGTTCAATATCCAATATGTTTAAACTTAACGTTTTACAACTAAACGTAAATAACTTTGTTGGATCAGTACCTAATAACCTTGGTGACTTTAAAAGTCTTGTTGCTTTGAATTTAGCAGAAAATAAACTTGGAAGTGGGCAATCTGATGATTTAACCTTTCTCAATTCTCTAGTCAATTGTACCAACTTGAAGTTTCTGATTATAGACCGCAATAGTTTCGGGGGAGTGTTGCCGAACTCCATAGCCAATCTCACAAAAAAACTTGAACAATTATTTCTAGGAAAGAATCCAATATATGGAAGTGTTCCTGCAGGTATTCAGAATCTTGTAGGTTTAACAGCACTCATTTTGGAAGACAAACTATTCACAGGTAGTATTCCTCAAGGCATTGGGAAACTTCAGAATTTGAGAATATTAGATTTTCGGCAGAATCAGTTCTCTGGTTCAATCCCTTCCTCATTTAGGAACTTAACACGAGTGATCGAACTCACTTTACCGTACAATAACTTAACAGGTTCCATACCGTCAAGTCTCGGATATTGTAAATCCTTGAATAGCTTGGACCTGGGGAACAATAGACTAAGTGGTGGTATACCAAAACAAGTTTTAGAACTTGGCTCCCTATCAAGAGGTCTCAGCTTATCTGACAACCTTCTCACTGGTTCACTTCCTGTGGAAATTGGCGACTTGAAAATTTTGGGATTAAAAGATTTAATATCTACATTGTTATTCATCAGTTAAACCCTAGAAGCAAGTAGTGCCTCATATATATATATAGGGTATACAAAAGATAGATTAAGAGTAACTTACATCTAGTTGACACTTAAACAAATATAAAGATAATAAATAAAATGACACTCTAATAACACTCTAATACTCCCCCTCAAACAGATGCTATACTATTTGATTGCATCAGTTTGACCTTTAGAGAGGTTTAAATCACCCTTGAGGTTTCAGGTTGTTGAGTTTTATTTAGGAAGTCGAAATTCCATTTCAGAAATTGTTTGAGACAGTCGGAATGCCTTCAGAAGTTGTTTGATGTCATTTGAAGGACTTCGAAGTCATTTGAGGGACTTCTTTTTGTTTAAGGAAATTCACGTCCTTTAATTTGTTTTTAAGGAAATTTACGTCCTTCAACTTATTTAAGGAAATTTATATCCTTCTTCCCGGTCACATTTCAAGGGTGACTATTGGGGACTCTTTAGTTTCTTCTTCTTTCTTCAATTCAAACTCCACTTGCGTCTGCATCTTATTCAAAAACATGGAAAACACAACCACCATATCCATTTCTATGCTAACAGCCATAATCTTAAGAGAGAGAGATGGAGAGTAGATTCTCTCTTGGTAGCTTCTCCACCAACAGATCCAACCACCCTTACTTGACTTAGAGAAACCTCATCCAAAACGTTATATCTTCTTACCCAAAACCCTTTCAAACAAAGCGAAAACAGCAACAAGTTTTGTGATAGCCTCTCAACCCATTATAACATCACCAACACCATGGCTAGTTGACAACAACTCTTGGAAATGAAAGAAAAAAAAAACATATCATTCAGGCATTTCCACAAACAGTTGATGTTCGTTTTACTGGTGACAGGAAATTAAGACCTTGTGTTATTGCATTGGTTCCTTCAACCTGAAATTTATTTGATTTCGACAATAACCCAATATTTCTGAACATAAAGAAACTCTAAATAACCAATCAATCACCATTATTCATCACCTAAGACAACAACATCGACTCACATCTTCTTACCTTTTTTTTTTTTTTTTACAGAACCAAATCACACTAGAGAAACCCCTTACCTGTTAAAGCTGATGTTGATACGGATGGTGAAGATAGGTGAAACAGTTTGTAGAAGTAAACTTTGCCAGATTTTATCTCAACCGAGTTAACTCACTGATCCAGAATACCCGATTCGACACGCTTGAATAAGACCTAGTCAGGCCAGTTGATTCTCTTACTGACCCCTTAACCGTTAGTTGACTGCTATATATAACACTTGACCGTGACTTGACTCCAATGACCGATGATGATGCACAAGACACTCAAAATCGATCCAAACCTTCCAGATTCGAAAACCCATTCTTCTACTGGCAGTCAAACCCTATTTCTCATTTCTCTTCTTCACTGACATTCTCACTAACCTCATCCCTGTAACACAGCCATGGATCCTTCAAATTTGGATTGAAAATCGAAAACCCATTCAACGAACCACCATTTCACCCCGGCTTCCAAGGTGTTAGTATAGAGATGTTGGTATAGAATGAGATCGAGAAAGAGAGAATGATTTGGATTCACCAAGACCCAGTCCAGATTAAAAACATCTCGATATGTTCTCTTTTTCGTTCAAGCCACATATCCAGTTTCATGGCATTAACCCTTCTCTTCTCGCTGTTTCTTAACAAACATTCGAAACCCACCTGAGATTTGGGTTAATCGGTGACAAAGTTGAGAGAAGAAGGTGGATCTAAGTCTGAGTATTGTTTGAAATTTTAGATGAAACTGTTGGTTAGGAAGAGATAGTGAAGATGTGTTGGCGCTGTTAAAAGAGAAACTCAGAAGACATGGGTTGTTAACTTTTGGTTGAAAAATGGTGGTGGTATGAACTATGAAGCTTTGTTGCTTCTGTAGATGGAGTTGTAGGAATGGATCGAATCTCAGTTGAAGAAATGGAAGAGATCTGAGATGGGTTAACATCAGATTCTCAAATCAGTGAAGCAGTGTTTGTTAGATGAATGTTACCTGAAATTTAAAAAAAGATTAATGGTAGTGGTAGTGAAAATTAGGGTTGCCTCCAAGATCCGACGCCGTGAGGCTTGGAGGCTCTGATACCATAAAAGATTTAATATCTACATTGTTATTCATCAGTTAAATCCTAGAAGCAAATAGTGCCTCATATATATAGGGTATACAAAAGATAGACTAAAAGTAACTTACATCTAGTTGACACTTAAACAAATATAAAGATAATAAATAAAATGACACTTTAATAACACTCTAATAGAGATATTGTACCTGCAAAATAACAAATTATCCGGCGAAACCCCAAGTACCATAGGCGAATGTTTAAGCTTAACAGATCTAAGATTGGACGATAACTTCTTTCAAGGAAATATTCCTCCAGCTTTGAGTTTCTTGAAAGGTCTTGAAAGATTAAGTCTTTCCCGCAATAACTTGTCTGGTATAATTCCAAGCGGGTTTGAAAGTCTAACTCTCGGAGTATTGAACCTATCATATAATAATCTGGAGGGAGTGGTACAGAAAAGCGGAGTCTTTAAGAACGTAAGTGCATTGTCCATTCAAGGGAATCATAAGCTTTGTGGTGGCGTACCTGACTTAAAGCTGCCGAAGTGCTCGGTTCCATTAAAGTGACAACGAAGGAAACCGATGCCTATCCAAGTGATAATAAGCATCATAGTTGTTGTGGTGTTATTTCTAGCTTTGATTGTGCTTGTTCTCGCTCTTTATCGGAGAAAGAAGTCAAAAACGAGACAAGTACCTTCGACAACTTTAGAGGTAGCCAACCGGTACATGGGAGTTTCTTACAATGAGCTCTTTAAAGCTACCAACGGATTTAATGATTCTACCAACTTGGTTGGCGTGGGAAGTTTTGGCTCTGTATATAAGGGGATTCTTCGCCAAGAAGAATCAAATCCTGTTGCAGTTAAGGTTCTACACCTTCAACAAAGAGGTGCAATCAAGAGTTTCATGGCTGAATGTGATGCCCTGAGGAACGTTAGACATAGAAATTTACTCAAGATCGTTACTTGTTGCTCGAGTACTGATTCTCAAGGTAATCATTTCAAAGCTCTAGTTTTTGAGTTCATGGCTAATGGAAGTCTTGAAAATTGGTTGCACCCGACTGCAATTAGCATAAATAAAAACAATCAACTACAACTTAGTAATTTGAACCTTGAAAGAAGACTGAGCATTGCAGTTGATGTTGCTTCTGCACTAAATTATCTTCACCATGAATGTCAATCCAATTGTTCACTGTGATCTAAAACCAAGCAATGTCCTTCTATGATCTGATTGCCCATGTGGGTGATCTTAGTCTGGCTAAGTTCATTTAGATTCCTTCAAGTTATTCCAAGCTATTGAATGAACAAGACGCGAGTTCAATTGCAATAAAGGGCTCCATAGGGGGCTATGTTTCTCCGGGTAAGAATTTTTTTTGCAGCTATTAATTATTGTTATATTCATATACAAATAGGTAATTTTGGGTCATTTACATTTTGTTATTGAGGTCAAATCTTTGTTTTGTTAAGCAGAATATGGAATGGGTGGCGAAGCGTCTATACAAGGCGATGTGTATAGTTATGGGATACTTATATTAGAGATGTTGACAGGAAAGAGACCAACTGATGACATGTTTAAAGATGGCATGAACATTCATAAGTTTTGTAAGATGTACGTTTCGCCAGAGCACGTTGAGGAGATTATCGATTCACGTTTATCGTTAGATGTAGAAGAGAAACATCGTGATGATGCAATTGTCAATTACAATATGCCAGGAATCAAAAGAATACAAATATCGAGAGATACAACGAGACAAATCATAGCTTCTATAATTCAGATTGGAGTCAGATGTTCTTCAGAGTTAGCTTCTGATAGAAACAGCATGAATAAGGTTATTGTTGATGTATAAGCGGTTAAGAATCAGTTTCATGGTGTTGGACGACTGTAATTAGAATGCGTCCACTTTTAGAATTATGGAATGTAACAATTTATAAGTCAGTTTGCTAGTGTTAATTGTGTACATATAAATAGGATTAGTAACCATTTGGCAGACTATATAGTCAAACTTGGCAGGAACTGTGCGACTACTTTGACATCAATGACATGGTTGAATACTTGAAGGGCCCATAGCCCCATACTTGAACGTTCCTCTCCTCCTCTTGGTTTTTTGCCCATGTTAAGAAGGGTGCATGTTGGTTGTCATGTAGTATTTATTTTTTTTGATCGACAAGCGTTAAAATTTTATTGATAAAAAAACGAAAAAATACAACCTGAATCCAAGATTCAAGCCCAAAAGTTTTGTCCAGAAACATTAGTTAGTTGTCATGTAACTTAACTTTAGGTTGAATAAGCCCTTCAATTTTTATTAAAGAAATAAAAAAAACAGAAAATAAAATCCTTCATTTAATATCAAAATAATAATAAATTATCTCGTCTGAATTTTTGTTGTTCCACGTATAGGTTTTCTTACAAATACTAAAATTTACGTACTCGTTAAATTTACAACTGGGTGGTAAAAAAAATTAATAAAATTATTTGCTAAAAATGTATTAGTCTAGAAAAATAAACATAGTTTTATGACTCAGAGTCTTTGTAGAATACTTGATGACATTTCTTAGATTTGAAAAACGTACGAGTAAGTTTTTTGAGAAGGTTAGTTGGATTTCTCCTCTTCTCTTTCCTTTGTTACAAATTTGTGTACCTACACTGCACTACTGCATATTCAGTTTTTATTTTTGGATGACAGAAATCAATTTCGTAAATATGATTTTATTAGATATCCCTAAAAAAATTTGCTGAACGCCGAATGTGCTTTTTAACATAGCAAGCCAATACGCATGTTGGCCCAAATAAAAAATTTATCCCTTAAGCTTAGGGCTGTCAATGGGTCCGGTTTTTTCTGGGTACCACTAGAACCGGAAGCTACATATAAAAGTCGGGTTCGGTTCCTAAATTTGTGGATCCAGAACTGGATCCGTTAAAAAATCCGGGTACCCATCAGGTTTGGATATTTAACGGATCTTCTAAAATCAACTATAATTTTTTTAAAAAAAATTATATTGACGTGAATCGAATAATTTTTTCATATAAAGTTATTGTTACATCTATGTAAATGTTCGAATTAAAGATTAAATCTAAGAGGAAAAATAAAATATGAAAAAAATCCAAGCAAAACTAGACGAAGTTATTAAAATTTGGATAAAATTAACATAACTTGGTATAAAAAACCAAGGTGAACAAACTTCCCATACAAAAAAACTTCACATATTATGTTTGATAAACAAAAACCATTCTAATTAAAAATGAAACTAAAACCCAATTTTTTTTAATATGGATTAAATTTAGTTTTTAATTATTTTTAATATACCCGAGATGCCCTTCCATATATAACCTAGGTATGTTAAGTTCTTCTTCTTCTTCTCCTCCCCACCACCATACCAGCAGCAACATTACCTCCTCCGCCACCATCACCAGCAGCAACAGTACCTCCTCCGCCACAACAACACCTTCGTATCCTTCACCAACACCTCCACTTTTTTTTTTTGCTTTTATGTTCACCAACAATTAATTTTGTCACCCATATCTACCACTAACAGCACCTCCGTCTCCTCCAACAACACCACCAGTACCTCCTTCTCTTTCTATATCCAGAACCACCACCAGCAACACCTCCTCCTTCCCCATCGCTTCCTCCTCGTTATTGTTTCTCCTCCACCACTACATGTCCAGATCCACCACCAACAACACCTCTTCCTCCTCCTTCTATCCTCTACAAACATCACAAACACCTCCAGATCATCATAGTTGAAAATCATCATCAAAAAATAATGATACATCATCATTGTCGAAATTAGGGTTTTTTGTTGGTGAAACGTCAGAAAAATGATGAAACCAAATTTGGTTTCATCAAATTTTACAAACACTAAAAAAACGTTGAAACCAGTGTTTGTGCTGGTGGAATGTCTGAAAAATGATGAATTTTTACCGTGAAACCAAATTTGGTTTCATCTAATTTGTGTCTACTTTTTACCGTGAAACCAAAGTTTAATGGTGAAACAATACGTTTATGTTGAAACCAAATTTGGTTTCAACTAAATTTTTCCTAGTTTTTTCAATTTGATGCATTTGGTTTCTTCGTTGAAGTTGTGTTGGTGAATTTCATCTGATTTGTGTCTTTTTGGTTTCATCAAATTTTAGAAAAACTAAACAACGCTGAAACCAATTTTTGTATTGGTGAAAACAGTAAGTTTTATAGAAACCAGATTTGGTTTCATCTGATTTGTGCCTACTTTTTACCGTGAAACCAAAGTTTAATGGTGAAACAATACGTTTATGTTGAAACCAAATTTGGTTTCAACTAAATTTTTCCTAGTTTTTTCAATTTGATGCATTTGGTTTCTTCGTTGAAGTTGTGTTGGTGAATTTTATCTGATTTGTGCCTTTTTTGGTTTAATCAAATTTTAGAAAAACTAAACAACGCTGAAACCAATTTTTATGTTGGTGAAAACAGTAAGTTTTATAGAAACCAAATTTGGTTTCATCTGATTTATTCCTACTTTTTACCGTGAAACCAAAGTTTAATGGTGAATCAATACGTTTATGTTGAAGCCAAATTTGGTTTCAACTAAATTTGTCCTAGTTTTTTCATTTTGGTGCATTTTGTTTCTTCGTTGAAGTTGTGTTGGTGAATTTCATCTGATTTGTATCTTTTTTGGTTTCATCAAATTTTAGAAAAACTAAACAACGCTGAAACCAATTTTTGTGTTGGTGAAAACAGTAAGTTTTATAGAAACCAGATTTGGTTTCATCTGATTTGTGCCTACTTTTTACCGTGAAACCAAAGTTTAATGGTGAAACAATACGTTTATGTTGAAACCAAATTTTGTTTCAACTAAATTTTTCCTAGTTTTTTCAATTTGATGCATTTGGTT
>JAJJMC010015859.1:5208490-5292350 GCA_023531435.1 Papaver californicum | reverse complement strand
TTTATGTTGGTGAAAACAGTAAGTTTTATAGAAACCAAATTTGGTTTTATCTGATTTATTCCTACTTTTTACCGTGAAACCAAAGTTTAATGGTGAAATAATACGTTTATGTTGAAACCAAATTTGGTTTCAACTAAATTTTTCCTAGTTTTTTCACTTTGGTGCATTTTGTTTCTTCGTTGAAGTTGTGTTGGTGAAATACATATTTTATGTTGAAACCAAATTTGGTTTCATCATTTTTAGTTCAACTGCTGCCGAATCTTGCTCCATCTCAAGGCGTAAAAGTTTGGTCTGAAGCTACATCCTCGGAATCTGTTGAAATGTTACTGAAATCGGTAGGGCAGGATGAAATGATTATGGAACAAAATACTACTATTATTGAGGGATCAGTATTCGGAGTCGGATTCGGCGACTTAACAACTCAAATCGGTAGGCCATGGATTTGGACATGTTTTATTAAGTTTGAGAATCAGAAATTCAGTTTTATGATTCAGTTTTTTAATTTACTGGTTGTGATCCAGATGATGATGACGATGACGATGACGATCAGGTTGATATGGATGAGTTCTGTCAGCGAGAAGAAGAATTAATGGTGGAAGAATTGTAGAGATAAGAAGAACATAGAGCTGTTAGTCAACATAGAGAGAGGATTCAGATGAGTTTTAATGAAAAGTCTGTGGTTGCCATTGATTTCAGTTGCCGGAATTGTTAAGAAAAGAGGAATAAGCAGAATGAGGTTGTCGTGAGTATATGGGTTTGCTTGGACATGAATTTGTGCATGTTTTTAATTGCTAATGAATGAATGGTTTGTTGTTTAAGGGAGGGTAGTTTAGACAGTTGGGTTTAAATGGGTTTTTTGTGCCAAATTTGTGTTGTTGGGTTTTTTGTAGTTGAATAGTGACACCTCTGGGCTTATAACCCATGACATGTAAAATTAATAAATAAATGACAAATATTCGGGTACCCGCCGGATAATACCCGTTAACGGGTCCAACCGGATAATACTCGTCGGGTTCTAAGTTCCTAATGAGTCCAATTTTAGGATCCGGACTCAATTCATCCGGTTCCAATTCCGAATAATAGATACCCATTGACAGCCGTACAGTAGCTAGGCTACACGGAACTTGCATCTCACAACCAATAGAAAAAAAATCCATATGTTCGCCTAACGATGTCTTGATAAATTCGATGGTCAACTTCGATTGAGCTTTGTTGATATGCAGCAAAATTTATGAGCTCTAATTCAATAGTTGAGTAAAGAAAACGCTAAAATGTATTGATTGAAATGAATTAGTTGTATATGTTGATTACGTTTTTCCTTTCTCTGTAATGATGAAACTTATCAAAGAGTTACCACAGCAAGTAGTATACGTACGTTATCAACTATGAAAGGACTAAAGAAATGCCATAAATATCATTTGCAGTTAAGCTAGAGATAAATGTAAAGCATAAATAAGAGGTTTGAAAGTCCTTGATGTATCAGACGGACCCATAGGAAGAAGTTAAGCACATGCATTTGCCGAATCATGCCATACACGTAAAATCCACAGATAAAGTTAGCATTGAAAGACACCCCCACCTATAGATTTCCCTTCGGGAAAAAAATCGAGAACAACTTTTGATTTTTGACATTAATCCATGCACCAAACATAGAAAAAAAGCAAACAAACCTCGCCTTATACTTCACTCAACTTATTTTTCAAATTGTCTCTAAAACAAAAATAACAAGAAAAGGAAAGAAGAAGAAATATTTCAGTGAGATCAACATACTCAAATTTATCAATGGCAACATTCATAAAAGGTAAAACAATTGTCATGATGATGATTTTGGTCATGTTTTTCATTACGATTTTTCCAAGCAGTGGTTTGAATTTGGAGCAGAAGATTGATGAAAATCCGGTACTGGCACCATCCCCGCCGGATTCAGGAATCAAATGTACGGCTTGTTCAAGTTGTGAAAATCCATGTCAATACTCACCACCACCACCTTCACCAATATTACCTCCACCACCACCACCACCCCCAACCCCAAACACTCCCTCAAAATCATATTGTCCACCACCCCCTTCCGGTTATATAAAACCCCCACCACCGCCCTTCGGTAACGTACCACTTCCTCCAGGGAGTTTGTATCCAATTGACCCGAATTTTCAATCGAGTGCCAATCGAGAATATGGTAATACGTTTCTAGTTTTGGTTGGGTATTCCTTTTTCGGAATTGTAGCTTCATGGAGTTTATTGTTATAATCAATCCTTGGAGGATCAGTGCACAATGGTTTTTTAAGCTGAAGCTATCAGTAGTTCCTATTTTATTTTTCTAGCTATATCAAGAATCTCTTATATTTAGATTAATTAGTTTTCCTTTTTGTTTTTAAATTGCTGTTTATATTTAATAGAGGTTAAAAATATAATACCAAATTAATTTTTAATCTTTTTTGTGTAATTGTCTGATAGCGGTATGTTTCATTTTTGAAACCTGTTCATAAAATTGATTGCCAGAAAGAAAGAAATCCAAGTAGAAATGTAAATGTAAATGTAAATTTTGGTTGGCAACGGAAAGTCTTCGTAACTAATAGGCTGGTCCTTCTGTAGAGCCATTAGCTAGTTAGCCTTGGCCCTTGTCGGACTGGATCATTTAACTTGGTCAGCTTCGTCCCATTTACATAAAAGTGAGTTGTTCTTTAGTGCTGGGTTCTTGCGTACTAATAAGCGATTGCACATTGAGGTTCAAATTTGCAAAAATGATCAACCTACCTGTAAGAATTCTGAGATTTCACCTGCGGATCGGTGGTCACGAAAGACATTATGAGATCGTATGACACATAATTTTTATAACCAACTTGAAATATAATCCAATTATATTTTATAAAAACTCTAAATAAACTGTTCCCGAAAATATCTTAAAAACATCCTAAAAACTGACACTTATAAATAAATAGCCTCCTGCTAGTTCACGTGGGTGTGACACACCGGTACCCACACCAAAAACATATGAATGTCGGTTTTTTTTTTTATTTATTTATTTATCTAGAACGACTATACATTCTAAGTCGGGATTGCTCTTTGTAAAATGCAGAAAGATTTTAAGTTTGTTGTGAACAAAGTGGTGGTCAAAACTCAAAAGCTCTATGACTTTTGGTATGAGCCCTTGATATTTTTTCCACTACTGCTCATAGACTTGTAATTTCTTCCCCTTACTAAAATGGTGCGGCCCGTGTGGGTCTGGTACACCAATAGACCAGTGGTTGCAGAAAATATAAAAACCCATGAGAATAAAAGATTCTTCTTAATACATCCAAAGTTTCAAAACCAGAAAAACAAAACAAAAAACCAGTGAGCGTCAAAGTTTTGATATATAAATGTAACAAGACATTTCAAACTTCAACTTTCAAGTGGTGGAGGACTTGCTTTTGTTTACGTAACTGGTAAGACAGGTGTAGTATTCTCTAAGAAAAATGATGCAATTATGTCTTTTCATGAGTAAATGCATCAAAACTCTTCCAGACTAGCTAGTCATCATCTAGTTGTTTAATTATTGTTTTTTTCACATCAAGTTTGCTGAATAGCAACCATCTAAGCAAAACTTTAGTAAAAACACAAGTTGTTAGTTACCTCTATCGATAAACCTTAAAATGGTCGGTGTAAGTGCAATACTCTAAATGCAACGAAAGTCAACGAGATTTTCAACTACCACAATGAAAGCTAAGCAAATGTTAGATCAGAGCTGGTTTTGGACAAAACTTGAATATCAAATACTTAAACAAATTAACCCTAATAGTGTGATATCGAGCAAGTTATCACAATTAATTTTTTGTAACTTTTTTTTACTAGAAATGCTCACTGTATAACGAAACGTTCACTTAAATAGTGGTCAATATCTATCACAATTTTTCATATAAAAAATTCTTGGCAAATCGCGTAAAAAAACACTCCCAATCCATCTCACATGAGAAGATTTTTTGTTGGACTTTATGGCAATCAGTATGGAACCTGACATTCCCAAATAATTCATCATCACCTTCACTTGGGATATGTACAGTTTTGAAGCAAGGTTAGTGCTAGGTTTTGAGAAATGGACAGACGAATCACCAATGGCCATATATTTAAGGGGTGTAAATGGATAAAAATAGCTTGAATTAAGCTTGACAGCTGGGTTATATTTATGCATACATGGTGATATAGACACGACGCGATATAAACACAGACACGGATAAATTTTTAAAAAATTAGGATACGGATATGTATATATATAAATATTTATATAATAAACTATATATATATATATATATATAAATGCATATAATTTTCACATACAAAAGACTGATAATGACATAAATGTTTAATAAAAAATTTATTATTTAAAAGAAAAAATACTATGGAGCAATCGTAGAGCACCTACACCTTTGAATTTAAGGACGTAGGGTCAAACTTTATTTTTATATGTTATATTTAAAGTAGAAATTATTTGACCTTATAAATTAGTTTAGATAAAATACTGGTTGAAAGGTGTTATGTGAAAATGTGCTAAATATAAAATATATAAACTATAAATAAAAAAAGAGCTCATGAGATATTGGTAAGGGTGGTTTTCCAAGAAGTTTAAGGTTAGGGGGTTTAAACATTTTTATGGAAAAATTTGAATGTGCGTCCAAACATACGTCCCACGTATTCGACGCGTGCATCCATACGCCAAATCACGTGGGATGCACACATGCTATATCTGACATACGTCGTAGCTGCGTTGGATCCACATCTATGTCTAACATGTGTCAGGCACAGCCACGACACCAAAAGTAGTACGTCCGTGCTACATCGGGTGGGCCAGTCTAACTGCACGCCCATCCTTTTATGTGGCTCCCCTTTTTCTGAAGTAGTTTTTTTGGTTGTTTGATAGAACTACTCCTAATTGAAATCGGTTTGAGCTTTATAGAGCCCATATTTTATTTATTTTGGAAGCATCCTGATATGTTTTGTGGTTATATCTGAATAATTGAATTTAAAACTAATTGTCTCAAAAATAAAAATGTAAAAACTAATAACATTAATTACTTGGTTAAATTGGGATCTACGAGAATTATTTTGGCCCTACCTAATTTTGCTCTCAACTATGTGAGGGGATAAGGGGTGTCTAAAAAGGGTAAAACTACTAAATTACCCTTACTAGTTAAAATTACCCTTATATCCTTATCCGAATATTTCCAATTTATTTCTATTGCCCTCAAAATCAATCAAAAATTATAATCTTTTTGTTTTTCAAATCAATTTTTATTTGAAAATTTTCAAAATTTTGGAAATTTTTTTGGTTTAAGAACAAATGGGTAATAAGGCACTCATATGATGGCCGATTGTTCTTGATGTTCTTCGTCAATGAAGAACATCAACCAAGAATCGGTGGATGTTCATGTCCTCGTAAGCCGATTCTAGGTTGATGTTCTTCATTGACGAAACATGAGGAATCGACGTATACGGGTGCTCATATGACCGATTATAAGAAATCACACTTTAGAATTAGTCGATATTGACATTCAAATCGACCGATTGTTAAAAAAAACTCAAAAACGATAGTTTTTTTTTTCATAAACTTTTGCCTAGAATCAGTGGATAAGGTTCTCCACGTGTTCCAATTCTAAAAAACTCAAATTCAAAAGATTTTTAAAAAATTCTTTTGCCCAGAATCGGTGGATGTTCATGCACTTATCCACCAATTCTAAACTTGATATTTTTTTGACCGTTTTGCTCAAGTTAAAAATTTATGAATTTGAACAAGTTCTATTTGATATCTTACTTCCATCCATCTTTGCAGGTAGTACTACAAGACATCCAAGGAAGTAAGACATCAAATGGAACTTGTCCAAATCAAGGAATTCTTAGATCCATGTTGTATAGAATGAAAATACAAGTTCAACGCAAAAAGAATGAGATCATTTTGACGTCGAACGAAGAAGTTATGAGCAAAACGGTCAGAAATATGTCAAGTTTAAAATCGGTGGATAAGTGCATGAACATCCACCGATTCTGGGCAAAAAAAAATCCAAAAACACTTTTGAATTTGGGTATTTTAGTATCGGCACACGTAGGGAACCTTATCCACCGATTCTGGGCAAAATTTTACGAAAAAAAACTACCGATTTTGAGTTTTTTTAACAATCAGTCGATTTGAATGTCAATATCTACCGATTCTATAGTGTGATTTCTTAAAATCGGTCAATATAAGAACCCGTATAGGCCGATTCCTCATATTCTTCGTCATTGAAGAACATCAACCTAGAATCGGCTTACGAGGACATGAACATCCACCGATTCTTGGTTGATGTTTTTACAAAAAAAATCAATTTTTTTCAATTTTTTTATGTTTTGATTATTCATTAACAACAATTAATTTCACAACTAAAACAATTAATTCACAACTAACACGTTTAATTAACACTAATTAATTATATTAGGCATTAACCTAAATAGTTGGATAAGGGGTTTTGACATTTACTTCGTAATGATCTTATTTTGTCTTTTAGTGATAAGACCAAACTAATTCTCGTAGACCCCAATTTAATTAAAATTAATTAATTTTTTTTCTTTTTTTAGTTAAGCCTATCTGAGTGTAGTTTTTCTTGTTTAGGCTGTTGTAGTTGTTCTCTCTTTGAACTTTCCATTTAGATGGAAAAAATTAAGTTGAAGTATGAATGTAATGCTCACATAAGTAATTAGTGATCCTGCAAAATTCAAATTGTAGCTCACATTACTTTAGCACTTCAATTCATCAACTAAAGTCTTCAGAATTAATCAAGATGGTCTTACTTCTTGCCCTTTATACCATCCACTAGTAAATTAACCCAAAAAATAAATGAAAAAAACTACACAATGTTGTACTTAATATCTTTAGTTTAATATATATTTTCTTAATTCTGCCCTTTATTCAGAGTAATCGTTTCTTGGCCAGATTGCCCAAGGCTTATGCTTCTTCCAATCCAATTAAATATAGTTTTTTTTGAAGCATAACTTCCAATCCAATTGTAGATGTTTGTTGATAAAAAACAAAAAGCAAAGACTTTCAAAATAGGAGTGGTAGGCTGATTGCAACTGAACTGAATAAACAAGAAGTTCAAGGCACAACAAAAAGTTCACTATTTATTACTATTTGCATTGATTTTTCCTAGCTACCAGGTTATATTCGCGGCCTTCTAATAATTCATTCTCTACTCCCTCTAGCTACTCTTTCACCTCATCACTTCATATTCTCTCTGCTCTCTCATTTTCTTTCCAACCCTGCAGCCATCCTCATTTCAATAAACATGGCCAGTAAGCTGATGCATATGTTTCTACTGATAATAATCATGTTAAAAGAAGGTCATTTAGTTTTATGTGGCGAAGATGAAAATTCGCCGCCTGAATGCCCGTATCCTTGTCTTCCGCCACCGATATCCGGCAGTGTAAGTTATTCACCACCTCCGCCACCAACTCGACCGGTTGTAGTTCTACCACCAACACCACCAACAAGGAAGACACCACCCTCAAGTTCGGGATATTATGACTCACCTCCACCACCACCACCACCAGGGTTCTACTACTTTAGCCCACCTGATGGGGGTTTTACTGATTACCCTCCTCCAACATCTTTTGTGTATTCTAATGCCCCTCCACCTCCTAATACTATTTTATCTTATTTTCCATTTTATTAAATGTTTTCTCCTCCACCTCCTGGTGTTTTCTCGGCTGCCCGATTAAAGAGATGCACTGACGCCATGAGTTTCTCCCTAATCTTTGTTTTGTTGGTCAAGCTTATTATGAAGTGCAGATTAAACATTGTGTATTTAACTTTATCAGTAAAATAATTGTTTGATCATGAGCTTATTGATATAATAACTTGTTATTATCTACATATTACATCGCCCCAAAAGCCAAAATGCATTGGTCAACCGTCAACACACTGAAGCTAGCTAGCAATAGGATTTCCTCTTCTTTTTTTTTTTCCTTTTGAAGCATGAGATGAGTCCTCTTGTTAAGCTACAATTCAGTTCAAGACACGTGCAAGGGTCTTTATTTACAACGCTACTAAGGGAGCACCGGTGTATTAAAAAGGTACTAAAATCTATATAAAAATAAATTAAAAACAGGTGTATTAAAAAGGTACTAAAATCTATATAAAAATAAATTAAAAATATGTTATATATCGTATAGATTTTAATTTTTGTATTTTTGGACGGATAAAAATTAATTTAGGACCATAAATAAGATAAAATAGTGTCATTATGAAGTAATTTTCCACCACCCTTTTATCAATCTATTTTATACAATGGTTAATCTACTCTTAATTAATTAGTATTAATGTTGATTAATTAATTTTATTAGTTTTATTATAATTATTTAATTAATTTTTTATGAATAATTTTGTTAATTTTTTATTTTTTCAATAATTTTTTTGTCAAAAAAAAACTAATAATAGGTAGTTTACAAACTATCAATTATACAATTTTTACTTTTTTTTTTCATTTATGTTTTTTTAATTATTTTTAAAAGTTTTTAACTCAAAAAAAACTAATAATCGGTAGACTTTTATTAGCCCCAACTTTTTTTTAAATTTCTTATAATAAATTTTTATTTCAAAAAAACACTAATAATCGATATTTTAGAGAAGTTCAATATCTACCGATTATGAAAGTATATAATTTCTTTCCAAAGTTATAAAATTTCAAAAAATTTCAATTTTCATAATCGGTAGTTTAAAGGAATTCAATATCTACCAATTATGAAAATAGCCCCAAATATAACTTTTAAAAAATTTGAAAATTTTTGAACTTTTTACACTCACAATCGGTAGTTTCGACAAATCATATATCTACTGATTATGTAAATAGCCCCAAATATAATTTTTTAAAAATTTATAAAATTTTAAATTTTTCTACATTTACAATCGGTAGTTTCGACAAATCATATATCTACCGATTATAATATACGCCCTATACTGATTTTTCTACGCATGAACTCCTATAATCGGTAGTTTTGAGCGTCCACAATGGCGCGAGTACTAAGATCAAATACCCTCTTTGGTCCGTAAATGTGTACCGCAGAGGCGCGACTGCATTTGAGGTTTAGTCGCCAAATTCCACTGTAGCAGAGTAGATTTAGGAATTTTTCCGGAGTAAACATGGTTTACTCGGGCGGACTCGTAGTGTACCGCCTGGCATCAAGCGGTGTCGCAGTGTACCGCATGGAACGAAGCGTTATCCTAAGACAACGCTTAGAAACACGGGCGGTATCCCAGGAATGCGCCTGATGAAACGGTATCCTAGAATAACGCCTGCTGAAACGAGACTCTAGGATCACGCCCACCACCAGGCGGACTCCTAAGACACCGCCCCATCCAAGCGGTTCACTGGAGCTACGCCCAACACCAGGCGGGTTCCTAGAATTGCACTTGCAGTTTGGTGCATCGCTAGAAGCCCGTCCCACTTTGGGCGTTACTCTAGAGTAACGCCTGATATATTTTTACCGTTGAGTTTAGTTTACGTTGAGATGTTACCGTTGAGTTTACCGTTGCAACGGTAACGGCTATATTATGGCACTATATATGGGATATTAATCCAATTTCATCTTACTAAAATCATTCATTGCTATCTACTTAGTATTCGAAAATAATTAAGTTCTTTTTCATTTCAGTTTACTTTCCGAATCGATTAGAATTATGCCACCACCACCAAGACCACGAGGTCCAAATTTTACTACAGATGAAGATGTAACGATGTGTAAAATTCATTTGTCAATATCTCAAGATTCTAGTATTCGTACCGATCAATTAGAAGAAAGATTATGGTCTCGCATATTATATGGGATGAAAGAAGACATACATTCGATGCCACAGCGCACTTGGACCTCCCTTCAGAAAAGATTTCAGGGAATAAGTAAAGATGTGACACTTTACTCTGCAAATGAGGCGGAAGTGGAACGTGAACATCATACTGGTTGGGGCACCGAAAATAAGGTAACTACTCATTTAATTTTGACGATTACATTACTGTTTTGAATTGTATATCCTCCACTGAATTGAATTAAAAAAACAGATTGCAGAAGTAATAAGGCTTTTCAAGGAATGGTGGGAAAAGTTTTAAGCATGACGAGTGCTACGCAATTATGTTAGATAATATAATATATTCCCGACGATCGACAGCTGTTTTCATCACAAGCTGAGTCAGATTACGAAAGAGGTGAGGAAAACCGGGAAACACAGGAAATTTTGGTCGACAATTCCAGTGGCTATGAAGACATAGGAGATATCCCTAACACATATACCCGTCAAATGGGAAAAAAAAGATTCGAAACGACAGAAGAAATGGAAAGCACATTGTAGCGGCCAACAGGAAATGATGGAAAATATTTATAGAGAGCAACAAAACTTCAACACCAACTATACAGAAAAAACAAAAATGAAGATGGCACAGAGAGAATCCGAGTTTGCAGCAAAACTAGCCGAGAAATCGGCAAAACTAGCTGAGAAATCGGCAAAGTTTGCGGCAAAACAAGCTAGGAAAGAAGCGAATGAGGAATTCCGTGTAATGATGATGGATGTCTCTGGAATGGATCTGGGATCAAGACAGTACTTCGAATTTAGGAAGGCAGAAATTTTGAAGAAAAGATTAAACCAACCTTAAAGGATTCTTGGAATACCTTATACCTATGTGAAGGGCAGTCTTATTAGCATTGTCATTTTAAGTTTCAACTTGTATGAACTAATTAATTTTATTTTATTTTAAATTTTATTTTTTTTGTTTTTTAAAAACTCACATGCCTTTTACAGTATCTAACGGGCTGATTTTTACATTTTTCAAAAAAAATGACCGTTGCCACTCCAGTTATAAAATGATCATTGTCATATCCTACTTTCACTACCATCACCTGCAAACTCTCATCTTCTCCTTCAACAACACAATTCTTGAAAAAAATTCAAACAAAACATACATAATGGAGGGTTCAAGCTCATCACCAATTACCAAGTGTTTTCTTTGTATTTCTGCTGGTCATGTTGCCAGAGATTGTCCTTGGGAAGGAAGAAAATGCACACTAACCAACTGCAAATGGTACCTGTTTCTTAGAAAAGAAAAAAAAGGAAATGCTGGATTTCAACCTTATGTGAAGTGTAACTACTGTGGAGTTTTCATCTGGTTAGATCTTATGTAGCTTCACACCAAGGTATTCCACCACCTATTCCACCAACTTTACCAGATCATGAAAAATGGTTAAAAGAGAAGCAATTTTACTGCTACTCATATGGGGAAGCTGATCACATGGTTTACAACTGCAGAACCAATCTCTTATCATGCAAAGATCCATGTTGTGATGGTAAGATGAAGCTGCTCACTTCTAAAAAACCTGAATCTATTGGAAACATATTCTACTTATGTCAAACATGTAAGAAGGTTAAGTTTCAATAAATATGTAAGCAACTGTTGAAATATGTATGAACTAAGATATTGTCATACTATTATAACTAGGTAATAAAGAAAATAACTTTGCAACTTCATATAGTATTCATATCATAACAGGAATTGCAACATAGAGATAGTACTAGTACTCCAGAGAAAGGGTTGGTCACAAAATTGAATCATGTACCATTTATGAGGACCTGTTCTGAAGATAGGTGAGAAACGACTTTCCTCATTCAATGTAGAAACGTTTTCAATCTTCCATTTGAATCTGGAAGATGAAGGGACGTCGTCGATAATATCTGCATGCTGATTTTGAACTGCAAGAAACAGTGAAGATATAAGTAAATCAATCACTTTGCAACACCCAAAAAAAAAAAAAACAAATCACAATTTTAAAACTATAAGTTTAGACAGAAGTTTGAACGATTAATTTCCAGTGCATATTATGATAATACATGAGGTACCGATTACAACCAAACTCTGACAAAAGTTAGAAAAATTCTTCACATCAATGGATTCTCTCTAAATACAGAATTATTCATGAATTCTTTCATAAAAAAATAACATGAGCTAATAAGTAGAGTTAAACTCACTTTCGCAGGCATCGTTGATACACTTAGCATGTGCAGCAAGCCTTTAAACCCCTAGGTTCCCCTAGCGGTCGAGTTGTGTCTCCGGCGGGTTTACTAGATATTTACCCACAAAACCTATCCAGAGGACAAATTTTTAATCCTCACCAAAATCTGACCATAAGTGTTCGATCAAGTCATTTCGCAAACGAATATGAGTATCTTTGTCGAATGCTGCACGTCGGCGTTTGTCCATTCCTATTCTCGAAAGTTCACCTGTGTTTTGCTTAGAAATATTTACCGGTGCACCGTGGCTGCGTTGATCATACTCATGCGGCCAATCACCGGGTAAACGTTCATCCTCCACTATCATATTATGTAGAATGATTACACTCTTCATTAATATGCTAGTATGTCAGGATTCCACATTCGTGCTGGTTGCTTGATGATTGCAAATTGATTTTACAGTACGCCGAAGGCTCGTTCTACATCTTTTCGGCAACCCTCTTGCCTAGCAGAAAATTTTTATTTCTTCGCAAAGTCTGGATGTTTAATCGACATCACAATAGTAACTATCTCCGGGTATATTCCATCACCAAGATAGTACCCCATATCGTACTGATGTCCGTTGACAACAAAGTTCACAGCCAGTGCTTTCCCGTTGATAAGCTTTTTGAAAATATATGAACGGTTCATCACATTTATATCATTGTTAGAACCAGGCGTACCAAAAAATGCATGCCAAAACCACAGATCATATGACACCACTGCCTCCAAGATAATACTTTCACTACCTTTGTACGCAGTGTAAGCACCTGATTCAGCCGATGGGCATTTATCCCATTTCCAGTGCATGCAATCAACACTCCAGCATCCCTGGAAAGCCCTTTTCCTTGTTCTCAGCAAGAAGCAGTTCAACATCACGCTTAGTTGGTGTACGCAAATATTCTTTCTCGTACAGATGCACTATCGTCTTATAAAACCTACGAGTTGCTTCCAAAACTGTGGTTTCTCTTATCCGTAAATACTCATCTATTGCATCTGCTGCACATCCGTAAGCTAACATTCGTATTGATGCAGTAATTTTTTGCTGAGGGGTTAATCCAAGAACACCACAAGCATCTCTTTTTTGAACAAAATACTTATTTACAGCTACGACATCTCCCAATATACGGTTGAATAATTCTCGCCGCATTCTGAATCTTCTACGAAATACATGAGGAGGAAATATCGGGTTTCTGGAAAAGTAATCTTTCCATAGAAGTTTTGCACCGTCATCACGTAATCTTGGTATTTTGATACGAGTTTGAGGCCAGTTCATACTTGAAGCGATCAATCCCGCAGTGACTGCTTCATTATTTTGGCTCAATGCAAGTAAACTTTCGTCCGATGAGTACAGACTATTGTTATCATCATCACACGATGAAGAAGAAGAAGATGATAAAGAAGAAGAAGAATGAGGAGGAATAGAAGAACAAGAACCATAGTACTTATTGTTATTTTGATAGTATGCCATTTGCTTTTTGATGTTTGTATTTTGGGTTTGTATAATTGGAGAATAGAGTGTTCAATTTATAGGAAAATTAAGATAAGATTTTGAGTTTTGAATTGCAAATACACGGTTGGTATTTTAATGCAAAAACAGAGTTGAGGCAAGTGGGGTGGACATAATTCAGAGATATGAAATATCGGTTGATAAGACAATACCAAATGACCAAAAAGACAAAAGTTAGAAAAAAAATTCAGAGTTTTGAATTGACAATACACGGTTGGTATTTTAATGCAAAAACAGAGTTGAGGCAAGTGGGGTGGACGGACGCATCAGAGATATGAAATTTCGGTTGACAAGACAATACCAAATGACCAAAACGGCGAAGGAATTTTTTTCCAGAGTTTTGAATTGACAATACAAAACTAAAGGATAAATTAAACAATTATAAATGTAAGAAAATAATTTGAAAAGACAATTCAAATCTGAGAAAAGAAAAAGTTTTTTGTTCAACTAACAATTCAATGCTAATAATTTGGGAAGATTTAGGGTTCAAGAGGGGAGGCGGAAGAGGGTTTGGTGTTGAAAAACAAAGGGTTCAGGAGAAACAAATAGGTTTGTCGGAAGAAGAAGGAAATGAGAATGGGCAGGCTGCTAGCAACTCGCCTGGAATCCCAGGCGGGGCGCTAGGACACCGCCCGTCCCATTCATCCCCCCACACGGTAACTTCGCAGATGTACAACTCCTTCAGGCGCGTTGCTAGCACTTCGCCCCATTAGGCGTGATTCTGGGACACCGCCCGTCTCTCGGGCGTGGTCCTAAGATACCGTCCACTACTAGCGTTACGTTAGGATTCCGCCCCACATCGATCGTTACGCTAGGATTCCGTCTCGTGCAAGCGTTATCCTAGGATTTCGTTCGTCTTTCCAAGCGCATCGCTGGGACACCGCCCAATACCAGGCGCATCGCTAGAACACCGCCCGACTATACACGGCTGTTCTTGGGCCGGACCAAAGACTAAAATTTTTAGTCTTTTGTCTTTTACTCTAATCGGCCCATTGTGGTTTCTCTTAGGGGGATATATTAACTATCGATTATAAAAGTAGCCCCAAAAATATTTTTCCCAGATTTTGAAAATGTTGAATTTCTCTATTATCACAATTGGTAGGTTAGGCGAATACCTTATCTACCGATTGTCATAACAGCCCAAAAAATAAAGATTCAAATTTTTTGAAAATGTTGAATTTTTCTACTGTCTTAATCGGTAGTTTACGCGAATCACGTAACTACCGATTGTCATAGCAGCCCTAAAAATAAATTTGTCCAAATTTTGAAAATGTAAAATTTTTCATATGTTTCCAACCTCCATAATTGGTAGAAAGTAACAAAACTTATCTACCGATTATAGAGGTTGAACAAACCTACAAACTAGTTGTTGTCTTGTATAGTCGGTAGTAAGTGATATATTAATCTGCCGATTTCACATATAAAATTTCGATTTTTTCTACTTTCACAATCGGTAGTTTGTGGTTTTAATTATCAACCGATTATAGTATAATCGGTAGCTAATTAAAATATGTACTTCCGATTGTGAAAGTAGAATAATTTGATTTTTTATTTTAAAACAAATAAAAAAATTAATTTTTTAATAATTCTTTTTTATTTTTGGATTAATAAAAAATAAAAAAATTAACTTTTTTAAAAAATAAAAAAAAAAGTAAAAAAAGAAATAAAAAATATAAAAAAAGAATATTATACAAAAAAGATAATTTAATATTAAAATGGTAGAAAATTGAATTAGTAAGGATAATTTAATACTTTTACTATTTTTAGACACCCTTATCCTTTATCCTTTATCTTTGGATGAGGATAAATAAATAGCTCTAAATTAATTTTCTTCGGCCATAAAAATACAAAGATTTTAATACTCTTATCACTAAATTGGTACCCATTAGCAGTCATGTTTATTTATACGAATCAC
Source organism: Papaver californicum (assembly GCA_023531435.1). Classification (NCBI taxonomy): domain Eukaryota; kingdom Viridiplantae; phylum Streptophyta; class Magnoliopsida; order Ranunculales; family Papaveraceae; genus Papaver; species Papaver californicum. The sequence goes on along the minus strand of JAJJMC010015859.1, from coordinate 5,276,894 downwards.
AAGGACATGTCTCTTATTTGATACTCTTGCAATATTAGCCACATTGTCATCGTGGTAATTTAGAACTTGGATATTTATTAGGGAAAAGTCGAAATCTTAAAACGACTTGCGGGACTCGTTATCGTGGTCCTCATGCCTTGCGGGCACCAGAAGTGTTGGTTGTGATGGTGGGTGAAGTTGATGGATGAAGCCGAATCCAGAGGACAGAATGGATGACATAAATCATTTCATTATCAAGCCGAATATGACATTAAATAAAGTCAGTTTGATGTTAACACCCTAACCGTCGAGTAATCCAAATTAGGAAGTGACTCATTTTTATGCTTTTTATCATGCCTAGTAGCAACTAGGACTCCTGTGTCCCTTCCATGCTGTTTCGAGGGACAAATAAGTGCCACACTTATGAAAATTACTTTTTTTTTTTTTTTTGAGCATTACGAAAAATACTTGTTTTATTTTTGAAATTTTTTATATAATCATTCAAACACTTCACATATAATAGAAAAAAATACCTTCCCATATTATAAATCTTAATTCTACTTAACAACATAGTATATAGTATAACAAGGAACTAATTAGCAGGAGATGTAATTAATAGTGGATACATGAGGTGATACGGAAACTTAAAAATTCTTATTATTAAGTTGTACTCAGTGCAAAACTGTTTTGATCTATTTATAAACCTGAACACATGATAAAAGGAACATGCGAGAGACACCTAGCACATACGTGTTAACAAACCAAATAATGTTAATCCCATTGCTTTCATCCGTAAGCATTTCTTGGAATGGGCTTGATAGGTAATGATGGGCTATCCATTAAAATCCCAAAGTCACATTTACATAACACTCTCTCTTGGATATCCACCATTTAGTTTTTTACTTCGCCAAAACCTTGTCATAAAAATCTGTTGGGATAAAAACTAGATCAATAAAATGTGCAGTGCTTCGAGATTTGATGACCGTCGCGAACATGCTTCCATGATAAAACTTTATTAGGAAAACTTCTTAGAAAAACCTGAATGTCGGAAGCTCATAGTGATGGTGACGATGCTTCTCAGTTTGCTTTGTTAAATTCTTGTCAGGAAAAATCTCGTGCGGTAAAAACCTGATCAAAATAATACGTGTAATTATATGATAACCGCACCCCGGGGAACTCTATGGATATACATCTCTTTAGATGACGATCATCGTTCTAAGATTGTTATCTCATTAAAGACCTCGTCAGGAAAATTCAAAGGGACAAAACCTGAACGTAAGAAAACATGAGTTCTCATAACAAGGATGGAATCGCAGATGTTGTCTCGTTAAAACCTTTCCCGGAAAAACCCAAAGGGATAAAAACCAGGACGAAGGAAAGAGAGTACAATATTTCGAACTGCAGATAGCACTGGTCTCGCATGCCTCATTAAAACCTTAACAAGGAAAACCCAGTGGAAAAAACCTTGACTAAGGAAAAATAGTACAAAGCGTAAAAGTCCAAGTGTCTAATATCCATAGTCTTCTATGACTTTGCTCTCCCTGATAAGTAGCTTTCTCAGTTGATCATTGTTTTTGACAATACTGCATAGAGATCACGAACTATCTTGTAATGCCTTCATCAGTAGCTTCATTCGCTCGAGAAAACTTGGTTTGATCTTCTTCTGCGCAATTTCTTTAATGATCTTATGATTATGCTAACTTTTTATCCTCCACTAACTTTGTCTGAACAACCGTAATCGATCAGAGGAAGAACAAATATCCTCTACTACCAGACTACTAGCTAGAAGAATATTTAGTTGTTTTAATAAACTTGTTCAAAATCAAAACTTGAAAATCTGATTACTTTTTCTCTGTGGGAGACATTTTACGATCTTGTATACAAAAGATCAAGCTTAGTGGTACAACGAAGATGAGTAACTTTTATTCGGATCAATGTCTCGATATTGGTGATGGGTAGAATCTGGACTTACATGTTTACTCCTAACCCAATATCAGGTATAAATTAGCATATTTCAGCTATTGTACCATTTATTCATCTTTCATGTAATACAAACCGCATAGTGATAAAAAAAAATTGTTGAGATGTAACCAATCAATCTTAAAAATAAGAGATCACACAACAGCAATTGTGCCAATTTGTCCATCTAAACATGTCTAACCGTTTAAGGTTGACGAAATTAATGGACTGCTAGCTACAATGTTCAATCAACAAATTGACATCTTATTTTACTAAGATTTCTATCTCAAACCCATGCTTTAAGCATTTTTATGCTTTGGAGAACTCTTTAGGAGTTCCAATTAAATTGATGTTCTATATATATCAAATTTAGCAAAATGCAGAGTTCATGGGCACATGAGATGGTTCACATATTCCCAACTTAATGAATATTTATTTAGACGATTGTACCATATTCGCCTAAATCATTTCAATCCAAGCAATGCTCGATTAAGCCTTATATGACATGGTAATTCTGCTAATAGCTGAAAATATTCAAGAATTTTCATGCAACTATCTGTATCTTATCTTTTATACAGATGCGCAGTAACCACGTCTTTTATATGCACGTCTAGTCCTTCAAGGACTACCATACTTAATCAAATACCGAAAAGGTATTTACATCTAATACATGGAATATGCTTTTGTGTAATCCATCTCTTGTTTCTGTGAAAGACTTTGTGCCACTAGTTGACTTCTTCTCACTATGCGCAAACATCCACATATTGCCAATAAGGCTTATATTTTTGGATGTTTGGGATGCAATCACCAACAAGTGGCCAAATATTAATACACATTACTGAGTCTTCGGGCTGCATTTCCAAATGTATACGTTTTTGCGAGAAATTGTTATTCTGCTTGAATCTCTCCTTGCCAGTATAACCAATATCATTCTTGATGACATTCCCATGTATAATGTGGTTTAACACCAGCATCATCCACGGAAGTATAATGCATACTTTGAATATGTCACCAATAATCATTGTATAATTATCACAGTTTTCTCTGTTGCACGCATGCGTTATGGAAATTCCTTCATGTTGAGGTTCCATAGACTTTGCGGAGGCATTCTCTTATTAGGAGAACTACACCCAGAGAAATCAGATCTACCTTTGATAGTCTTTTTGAGAACACTATCATTCAATGATTGTGGTCCTTTCTTTTAAGGAGGAGCGGAATAGTTTGAATCAACCAGTCCTCCATAATTGTGGTGTGATTTAAATGACACACTTGCTGCTATATTCACAACTTTTCAAGCAAGCAACTTGATTTGCAGTTTCTGAAGATATCAAATCTTCTGCATGTCTTTTCACTGCTGAAACATCAAGATGAGATACATCCTGGTTTATCCTTTTGCAAACCAGGATACTTCACGCCGTTTTTAAGGCGATAGCATTTTCTCCCCCAAACGGTGGGAAGACTTTCTCATCAAATTTGCAAATCTTCTTGCAGTAGAAACTGTAGTGGAATACATCAAGTCTTCATAAAAAAATATATGAGAATGGTTTTATGAGTAATAAGTTCAAATGCTTTATGAATGATTCAGCCAAATCATTCAATGGATGCAAATGAATAATGCAATTACTCACCATCAATGCTCATAGCATTACTAAAATGATACCCACATCAATGCCCAGAGCATTATGTAAAATGATACAATATCAAAAATTGACAAACAAAAGTTTCATTTGAAATCTATATGAGTATAGATACACAATTACCACCCAGGTGATATGTCGAGTCATGTATGACTAACAGACTATACTTCTATCAACCTAATTGAGTGTATGTGGAAACTCGTTGTCAAGGGTGGCGCAATATAACATGCGACCTTAATTTTCTCATCACGCTTTTTGATAAGCATCAAATTTGTAACTGATGAGAGGAATAAGGTCCTTAAAGTTTATATGAGAGAAAAACTCAATATGGACTAAGGTCCATATTTTCCAATCATATAAAATTTGTCGATAATTCCTTTGTAAAGGGGGATACTTATCCACAACTATTTCAGCAGCTACTCTGAACATTATCGACAACCAGTTTGATAATCAGTTTATAACGATCTTATATCATTCTCTGGAGTATGAGGATATTTTAATCCATTGGTACCAAATTTCAGTATGAAAATATTCTCCTCTATGAGATATCAATGGAACTCTTATGGATATGCTCCTCGTCAGGAGTTATGAACTCATCATTCAAAGAGAATATGGACGTTATCTGATTAGATTGGCATATACCTTATATTAGAGGTTTTCGTCTATGCTTGTAAGCATGTTTTTCAGACGAAACAATCGTTGCGGTTTCGTGGCATTCCTTGCAAGGACATTAAATTATGTTGAATCACGCAAGCGTACTCCTACTAAATCTAGCAATCAGATTAATCTCCAACACCTTAGGCACTTATTGGTGTGAGAATTTAGATGAGATACAATTGGTATTAACCAATATCGACGACGATTCTCCCCTTGATCCTTAGGCGGGAATGTCTCATCAACAGAACTTCATGTTCCGTATTACTTTACCCATTAAGGTAGCAACTGGGGACTGACACGATAACACATTACCCAGGAGAGATAATTGATCAGGTTCCTCTCTCTCGTTTACCCATCTTGAATAAATTTGAGAACTTACAATACCATGTAAAATCAACAGTAAATTGTAATATAAATTTTGTGAACATAGACATTATCTCAATATCAGTACTAGTCCTGCCAAGATGACTGATAGAGATTAAAAATTATGAATGGTATTCTAGGTGCACGTACCATGTGTTTTATGTCACAACGATAGTAGAGTTCGACCATGTTCAATGATGACTTATTCAACCAATTATGATATGCTACAGTTCCGTATTTCTCAATTTCTAGTGGCACGGTGCTTATCAGGTCCCTAAACCCAAAAAACGCATTGTGATTTCCATATTTAAATATGCCTACCATATTTTACATTTTCCTCATTTCCCGTGTCTATCAATTTGTCAAAACTAGACTTATTTGCATAGGCACTGATGCAAATTTAATTCACCAAATTTATGATTTTCGGTAATAGCTTAGACGACGAGAAGACTGGATATTAACTCTTAATATCACTTAAAGAAATCCAACACCCATTATTACTCGACGTTTATATATCTACGAGGCATGGTTAATATATGCAACTCTCGTTGTTGCTATCACAACATATACAATATGCATTAGATTTTTAAAGCTCGTCGATATAAGAGGCGTATATATCATGCATATTATAAAGCTAGCGGAAACACATAAGGGCGTAAAAAATTGTCGGTCTCCTTATTGTCCGTCGTAGCATTTATATGACACATATATTTCTTCTCTAAATTCAAATCAAACTATATACCGCAAAAATCAATGGCGAAACAACGAAGGAAATTATTTTCTACTCCATCCAAAAAGAACGTGAAAATATCTTACATTATTCAATTAATGAGGAAAATAGCAAACGCTGCAAAACTCAAATATTTGGCTAAATTCGAAAATCGAATTAAATTGCAAATATGAGTTATTTTAAATGCATACCTATTTGGATATTCCTTCATTACCACCATAATTATTTATGCTGACCTTAGCATATACAAGATGCGGCAATCGTCTAGCTTCTTCTTTAATAGGTCCCAATCAATTATGAACTAAATTAGACACGATAAAAATTATATATATAAAACTACTTAACAATAGTTAAATTAAATATACAAGGGTTGAAGAGAATTATTTTTTTTCGTATCATCAGCCCCTATACTGATCATCATAGAACAATTCATACTAGTAACGTTTTATATAATCACTCAAACACTTCACATATATAATAGAAAAAAGGCTTTCCCTTGCTATAAATCTTAATTCTACTTAATTATATACTATATTTAACAAGGAGCTAATTAGCAGGAGATGTAATTAATAGTGGATACATGAGGTGATACGGAAACTTAAAAATTCTTATTACTAAGTTGTACCCAGTGCAGAACTGTTTTGGTCTGTTTATAGACCTAAAAGCATGATAAAAGGAACATGCGAGAGACACCTAGCATATACGTGTTAACACCAAATAATGTTAATCATTTTCTTTCATCGGTAAGTATTTCTAAGAATGGGCTTGATAAGTAATGGTGGGCTATCCATCAAAATCCCAAATTCGTATTCACATAACAAAATTTAATCTATTGGCGGATTATTATACCCACATATTATTGTTGGGGATAATTTTAGTAATTTCCATAAAGCTTTTGAAGGTTTTTCTTTTTGATCGATAATTTATTTTTGGAGCTTATAAATTTCGAAATACAGATAATTTGTATTATTACTTAATGATTTTACAACTATATTATAGTGATATCGGTATCCTTTAAAGTAAAGCGACCAATGTTTATTTGATTTGATTTTCATTTTAGGTGACAATTACTCTTTACCGGTTTTCTTCTTGTTCGGTTGTATCTATTAATTAAGTTGAGGTACTTGTAAGCAGGGCCAGTACTGGATATATTGAAATATTGTTAATAAATGCAACTTTCGTTCATTTTGTATGTGCCATCAATCCCTGATAGCATCTGGTCCTATGACCTGAACTGATACCAAATTGAATGTTTATCCCATCGACCAGCCCAGATGCGTATGTACAACTTCTAATCTTAATATAATAAAAGGACCACTACCTATTGTAAAAAAAAGTTGTTACTTCATGGGAAATTATCATAATAACCTTCAAATAATTTTGGGAAAATAATCTCTTTGTTCGTACTAAAAAACTAGAGATCAAGCAAGATACAATGCCCACAAAATAGTAAAGCCTTTTAAATGTAACCATTTATTAAAAGAAACACCTCGTTACAGACATGTAAAGTGTATATTTATCAAAATGACGAACAACGAGAAAATGTTGTATATTTCATACAGGATAGGAGCAATCTTTACCCTGGAAAGGTATACAAGATATATTCACATCTTCACAATTCTGGTCGAAATTCATGGAATAACAATGCACTAGTACCAATACCATGAAATTCGACAACAATCAACTGGACTGATCCCCTTGTTCATTGTTAATCCTCATATAATCTAGAAGTGTTTAAAGTATTTCTCCACGGTCTTTCATCGGAATAATGTTGTTTTATGTGGAGGATTTACTAAGCTATATGCATGCCATGATAAAATCTAAAGAAACTGGTACCCACAATTCCTTAAAAACTAACCAACCGAGGAAACCTAAGATATTGGAATGTTATGATGAATAATACATAAACCAATAACACAAGCAATAATGATAAACGATAAAGTTAAACAAACTCACAAGACACAAGATTTATAGTGGTTCAACAATAATATATATACAATGTGTATATATTGTCTATATCCACTTTGAACGACACCAACTCAAATCCACAATTAAGAAACGATTACAACGTAGAACACTTTGGTGGGAATTTAGAAAAACCTTGGTTACACCATAACACTTACCCAAGACGATTATCTTATCTCTTGTTCCTCTCCAATTTATACTCACCATGAAATCCTAGTTGTTTCCCCAAAAGCTAATACAAGAAATTTCTCTCAATCTCTCTACAGTTGTCTTAATTACTTAATTTCCTATAAAGATTTAATACCTATTTATATAGGCTACATACTTTTCCCACAAGAGCCCCTAGTCGTTTAGGAAACCTCTTCCTAAAACACCACTAAGCTAAAAATAGGAAACTACTATGGTTCGCGAACCTATCTAATTTATTCGATAAAGACATATAAAACATTCAAGAGTTCCGTTTTTCCTCCACCAGTTCGCGAACTAAAAAAAAACAATTCGCAAACTTATCACAATAAAAGTTACCTCTTTTTTTTATGCCAGTTCGCGAACTATTATTAAATCTTCAGTTTTTTAACAATATCCCACTTTGAAGACTTATTATTGATTATCTTCGATTCTTTTTTGCCTTGATTTTCATAGCATCTTAGATTGTCGCTGCTAAACAATCCCTCGTCGGTGCATCTCCCCTCTCAGATCCTCATTCTGTGAGACTAACTAAAGCCTTGTAGAGCTTTAGCTTGTCTGATGTAACTCTCTCGATAAACATATCCATCGGGTTTTTGGAACCAAGAATCTTCTCGAGCTTCAACTTTCCTTATTCTAAGGATCCTGAATAAAATGGTAACGAATATCTATATACTTCGTCCTAGAATGATAGGCTGAGTTCTTGGCTAAATGTATAGCGTTTTGACTTTCGCTATACAGAACATTATCCTTTTGTTTTTTCCATAAATCATCTAACAAACCTCGTTACCATATTATCTCCTTGCTCGCTTCTGTCACCGATACATACTCAACTTATGTAGTAGACAATGTCACCAATTTTTGTATTCGTGAGTTCCAACTTACTGCAGCCGACCCTATAATGTAAACATAACTGGTCGTACATCACATTTTATCTACATTACCTAAGAAGTCTACATCCATATAACCCCTCAAGATATGTAATACCCCGATTCAACAGGTAGGGTTCGCCGAATGGAATATAGGTAATGGTTTGTCCTTTCCTAACACCGACGCATATTCAGCACAATTGGTTCCAGAGTTGGAAAAAAACTTTATAGTTAAGCGGGCTCGGGCTGGGAGCAATTCAGGGATGGGTGACCTCCCGGAAAGCAATTGTTGAGTAACCGCAGCGGTACTCGTTAAAAATCCCATATTGTTGGAGGACCGCAGTCGCAATGGCTAAGTGGGGACAGTATCAGTGGAGGGTCGGGTCATTACAAGATATAACCACCTCCATTAGTAAGTATTATATGATTCAAGCATACCTAGGGTTTAGTTTGTGAGGTCTTGACGATCTTCGTACTTCTTGTGGACCTGTAGGAGTAAATCCGACTGCAATAGAAGTCTATTCTTGTATCAAAGGTTCTTCTATACCACCAACAACATCATGTTATTCTTGAACCACACTTCTTCCAGAAACATCATCCACGTCGTTATATAAGTCTTTGTCGATATTGCTTGACCTGACATCTTCAACTTGTGTTGTATTTCTTTCCTTGTACAATTCATTCTAAATAAAAGTAACATCCCTGCTTCTAACAGATTTGTAACCATCATAGTCCCAAAGTTTATACCCAAAAGTGTCACATCCATAGCTAATGAATATACACTTCTTTGTTTGAGCACCTATCTTAGACCTATCACCAGGACTAAGATGAACCTAACCAACACAACCAAAAACTTTTAAATAAGAAAGATTTACCTTTTTACCAGTCCAAACCTCCTATGGTATCGTCATATATATACTACTATGTGTCATGTTTATTAGATAAGCAGACGTCTTTATTGAATGCGCCCAGAAGGTCTCATGCAAACCATATTGCAACCTCATACATCTATCACGGTCATTCAACGTCAAATTAATGCGTTATGGTGTTTCGTTCTCCTGTGGTGTCCCTGGAACCGTCCTCTCCAAATGAATTCCATTTGTAGCATAAAATCATAATCATTATATCTTTTCTTACCAACCATTGTTGTTTGACCTTAAACACTTCAACTTCAGACCAATTTCTGTTTCAACCAAAGCCTTCCACTTTTGAAACATTTCAAAAACCACGTATTTATTCTTCATGAAATAAACCCACACCTTCCTTGAATGATCATCAATGAAGGTAATATAATGAATAAAGGAAACTACTGTGAGATGCAAAACCAAATTGTCCCCATAAATCGGTATGAACAAATGAAATCTCGCACTTTTTAAGCTTCAATCGTTTCTACTGAAATTAAACCGTTTTTGCTTTCCCAGAACACAGTCTTCAAAAATGCTCATATCAATAGACTTCACCTTCGGTAGATATCCTTCTGAACACATAATCTTCATGTTCTTGTCACTCATGTGCCCCATTCTTCTATGCCATAATTTGCACACAATTCAGATACATCCACAAAATGTGCATCAAGTTCCTATTGTTAAGAACCATTACTCTTAAATAGGTGACCGAAGCAAATTGTTTCAAAAAAATTGAGTATTTTTTTTTCCTTCTCTACATATAAGTAGCAGTTAAAGAATAATGATGAAGTGAATATAACGTCCGATTTTTTGTTGTTGTAATTTTTCTATTAAGTGAGCATAACAATGTATTTTTTTTCTAATTTAGTAAAAAGATCAACCGTCGGATCTCATGAACATGTGTCATTCATCGACGTATTAGGTGACGTGTCGATCATTTAGATGTTAAGGGTACAAATGTCACTCCGACATACATATAACCCCACATATGTAGGATGTTAATTATTTAACGTTTCTTTTTTCTCTCTAAAGTAGATTCCTTAATTTTTTCATTATGGGATAAATCCCCAAACAGATTAGTGAAAACGGGACATATCCCACCTTTATCACAATGCATGAGCTGCAAGGGGTCGAAGCAGGTCTCATCTTGGCTAGGTTCTTAAATTTTAAACATTTGCATTAACACAGATAGCAAGACCACCGTTTCCTATCTCAAATGGTCTATCAAGAATATACCTTGGCATGCTCAATTTGTTTGGTACAATACACAAAGGCTTCTTGATAGACACGTTTTCGTGTCTTATTTGATCTCAATTTGGATATTGTTAGAACTCATTTGTGTACTTATAATGTGATTTTATTGTGTTTGTAGGTATTTTTTGGGAAATAAACATCATTGGAAAAATTGGCTCAAAAAATTGTTAAAGGCACCCGAGAAATTTACTAAAGACACCCAACAATAAATGATAAAGGCACCTGTACTTTGGATAGGGGCACCTCAGGCACCCATTCTTTTCAAATGAAAATTTGGGCGGGAAGAGTTAACTTCTTAGTTGCGTATCTATGAAGAATTTTTGGACGAGAATCTTGGGATATATGCAAGAGTTAGGACAAATCTATGTTCTTACCATATTAAAAGAAGTTGTAGAAATCTAGGAGACTCGAAAACAACCAAGAATATCTTATCAGCTATGTGACTCGATAAAACAGGGAGAAAATCTATTTCACGTGAAATTTGGATTATTTTCTTGGTTTACTGAAGATTGTTGCCATATTTATCGAGATATTGTTAGAACCAACACAAAAACAAAGAGAAGAATATCGAACGGAATGGTCAAGAGTTAATAGCCGAGGAGAAAAACTATTCTCCGGAGAATGAATTCATAGAAAGAAAGATATTTTAAGGATTTGAGAAGATTTGGAAGTGGTTGGATGGTCGAGTATAAATAGAGGAGCCGAATGAAGCTTTGAGGTAGGGGTCTGGAGAGGCCAGAGCGCAAAAATCAAAATTCCAGAAAAATCTGTTCATGATTATGATGAAGAAGATGAAGAAAACGTTGCCATAGAGTTGAAGTTTCCGTGGTGAAAAGGTTGAAGATTTTGTTACTAAAGCTTTTAACTTTGCAACCGATATCTTCATTTGCAACGTTTATCTTCAGGGAACAGTTATCCCTCTGTAATAGTGAGTCTGTAACGTTTATAAACGTTGCAAACTCAATGTTTTCATTATTTTCACTCTTTTTCACCATTTGTAAACACCTTTTTGAGCAATGAATGAGTATTTTGAGAGTGTTTTCAACGTGAGGAGCTAAACTCCATCATTGGGCGACGAAGGAAGCTATTTTTTCCAAAAATAATGTGATAATATTTATTTAATTAATTTGTGCAATTCTTTTATGATTATTTGCCTTGGTTAAAAATTGATTTAATGATTTTTGTTAAGCAATGGTGATTTCGTTAGATGGTACATACTTGACCTAGGTTTTAGATGTTCCATGCTTTTGTTATACAATTGTTGTTTTAAAAATCTACTTGTTGCAATATTTTAGAATCAAATTAAACGTAAGAATTGTATAATTATAATTATTGAATTAAATCACTTTAAAATTTAAAAAATAGTGGAAACTGAGTCCCAGCCCCTTGTAATTCTGTCAATATCTTTTATTTGCTATTGTTAGTCTTAGAAATTAAGTTTATAAACAAATCTTCACAAGTCTTGAACGAACCTTTATTTACCACAACTACGAAACCATCACTGCTTAGGTGTTTCGATGATGTGGTATTCAACCATGTGCACACGTAAGCGTATAGAGAGGTGCAGATATTCTTAGTTCTTGCAAAATTTTATTTGAATGGTATCTCTTTTAACTTCATTTTTGTTGGTTTTATTTGACATTTAAGTGTTACAAGATTTTGAAAATACATCATTTCTGGCTCTTCGAAATTTTTGTTGAGCGTGACTGGATGTTGGAATCATAACTTTATTGGCCATTTAGATCGTAAACCCAACCTGCATAATTTGACTTCTTGGATCTAACCACAAGAATTTCCAGGAACCTTTCTGTGTTGCAATCAATCAAGTAGTGCAAAACTGAAAGAGATAAAAGATCTGTGTTGCAATCAATCAAGTAGAGCAAAATTGAAAGAGAGAAAAGAAACATGTGTATTAGTTTTACCCTCTCATTCACTTGGACAGAGTTTCATGTCGGAAAGTAAAAGTCCAACTTCTGAACACTATTTCAAATTCGTGGGCCTATTAGTTGAACTTGAGCTTTTCTCAATTTCAATAAATTTGAGGGCTTAATATCGGTTCATGATTTTGTTGCTAGTACAATATGAAAACTGAACTTTTACCATTTTTTGTCCTCTCGCTAATATTTTCTTTACAAAAATCCTGCTCTTCAATTGATAACAACACCATTACAGTAGCTCAATATATTGTTGACGGTGAAACTATAACTTCTTCCCCCGATGAAATCTTCAAACTTGGCTTCTTTAGCCTTTCTAACTCTGGCAATCGTTATGTCGGAATTTGGTATAATAAGATTCCGGAACAGACCATTGTATGGGTTGCCAACAGAGATAACCCTCTAAAAGATTCTTCTGGAGTTTTAAGTATAGCCCGGGATGGGAATCTTATGGTCTTGGATGGACGGGGCATTGTTCTTTGGAGTACTAATCTTACTAATGTTGCCTCTAATAATACAATGGCAGAGTTACTGGATACAGGGAATCTGGTCTTGAGGGATGTTGAGGATGATGAACATATTGTATGGCAGAGCTTCGAAAACCCCACAGACACAATCCTGGCGACGATGATGCTTGGTGGCAGCAGGAGAACTGGCAAGAGACAAGGGCTTACATCATGGAAAAGTGAGTCCGATCCTTCAACTGGCGTCTTTTATTTGGGGCTAGAGCTTACAGACATTCCTCAGGTGGTGATTTGGAATGGATCTAAACGGCATTGGCGTAGTGGTCCGTGGAACAATAAAAACTTCATTGGCATCCCCACAATGCCGTCTGCGTATTCAAATGGATTCTTTATTAGCCAGGATGATCCAGAAGACAATGTCTATCTCAGCTACAAATTTACAGACAATAGTGTCAGAAGATATGCTCTGAATCATCTTGGGGAAGCATTTGGAGAGGCTTTGATTGAGAACAAATGGAAGCGATTCTGGTCCACCAATAAGTATGAAGAGTGTGATGTCTACGGAAAGTGTGGTCCTTTTGGAAGCTGTAATATTTTAGAATCACCAATTTGTAGCTGTATAAGAGGGTATACTCCCAGGTTTGACGATGAGTGGAGCAAGGGAAATTGGTCAGGTGGGTGCTTGAGAAAGAGCAAACTCAAGCGCGAGAAAAATGAAACTGGTAATAGCAACAAAGGGGTGAAAGAAGATGGTTTCGTGACGATGAAGAATATGAAAGTTCCTGACTTTGCTAATTTGTTAGGGAGTTCCTTGGACGTCGAAAAGTGTGAGCAAGCGTGTTTAAACAATGGTTCCTGTTTGGCTTATTGGCACGATAGTGGTGTTGGGTGCTTGACATGGAGTGGAAATTTGGTTGACATCTCCAAGTTCTCTGAAGGTGGGGTTGATCTTAACATTCGAGTAGCTCATTCAGAACTCGGTAAGCAGAAGATTTTCTTTTGGCTGGTTTATATACAATCACATTGAGTAGCTGATTTTGACTAGTTAAGATTTCGTCCTTCAAATGCGAACCTTTTTTTTTTTTTTTTTGAAATGCAGATAGGAAGAAGAATACGAAGGCAATTGTCATAGCCAGTGTCCTTCTTGGAGCATTCGTAATCCATGTGTGCACATACCTCTGTTGGAGGTGGATGACAACACAAAAAGGTACTAAGCTTAAATTTTAGCTTTAAAAAGCCTAGATCATACCGTCTAGTCTTTGCCAGAACATGAACTTACAGTTCAATATGAAACCAGGAAAGCAAAAGAAAGACATGGAAACTTCATTATCCCAGAAGGACAACAAATCTTCGGATCCAGATATGCTTACTGCAGACAATCCAGATCTTAATTTTTTCAAATATGAGACTCTAGCTATTGCTACAAACAATTTCAGCGGAGCTAATAAGCTTGGCGCAGGAGGTTTTGGTCCAGTGTACAAGGTAGTTATATTCTTGTTCTTGGACTTTCTGCTTTAACAATTAACATTATAAGCTGACAATGCCTTTACCTGCTTATTTCCAGGGAACGTTTGCAGATGGGCAAGAAATAGCAGTAAAAAGGCTTTCGAAGGGCTCTGTACAAGGCTTAGAAGAGTTTACGAATGAAGTTATAGTAATCTTAAAACTCCAGCACAGGAATCTGGTTAGGCTGTTGGGTTGTTGTGTCGAAGGGGATGAAAAGATGCTGATATATGAATACATGCCTAATAAAAGCTTGGATGCTTATCTTTTCGGTATGAAGTTTTCTACCAATTTCACATAGTCATCAAGAATTTATTTTCAGTCATACATTAACTGATTTATAAAAAAAGTGATAGTATTTCTTTTGAAGGACAGAGGTAGTATTTTTTATTAACTCGTTATACTGGTTGTGTACCAGACCCCACTAAACGAGCACTCTTGGACTGGAGAACGCGATTCCAGATTATCGAGGGAATAAGTCGAGGGACTCTCTATCTTCATAGAGATTCTAGATTAAGGGTGATTCATAGAGATCTGAAGGCTAGCAATATTTTGTTGGATGAACAGTTGCATCCAAAAATCTCAGACTTTGGCATGGCAAGAATATTTGGTGGCAATGAATTAGAAGCAAATACTAGAAGGGTTGTCGGTACATAGTAAGTAATAATTCTTTACCGCATTGCTAGGTTTCGTTTTACCCTTTCAGGTTTTTAACTTGTCAACCCTTTAAAGAATTCCAAGTTGCATTCTCATTTCATGCTCTAAAAATAATGTAATGCAGTGGATATATGCCCCCTGAGTACGTTATGGAAGGGCAATTTTCAGAGAAATCTGATGTTTACAGTTTCGGAGTGTTGCTGTTGGAGATTGTGAGTGGACAGAGAAATAGTAGTTTTTACTACGAGGAGACGCCGTTAAGCTTGTCGGGATATGTAGGTTCCTGGTTAATTTAGTCTCATTTACTTCATCTAGAGTTCACTGCCATTCTTTAAGCTAATTACACACATGTGAACTTCCCTTCAATTCCTAAACAGTTGATAGTTTTGTGTTATCATTTCAGGCATGGCAATTGTGGAATGAACAGAAGTTGCAATCGTTTATCGACCCATCTTTGTTGTCTGAGCCTATTTTCGAGGTTGAAATTTTGAGATGCATCCATGTAGGGTTGCTGTGTGTTCAAGATTTTGCCAAAGACAGACCAAATATGTCTACCACACTCTCGATGCTTGCTAGTGAAATTGCAGTTTTGCCTATTCCAAAACAGCCTGCATTTATGGAACGACGAATCTCAAGAAACTCAGTTTCGTCTCCGAAGAGCCAAAATGCATGGTCTATAAACAACTTGAGTATAACAAACGTCACGGGTCGTTAAAGTAGTAATACTTGTGATTATAACTTACATTTAGGCATTCTCTTGTAGGTTTTGGAGTATTTTTGAAGCACTGTCCACTTCATGTAATGTAATTAGGGACTGTATATGAATCTATAGGAGTAGATGAGTTTGAAGTGGCTTGGAAATACTTGAAACAATAATGAACTTGTTTGTAATAAATAGCTCGTGGTGTTGTATAATGATCAGCAACAATGGACTCCCATATGACACATTTTTTACAGGAATGTCTTGCAGTGAAATCATCGCGTCTGATCCAAAATAATGCTCTCCGTCCCAGGAAAAGTGACACTTTTATCATATGACACACCGTATTTGTTAATTTTATCAGTGCACTCTATTCTATTGATCAATTTGCTTATTTCTTCGTTTTTTGTTTTTTATTTTTATTTTTTGGCCAGAAAACCTCAAATCTCATAGACTTCTGCTATTGCTTCATAACTTGTACAACTAAGCCTAGTTCACTTCACATATCCACTACATTGGATTAAGCAAAGACTCTTAGACTTCTGTAACTCATAAACGATACTAGATTTAACTCTTGGACTTACTATATAATAGGGATACTTGAACTTGTATTCCAAATTACTACTACTATCTTAACAAAATTCAGATTATTTTCCTCAATTGAACTTTGATTCATGGAGTTTCTCATTAAATTCATATTTCTGTCACTTTACTTGGTGACATTCTCCCATCTCATGCTTCCAATTCAGGGAAGTGATTTCGAGTTATGTGATAAGATTTCTAAGCAGCTAGAATTTCTTGCTTCAAATTTGTAAATTGATTGAAATACATATGAATTTTGATTCTTACAAAAGGTAAAAAAAAAAAAAAAGGATTCTTATTTTAATTCCATTTTTTTCAAGAGCCAATAATGTACTCCATGTTTTGTATCTCCGATTTTAATATTTCCCAAGAGTATGGACTAGTTTTTGACAAGTTCTTAACTCTTGAGTAGCTACAGTTTTATTTTTCCATTTGACATTCACGAAAGATGCAGCAGGAGATATGAGTTCTTTGTACATAAACTTTAGGACCATCAAGGAAATATGTTTTGATTATGTAGATTTGTTACTGTACTGCGTATAAAATAATTACGGATTTTGCAATGAATGCAGATTACACAGGTAACTATCCTGTTACAGTCTCTAGAGTTGAGACCTCCCCTGATCCAATTAGAGCGTTCCAACCGGTTTCTTTTAGCATTGTTGCATCAACGAGTAAGTAAAATTACCTTTCCGTTGATTATATCGTCTCTTAATGCCAGTCATTAATAATTACTCTCTCTGTCCCTATTTAGATAAAGGTTTATGGTATTTTACAAGTCATATATTAGATAAAAGTTTTCATATTTTTTCCTAAATTTTTATGATTTATTCTTATCTCAATATCATATATTAACTTAGAAAATAGTGTAAGCTCAAAATTATATATAATATTTTTAAAATTTCTATTTAAAAAACAATTTTTATTCACAACTAAAATAATTTTACAACTCTATGTTAAAGACCGGAACTAAAAACTAGGAATAATAGAAAATATAATTAAAGGTATTTTTAAAAAGTTTTAGTTTCTTTCTTTTTTTCTTAATTTATATGAAAACACCTTCCCCTTCATTGAAATAGGGACGAAGGAAGTATCTCTTATATTGTTTCTTCTTTGTTCCTTTTCAATCTCTTAAAACTAATAATCCCTCCATCCTAAATAAAATGATATTCTAATACAATATTTTTTCTAACTTAACCTATTTTTAAATATAAATAGGACAGAGACACTAGTTATCTTCTAAGTTAATAGCAATAACGAAACCACTTGCAAAATTTCACGTTACGATTCTTCTCCCTCTCTAGGGTTACACCCTATTGCAACACCGGATTGGATTAAGCAACTTAACCTGAGAAATTTGAATTCTTCTGATAATTAAGTAGACTATGCAACTAGCAGTTTAAGCATGCTGACTTGGTCAAACAGCTACTGGGGATACATTTTCAATGTATGCTCGGGCATCACCAATGCCAGGGCTGGCCCTGCTTTCAATTGTCCAACTAAGGAACCTGGTCATAGTATAAGATCTATTCATTTTGGCATATGAAAACTCATGGTGGGACACTGGCAGGGACTGAAGTTTGTTCACCATGTTATCGGAAATTTTGATTTGTCTTTTTATGTGTTCCCTCAAATTTAATTTCTGTTTTCTGTAATTGTGCAGCGCAAAATTTCAGCGATGGAAAATTGGAGATAAGTTTCTATTATTTTTGGTACTTGCCTATCTACTGGGAGACGCATGTTTTGTGCTCCAAAATACATCCTTTTGGATGCCCTGTTACAACGGGCAATTTTATTCTTGAGTTTGACCAGAATTTTCCGAGTTATGCTCTACTGGTCGGTTGTATTTTTCTTGTTCATTTTTTATAAAATATTTTTTTTCTTTTTTGAATAAATACTTCCTCCACCCCTGGGTTAAAAGTTAAAATATAAAAAAAATGATAATAATTCTTTTTATGGGACCGTGGTAGTAGAATAACATTTTATTAAATTGGATTTAATCACTTGGAAAAGAATCAAACCAGTGATTTAGCGAAATCGGACACTAAATTTGAGCATACTCAAATACCATGGTAGCTAACGGCAACAATCTGTTCCATGCAGGGTCCATATACAATTGAGATGAAGATATTTGACCATAATGAGAAACAGTTAACATGTCTTCACTTTTATACCTCTTGGTGGTCATTCATTCCTGACTTAGTGGCACTTAAATCAGGTCACTGATTCAATCAAGGTATCTTGTAGCCCCGAATTAGCTTGGTACACTACCATGTAACAAATATATATTTTATTATTTTATTTTATTTACGATAAAAATAAATACATAATGTATGTATTTACGAGAACCGAGAGATATTTTAATTTTTTTTATATTTAAAAGGTAGTTTCGCAGCCATAACCCATGGTGTCACATGCATCTTATGTTGGTAATCGCCACCCAAGGATTTTAGAAATCTTACACCAAAAAATTTCTTTTCTTATACTCTAAAAGCTTGTTTACCAAAACAGTGTTTAACTAATGAAACTGCAATGAAAGAACCAATATTACCAAAAACATAACACATTTTTTGTAAACATGAAATGGTCTTTATACATTTTGATTGTCCATGATGAAGAACATAACAAAACAAACAAACAAGGGGAAAAAAAGGATGCTAACATCATAGCCCTGTCAATATGAGTTGTAATCGGCGAAGGAAGAAAAAACTTGTCAATCATTAATTATATTACGGTTTCAACTGGCATAAGTGGCTTTTTTAGTGAGAATATTCCATACTGTTCAACTACAATATCTATTACGGTTTCAACTGGCATAAGTGGATTTTTAGTGAGAATATTCCATACTGTTCAACTACAATATCTATTGCTTGACCTATTTATTGAAATTTTATGCACGTCCCCGTGATGGTCAAACTCCAAGCCATTTGTTATGTTGTATTATCTTTGATGCTGATACTCAATCATTTTATAGGCAAGAGTTAACCCCATCTAATTAATACCATCAGACCTAACCCTATCGTGTTTGCACCTGCATTGTGCAATTGAGACCTAAGACCAAGTACTATGGTGCAGTATTTTTGTTGTTCATATATATATAATAGCCAAGCCAAAAGCAAGAAAAACCCAACCCCTATTGAAACTAATTAATGTTGTTGAAACTGAGTTTCCTACAATTAGTTGTATTGGTCCACCACCCACAAAACATAAATAGTTAGTCTAAATGGTGACCTAAGATGTTACTTTACGGAAACTAACGTCCATTTTAGCTAGAAATCAACACATGCCTCTTCCCCTTACTAGCCAAGCTATAGCTTTTGGCTAGCTAAAAGATGTGCTATAGTATTTGCTTTTGTCTCTAATGTATCTAAAGCTAAGGAAAATATGTAACCATAGTACTTAGTCAAAGAAAACCATGTAATCACCTCGGTCCATCTCTAAACTTATCGAACTGATTTATAAGGAATGAAAGAAAAATGACCCAAGTAAAAATGTAGTATGATGAGTATAAAATTTATCTAAAGCTAAGAAAAACATGTAACCATAGTGTTTATCAAAAGAAAACCATGTAATCATCTCGGTTCATCTCTAAACTTATCGAACTGATGTATGAGGAATGAAAATGAGCAAAATGTCACAAGTAAAAATATAGTATGATGAGTATAAGAGTCATATTTAGTAAGGTTAAATGTTCACCATTCATCTCATTGCATCATCTTCAGAATCATTCATGCACGACTGCCACATATAAAAAAAAACAAATAATATTAACCTTTACTTGAAGCTGAAGTTACGCAAAGAAACAATATAAACTGGAGGAGTAGTTTTAGTTTTCATAGTTTGAATTGGGTTAGCATTAATACATTAAACATGGTATACTTGGGTATGATTTTCAATTCCATAGATGTATAAATGCTAACCAAGTTCGGATATGAAGTTCGGATATGAGTACTATTTCCTCTTTTATAGCACGGAGAGTTCACCATAAATGAATGCAAAAGCAATAACATGAGTATACAAAAACAAATATCCATAAAAATCAAATTTCAATTTGAGTTTATAAATATAACTCATATTATAGACGGTGAGCCAGAATTAAACTTAAAAGTATATTTGTATATATCAAATGTAAAATAGTAATACATTATGACAGTGTTGTAACTTATTTGGAATGTATATTATAAAAAGAAAAGTAAAAATCTTAAAATGTACCTCTGTTTTAGGGTGAAAATAGATGCACTGCAAAAGGGTACTTTCATATAGGTTCGAGAGATCAAACTCGAACACGACGAGCCTAAACAAAAAAATGGTCGTTTCACGTCCTGCTTCGGTCATAAATGTGGAGATTGAGTTGATCTTAGGGGAGGGAAACAAAGAAGATTGAGAAATCACAGTGTGATGAAAAATAGTAGTGTGTAGTTTTAGAATGGATTATCTCTGGGATAGATCTATGATTCTGTCTTAGATCCCTTTCAAATAAATGAGGCCATCTATTTATAGTTTGATAGAAAACGCATTGATTTCTCATAAGTGGTGAAAGTTACAAAAGAAGTGGAGAAACACTAGTACCAAAATGGGCTTAGGTAATAGTTAAAAACTGCCACCGAACTACTAATGTGATAGTTTTGAATTTATTTTGCACTGTCACCAAAGGCCCTGTTACAAAAGGTTTTATAAAAACTGTTATGGTATCATGACTATAAGGTAGCAGTTATGTCATAAAACTGTTGTTGTTGACTACATGCAGTGATATTTTCTAATAAGAACTGTCATAAAAAACTGGATTTGTTGTATTAAGGTAACAATTTCTTCATAAACCTGTCATTGTTGACAAGTAACCATAACATCTTCTAATCAAAACTGTCATCGAAAACACGATTTCTTATACTAGGGTAACTGTTTTTTCATGAACCTGTCATAGTAGGTAACTATATCGATAAAACTGTCATGTAAACCGTATTATGTGACACATTACTTGTTAAACTGTCATCATACACCTAGCTCAGAGGTAACAAATTTTCTACAGCTATCATATAGAACTTATTACAAGTTAAAGTTACATGTGATACTTCAAAGTGAAAAAGAGAGCTAAAAAAAAATATTGTATTTCTCTGAATTTAAGGTTCAACAAAATAATAGAACTAAGGATAAAATAATTAAAATATCATTCCTTCATTACAAAAGAAGAAAAATCATGAACTTCAATGCACTAAATTCATTAGTTTCCACTGCCCTCTTGTTTGAAGGTCTTTCTCTCGCCATCTTTAGAAGAATTTATACAGTTGTAGCCTTCACTGTAAACTCCTGGAGCAAAGTACTTTCGATACCTTCAAACCAGATTATATTTCCAGACAATAAAAGATCAATATGCAAAACATGTCGGGACCAAAAACGAAAAGGGAAATCAAACATCATTTATCCTAGCCCACATCAATTTAGTGAACTCGTATTCACAGAAATGAAGGAAAAGATATGATGATAAATAATGCATCCCACTGATGCAACTACCCATCACTTTAAGTGTTACTTGATTAGTCCAGACCTACGAAAGTATTTGGCAATTATGGAAATGAAAATGAATAAGAGAAACAAATATTGTTGTTACATCAAAAATCATTATAATCGTAATTTAGAGAATGTACAAATGTCAAGGTATCAAACTTGATATATGAAGGAATATGGATACCGAAATTAGAAATAATTGTCATAGCACAGAAGCATACATGTTTCAGCAAAAAAAAAAAAAACTGGAATATGAACAAACCTGAAGGCCAACCTGTGAAACATTTTTACTTATTTCTACTGTAGTTCTCCATAAAAACCTTATACTTCTTCTTCTAAATTCAGAGCTTTGGCATAATGAACTCTCCAAATCTTTTTTAGAACTACCTGTATAGCTACAGTGCAAGCTTTATTTTATAATTATCTTTTTATGAATTTCAAATTACTTGAATATCAGGTACGAAAAAAAATTAAAGACACATAAGGAAGTACCACGATAGGCTACCTTTTTTACAATGGGGCCATGGTAGAAAACCTTTTTGAAATACAAGCTTCAAAAGTTTCCCTCGCACCACACTATGTAAATTCTTTAGGATTATCATCACAAGGTTCTTTTGCAGTTTTGAATATTGTAAATGGTTTTTTATCACACCATCCCCTTCACTTGGAGTTGGGTCCAACAGATCCTGTGTAGCGCTTTATATAATAGAGAATCCGACCAACCAATCATCCACCAGCTTGACCCGCCATCCTTGGAAGATTGCCACTAAGTGATCATAGGAATGGCCAAGAATCATCGATTTCGGAGATCGTACCGGGGAACTTGCTGACATAAAAAGCTCAGGCAGAAGATCCCACTCTCGAGGAAGCGAGGGACCATAGGGGGAGAAGAATGCTCTTTAAAAGCTTTCCCGTGCCTCTCTGACTTTCTAGTCACATAGCCAGCTGCCATTTCGTTTGCAGCCATCAAGACTGAAGGCGATATTGTTCTCCTCGAATTGGAAACACAATCTTAGTTTACAATCAAACACATAAACAAAACATATATAAATGATGGTGTGCCATTATTATACTAAACGATACTGGAAACATAAAAAGATACACGCTATCACTTATATGTCCAGCTTAATTCACATGAGCGTTTTGCCTTGCTTGAGATCATTGAACTTTGGGAAATGTTCGACTCGCTAACATCATTGTTCCTAATAATTCGGTCTCAAAGTGGTCCAACTACAAGACCACTTAAGCTTTCCTCTATGAAAACAATGAAAGATGCAATACTGGAAAGTGTTTGACTAGGATTACCCTGAGGAAAGTTTAAACCTTGATACAAATTGTTAAAAGAATACAAAATAATTACCATGAATCATTTTTCTAAGGAACAATAAAAGGTCTTTTATCAGATGAAAAAAAGAACACAGCTTGTGTGCAAAAAGTAGACAAGATCAGAAGAACTGCTTAGAAAATTTTTGACATGGAGATGAAAATATGAAGCAAAATAATAAAGCTCCAAAAGTGAATTTACCATTACTGCACTGTTGAATTTTAGCTGCCCTTTAACAATTTCTTTCATGAATCAGATGACATAAAAGATTCCCAGTTATTTTTATGTTGCTAGATATGCTACATATTCAGAAAATATATATATATGGGTTAGTAATGTTTAATTTCACAATTTACTGATACAATTAAGTTAGTGCGCTTATTTGTGGAAAACAAACAAATTAGGACTATTTGATGTCTTTTTGTTAGGCATCCCTTCCACGACCCTGGATGATGATAAGCTTACGTAAATAAGATGAGATTTTATGAGATTAAAATTAGTATGAAAAAGAAATCTAATTGACCTTTGCATGATTTTCTCAGTTTTTTTTTGTTGCTATCCCCCTTGTGAATCCAGCCACAATACCTTTTGAATGCTCAAGTTTACACAATAATAGTAATATCAGATTCTAATTGAACCCTTACACTAAGTAGATGAACACAATTCTTCACAACAGCTTATTCCATAGTCATCTACTCCAGTAGTCCATTCTTGGGCCTTGTCCTGCAAAGAAAATGAAATCTAACATCTAAAAACATGGCCAACAAAAGAACATCAAGATATGGTAGACCTTAATCTATGAAGGTAATGGTAGCGGAGCGGAAATATTGGCGGTCGAAATATGGTGGTATTGGTTATGGTGGTACTGGTGTTGAAAGAAGGAGGGTATGCCGGTGAACATGGAAATGGTTATGGTAGAGGTGGAGGTAACGGTAGTGATTATGGAGAATAAGTATATATATTACCTGTATCTGTTAGATACTTTGACGAACG
This sequence comes from Papaver californicum, assembly GCA_023531435.1. Lineage (NCBI taxonomy): Eukaryota > Viridiplantae > Streptophyta > Magnoliopsida > Ranunculales > Papaveraceae > Papaver > Papaver californicum. The sequence goes on along the minus strand of JAJJMC010015859.1, from coordinate 5,252,731 downwards.
ATGAGCACCAACTGTTTGAATTCCAAATTATCTAAATATTAGTACTAGCAGTCACAAATCTAAAAACAGTTTAGAATAAAATTGAAGGTTCAAGTACGATCACATTAAGTTCTGCCCATAATGATTCCTTATGGCCTCCCATTGTTTCTTATCTCAAAGATTTCTCCAGTTGAATTTACGAGATTGTTATAGCAGCACCAATGCAATCAGAATATAGTGTTTGAGATTGAATCTCTCATCTAGGTCGATTCTGGTCATCCCAATCGAGTTCCGTCTTAGGACCGATTTCCCATGAAATATGCAAGAGCGGTAGCACCTCGAACATTTTTCGTCTTTAGGGACAGAACCTGCTTAGAAGGTTGGAAAAAATCACTTAAGCCTAAACTAAAAGCATCATTTACTATATGAAAACTAAGCAAGCTTGTGCCACCATATCATGATATACTAGTTATATAAAGAGCTCACAAATACAAGTACCATTTTTATACAATTAGGGGATACACGAGATAGGATTTACTTTCCTACATGAGTACTAAACTGACCACCACTAGCATGTAGACCAACATCACCAAATTAAACATGATAGTCAACTAGCATTTGATTGCCAAGTGATCATAATTTGTGGGCCATAAAAACCGTTCTATAATAAACCTCTACAATTAACATTTTTTCTATATATTTACCAGGACATGTTCTTCTAATCCAACCTACTTTGAATTCAAAGAGAATGCTTTTCTGTTAACCAGTAGCCGGGATTTAAAGTGCAGACCCTTTTTCTTCCATTTGTTGATCTTCCATTTTGTATAAAATAACAAAGATGGTTTAACCAAGGAGTTACAGTTTGAAACAAAATAATACGTGGAAGAGTGATTACATTGGCATAACTCATTTCAATATTCTTTTTTTTTTTGTTTCCTTCCACTTGAAGAGCCAATTGAAAAACAAAATTAATCAAAGACATATAAGATAAAATTGAAAGAAACCCATGTTCCAAAGTCATAGAAAAGTTGATAAAAAACAGTAAAAAAATGCCAATTTCAAACACAAAATCAAATTAGAAAAACTGGAGTTGAAACCCTAGACAAAAACCCCAAATACAGAAATGGAACAAGACACTTTGAAACCTTAGATTCCTGCTATAAAGATATTGAAGATTGAATACAAAAACCTTAGTTCTAGGTTTTATAAAAACTAGAACTAATCTTATCCAAATACTAACCAAAACCCAGATTAATTATCTACTCTCACTCAATTTAAGAGTACAAAAGGAAGATTAAATACAATACCGTAAGAGGAACAGAAGTAGTCGCTTTGAGAAAAAGACCTGCTACTAAACCTTAACCTTGAAGAACTAACTCCAGCAAAAGAAATTGAAAATTACAATGGATCTGCTAAGTCCATCAAATGAAGGAAATAAACTTCTAGTACCAAACCCTGAACCAGATACTTGTACTGACGCAACTACAAAAATCTCACAAAACAAATAAAAATCACAACTTATTTTCATAGGTTTAACTCAAAATAAATACCATTTATGATAGAGATTATAAATAATTTATTAAGTTAACATTGAAAAATTGGAATCGCAAAATTAGAGAACTAAAACATAGGGGGGGGGAACAACAAAATTATGGGTTTCAATACGAACAATAAAAAAGGGATGATAACCTTAGCATAACCCATGTTGATTAGTTCATTTAATTTGGTGAGAAGTTTGATAATCATTTCATCCCCTTGGGTTCTAAATAAACCGTGAAATCTTATTTCGGAACAGTAGAGCTGGTGATGGAGATGAAGAAGAAAAGTTTGGGAAATAAAAAGTTCGAGATCGAGAAGATTAATAGAGTAGAACCACAATTGTATACGGATTAAAGCAAAAGAAAAACCCTAGATTGAAGAAAAAAATGATATTCCAAATTTTGCTAAGAGAAAAACCCAAGAGAAGAGAAGGATGATGATCTGCCTGTACATAGATAAGAATTGTTGAGAGAGATTAGGTTTTTAATTTAATAGAAACAGAGAGAGATGGGTGATAGTATTGAAAAATTATGTTTAAGCTATGTTGGGGTTTCCAAACAAAAAGATAGGCGAAGGTGTGGAGAGACCCACTAACAAAAGTTACAAAACAAACTTATCACAGTACAAACCACTACTAGTAGATAATGGCTAATTAGGGAATCAAACTAACAACATCTTACATTTGAGAATGCTTTAGGGTAGATTATATGAATAGCAGCTGTTTTGGATCAAAACTGTCACTATAAATGGAAGTGGCGGTAATTAAAAAAACTGTCATCTATAACTTTACTCTTTGATAACAGTTTTTATATTGAATAATTGCAATAACCTAAGAATAGTATCAGTTTATAACTGCTATAAAACATCAATGTACACTAACATTTTCCTACAAAAACTGTCATCGTATAGATATTCAGTAATATTTAACAAACTGTCACGATTTTTCACCATTATTGGTATGAGTTTTGGTAAGAAACTGTTGCATATATCTCATAGCTTATTCTTTTGTGACAGTTAATTCGTGAACTGTCATGATTTAGGATTTTGAACTGTCACCAAAGCCCATATTTGTACTAGTGAAATGACGATTGTAGAGATTGTAGTGGGGTCTTGTCCAAAAAATAAGGAAGACTTTTCTGAACACTACTCATCCTCTCAACTGCTATGAAACCATTCCACTACTTGTTCGTGGATATGTTGCCACAATGCACGATGTCGTAGATCGTCATACCAATACCCTAATGAGAATCCACGTAGGTGTTGTATTTGATATCTCGTAGAAAGAGTGGATTCATGGACCACCACTATTTTCATTAGGTGTTTTAGTCAATAACTTCCTAGTTAGTGAGACAAGTTGCGTGACTCACTATATTGATAATTAGACTGATCAGTGTCGAGTCCGGTAAGTTTAATGGTCATGTACTAGCTTAGGACTAAGATGGTGTAAATTTAGAAGTGTTTGAAGCCAAGATTACGCGAAATTTTTCAAGGACCAATCGTGGCTCACTCGAGAATTCAGACAAGAAAAGGCTTGATGAATAGCTACATAGGACTGGTGCTGGAATTAGGCCAGTGCCGAGATAATGACGTGTTCCTAGGGATACGTCTTGAAAGGGCTGGCGCTATCCTAGGATAACGCCGAGAAGGAAGAGCTATTCCTGTAACTAGTCCAGCGCTAGAGAGTGGCGCGTCCTTGGAGACGCGTCTAAGGAGGAGATAGCGCTGGCACTACGCCAGCGCTGGAGAATGACGCATCCTTGGATATTGAGGAAGCCCACAGAAATAACGCGTCCTTTGGGACGTTTCCATAGCGAAGCTAGTGCTGGCACTAGGAAAGCGCCAATGAATGATGCGTCCCTGGGGCGCATAGGTTGTGACGCATCCTTAAGTAAAATTCTAGAATGACATGTATACTTAAGGACAGGATGTCAAATTGTGATGTGCTCTTTGCGAATATGGTATTAAGATGGAATGCGCCTTTGAAGATCAGGCATTAGATACTTTCATAATAGGTGGATGTTATTTGAACATCAATGAGCATTCGAAACGAGTTCAAGGAATTCAGCTATGGTATTATGCGACTTTAAACTGATTCAATATGCCATAGGTATTGTAAATATTAGAGAGAATACATGATCAGTATAGAACACCTGTAGCTATTTGTAGAGACTGTATTCTTAATTCTACTGTAGAATATAAGCAGAAATACAGTATTTCACGTTCTGATATAAAATTAGAAATATGATATTTCTATGTTTCTGCTGCTAGGAAGAGGGTGATTTTATAATTTAATACCTTGTCAAAAATCCACCATATACATTAAGTTCCCTGCTTGGTGAGGAACAATAATGTTGCACAGTAAGCACTAGATGGTGATAATATGCTTATAACAATTATATATTTGTATAGTTAAAATTTTAAAGGTATAAGAAAGTGTACTTAGCTTATGTTTCTAGGTAATGGGATTATTCCCCTTAGCATTAACCCTAGTTAGGGTTAATAAATGCTAGCATTCACGTGGTGAGGCTGAAGACACCATGCATAGATCCGCGGTGATGTTACTAGTATCCTCCTTAGCGAAGTAAAATTTTCTTGCTTTGTCATCATCCCAGAAGTGCCAATGGTCGGCTCTGGAGTCTTGTTGACAATGTTCAGATCTTGCCTCTTCGGAAGGAGTCTTCGTTGAATCCTTGGAATTTTAAATTTAGGCTTTTTCCTTTCTTCTATTTAAGTGAACAGATCATTGTTGCTTTCTTCCTCCTAATGATCTCATCATTCTCAATACCCATAAGATTCAGCTACCTTGTATAGCGTCATGTCTGATAACAACAAATCAGATAAGGTCATCTTCTTGTCAAGCGAAGCTCATGGATGCCTAGTCCGGTAAAGGAATCCTTCTTTATTTATGTACTTCTCAATACTTACGAATAATCAACTCATACTTGTGATGATTCTTCGTTTATGTCTTTTAGGAATCCCAGGTTAAGAAAGCTTTGTCTATGTTAAGAGCTAGAACCATTAGGAAGGGTAGTAGTTCTTCAAACGTTACTAGGTTTACCTAGCCCGCCACTGTGTAAACTCCCTTCTCTCTTTTTTGTGCGGTATCTCAGGAAAGTACCCTTATGCATGCGCCTGACCTGATAATATGATAGGAAATGGGAGTTGTGGATACATACAGAGGAAAAAGGAAAGTCAGAGGGTTTTCTCCATTTTAGGATGACAGAGGCGTTGATGTTGAGGTTGAAGTATCCTCTAGACCGCCAGCTAATCCTATAAGCAGTGATCTTGGCCTCATCATTCACGTATATCCAACTGCGGGTCTCTCTTTTGAGATGCACATGAGTTTCTTGTCTCATACGCACCATGTTGTGGGAGGCTTCGTAGTGCCAAAATGTTATACATATCTGTATACCAAAGTCTGGAGGCGATATGGTCATATTGCCACTATATAGCTGTTGAAAGGTTTTCTCTAATTCTGGTAACGAAGTTGCTGATCTTCTTCCCATGATAGACGAGATGAACAAGACGTCGTTCCGTGAAGTCATTATTCGGGAGATGCAAAAATGGGATGATATGGTAACCAATTGTGAAGCTTTGAAGTTCAATGTGAGTTTCCTTTATCAACGTCTAAACATTATAAAAATGGATCATGCGTCCATTCTAGGTAAAGTGTTGCCCTCTTCGAAAGCAATATTGGAGGAGGAGAAGACCTTGTCAAGGGAATCAACCAGAGTTGAGAAATCAATCCAGGATTTGAAAGTTACGACTAAAAGGTTCCAGGAGAGGATGGAAACATTGTATAAACGTATTTATTTGTTGCTTGAAGGTTTGCTCTAGAGAGCTGTGTTCTGAGTGAGTGAGGTTTAAATCAACAATAATGGGTTTTTTGAATTGGTCTAACAGGTTTTGAATTTTGAATCTTGAACATTCATTAAAATAAAAATGAAATATGTTCAGGCATAATATGCATTAAGCCATTTTCCATTGATTATTGTTCCCAATGTTGCTTCCTTCATGTCTACGATCTTGTAACATCCATTTGCTACTGCTTTAGAGATTACGTAGGGTCCTTCCTGTTTTAGGGAAAACTTTGGAGCCGATATATACTGCTAGATATACTTGGCCGTCTTGAGTACTAGGTCTTCTACCTGAAACATCCTAGGTTTTACTGTTTTATCGTAAGCCCTGGAAATCCTTTGTCGGTATGCTTTTGTGTATCTTTCTGCTTTGGCTCTCCTTGAATCCAAGAGGTCCAACTCTGCAATTCGAAACCTAGAGATTTCTGATTCGTCTCAGTACACTCTGCTTGTTGCCGCAATTCTGGATGATGGGATTTTGATATCAGCAGGGAGGATGGTGTCATCTCCATATACGAGTGAATGTGGGGACATCCCAGTGGAGATCCTTGGTGTCGTTATGTAATTCCAAAGTGCCACAGGCAATTGTTCATGCCATGACCTAGGTGTTAGCATAGATTGTAGGACTAAGGATTCGAATCAAGGTCTTGTTGGTGCTTTCTGCATGTCAATTGCCTTGCGGTAGTATGGAGTAGAGAATACTTGTTTGATGCCATACTCTTCAAGTAGTTATGTCACGTAATGGTTAGAAAAAGGAGTACCATTATCCGTGACAATATGTTTAGGGAAACCAAACTTGCATATGATGTATTCCTTAATTAAATCTGTTATAGTTGTTCCTGTCGTGCTCTTGGGAGGGATGGCTTCGACTCACTTGGTGAAGTATTCAGAAGTCGTGATGATGTAATCATGTAGTTTTGACGAGGTCGGATTGATTTTGCCAATGAGATCCAGTCCTTATCTATAGAAAGACCAAGGGTTGCTTACCGAATGTAGAGGGAGACATAATATGTGAATGAGGTTCCCTTGGGTCTGACACTGGTGGAATCTTTGAACAAATGCGGATACATCACCTTCTATGGTCGGCCGGTAATATTTCTCATGAATCTGAAGGAACATTTTTCTCTTTCCTTGACGTTCTCCTTCGTGAACTTCTTTTAATACTGTTGGGACTTCGGGTCTTTCTATGCATCTTAGCAGATTTCCTCCAAAAATTTTGCGGTACAAGATCCCTCCATGAAAAATGAACCTTCTTGCTTTTTGCTTTAGTATGGTTGCTTTTCGTTTTTACCTGGGAGGAAAATTGCCACAAATGTATTTTTTGTAGGGTTCTCTCCAGTCTCCAGAATGATAGATTGTCAGGGTCTCCAGTTTATGAGGTTGTACTTGGAAGTTGGAACAAGACCCTTGTAGTGCTCGAGATCAGGTTTCCATTGTAGGCCAGTAGTATCCTAGGCGTTGAAGGCGGCGGTAAAGAGTCACAACCAACGTTTCTCCACATACTTCACCATGAACACAATTGAGCTTTAGTTGTACTTCTTTCATCTCCGAGACATCTTGAAAGGGACCCGTCTGGAATTATGTGGTACAGTTCCCCGTGGAGTATGAAGAAGTTCTTTAAATCCTTGATACTGACCTTCCTTTGAGGGAGTTATCTGCTGAGTTCCTCGATGATTGTCGTTATCCAATCAGTGGTCTAAACATGCTCAGACTAACTCAACCATGTTGATGGGATAGTACGTCTCTGCACCATTACAGTTTTCTCTGACCCTTCAAATTAAAGTTTAGAGGCTAAAGTGGCTAGGCAGTCAGCATACCTATTATTGCATCGGCCAATATGAACTACCACGGCTTCGGAAAAATAGGCTAATAATCTCTGAGCCTCTGCCCTGTGAGGATCTAATGTTAGCTCTTTGAGCAAATAAACCCCATTCATCTGATTGATCAGTAACTTTGAATCACCTCTTATTTCCAGGTATGTTTCGCCTGTTTTCCTTGCAAGTGAGAGACCTAACTAGAAGGCTCCATATTCTGTGGAGTTGTTGGTGCATTCGAAATCAAGTTTAAACGAGTACGAGAAGATTTCCCCGGTTGGTGACACCAACACTACGCAAGCTCCTCCAGTATTATTACTGGGAGTAGCGGAACCGTCGAAATACATTAACAACGTCTCTTCTTTGACAATATATATTTCGAGAAATTCCCAAGGTATGTTTTCATGTAACACGGTCACATCTTCACCCGGGAAGGTTATATCAAATCGGCCACTGCTTGTCCTTTGAATGTTTTTGGGGAGACATATGCTATGTAGAACTCTGACATCCGAAGTAACCACTTAGCGGGTCTTCCTATCAGGGCTGGCTTCGAGATTAAGAATCTGAAGGGGTCGGCTTTGGCGATCAGCACCACCCTATTTAAGAGTAAATAATGTCTTAATTACCTGAATAACATGCACCAATGATGAGCATTCCCTCTCTACTTTAGGGTATTTGAGTTCTGTGTCTCTTAGTGATCGACTGATGTAGTTGATCGGGTATTCAACTCCTTCTTCGTCTTCTTGGGCGAGGATATCCCTTATAGTGACTTCACTGGAAGCTATATACAGAAGTAAAGGTCATCCCTGAACTGGAGATCTCATGAAAGCTAGTGATAACAATAATTATTGAATTTTGGAAAATAATTCTTGTTGAGTAGAGCACCAGACGTAGCTTGCTCCTTTATTTAGTAACTGCGTGAAAGAGGCGATAAATGGAGCTAGTCCTGGATGAAACGTCTGATATATGAAACTTTTCCCATGAAACTTTTAAGTTCTCTTATGGTCTTTGGTGGACGCATGGTGGTGATGACTTGAGTCTTGACCGGATCCACTTTGATTCTTTTTTTCGTCACTTGGAATACTAGGAATTTACCGGAGAAGACACCAAATGAGCACTTCAAGGGATTCATCTTCAATTTGTATTCACGGTATCTCTCAAAGACTTTTCGTAGAACTTACAAATGGGTTGCTCGTGTCTTGGATTTGACAACTACGTCATCAACGTAGTCTTCCGCTTGTTTGTGAATCATGTCGTGAAAGATTGATGTCATGGATCGTTGGTAAGTAGCGCCGACATTCTTCAAGCTAAAAGGCATTACATTATAATAGAAATTTTCGATGGGAGTCCAGCATGCGGTTTTGCTGGCGTCGTGCTCGTATATCTTTATTTTATTATAGCCGATGTAACCGTCCATAAATGAGAACATGCCATGATCGCTAGTTGCATCCACGAGTATGTCTATGTTGAGGACTGGAAAATCATCCTTAGGAAAGTATTTGTTCATATTCCTGAAGTCGACACAACATCTAATTTGACTGTTCTTCTTCTTGACAGGTACCATATTAGCCAACCAGGTATGGTGTTAAATAGGTTTAATGAAACCTGCCAAGAGCATATTCTGGATTTCGATCTTGATATGCTCCTCAACTTCATGCTTGAATTGTCTCGGTTGTTGCTTGACGGGTTTGGATCCAGTAGCGATATGCAAATTATGAGTGACCAGTTTGTCATCAAGGCCTGGAATTTCTTCATAAGTCCAGGCGAACACGTCCTGTTAAAGGATGACGAATTCTACCAACGAGTTGTTTCCACCACGAAAACCTAAAAACCTGAAAAACATTAAAAGAAAAACATAAAATAGAAGAAAAAAGAAATCTCAAACAAAAACAATTGCCAACTACTCCTCGGCAGCGATGCCAAAATTTGATGCGTGTTGTAAGTGCAACAAATTATTTCAGATATTTCCCACTAATACTAACAAGTAATATAGCGGTAGTAAAGATCGTCCCTACGAGGATCTGTGAAGTGATATTTGTTCTCAACTTCTTATCTAATCAAGGGGAGATTGTAGTGAATTAAACTAAAGTAACCTAACAAAAGAAATAAAAACAAAGTTGATAGAAACATTTTTGTATCTAAATTGTGCTCGATTATCTATTTTGATAGTGTTCGATTTTGTATAATTTATGGGTTTTTATGTCTTTGTAGGTATTTCCGAGAAATAAATATTTATGGAAAAATCGGCTCAAAAAGTGATAAAGGAACTCATGAAAATTACTAAAAGCCACCAACAAAAGTGATAAAGGCACCCACCAGTTAGATTGGGGTCACCCCTTCTTTAAATTCAAAATTCAAAAATGGCGGGAAGAAACATTCATCACGCTGTGAAGATTCTAAGTTGATGTGGAACGAATTGTAAGGGATTTTGGGGTGATTCTGAGGTACCTAAGTAAATTAGAAATAAAAATAAGATCAACACACGTCATTCATGAGATTTTTTCTCGTGAAATATGGCTGCAAATTCAAGTTCTTATCGGAAAAGGATAACTCTCCCTGTTTGTGATTAACATGTATTTGGAGTTTGATTTGGACTCTTCTTTGAGTCCTTATCGGTTAAGAAAGGTTTATAGGGTTAGCTAATCCTATAAATAGCAAAGAATATCAAGAAACAAATCATCCAGAGCAGCCGAAAAAATTCTAGGAAAAAGAAAAGCTTTCTGCTGGTGTGAAGAACAGGAAAAACGTAAGGCATGAGAAAAGAGTCGTAGTTTCTGTTGCGTATTCTTTCGTAATTCTGAAGCTTCCAGGGTCCATCCTTTATTTCTGTTTTCTTCAGCAACGCAGAGAATAGTCTCTGTAATGCTTATAAGTGTATCAGTTCTTCTGTATTACTTTTATTCCTTCATTGTAAACACTTTTTGAGCTATGAAAAACTATTTTGAGAGTGTTTCCAATATGATGAGCTAATCACCATCACTGGGGCGACGGAGGAAGCTATTTTTCCAATAATAAAGTGGTAATTCTTATTTTATTTATTTTTTGCAATTCTTTTATTATTATTTTCTTTGAATTAAATAGAAAAAATGGTTTTTATCAATTAGTTGTGTTTTCTTTTGATGAGTCTTGCTGAGCTTAGAGCTTTTGATGTCTCATGCTTTCGATTTACAACTATTATTTTAAAAACCTAACTTTGGCAATATTTTGGATAAACTGAATATACGAGTTGCAAGATTTTTATCACTTGAAAAATTGGCTAATGGTGGAATCCTTAGTCTCAGTCCTTCCCATAATTTGAAATCAATTTTACTTTAATCTTCTTTATTTATTTTAGTTTTAAAAATTAGGTTTAAAAATCAAATCTTTGCAAGTCTGAGTATCGAACCTTTTACCACTATTTAAAAACTACATCAAAAGTAAATAAAATTATAAGAGGGAAAAAATATTGGTTAGAAGTTTCATCTTTCATCACCATACAAGCTCTTCAATCAATTAGAGGTAATATTCAATCCTTCTCATATCAATAACCCTAAAGCATCTTATTAGAGGCTTACTCCGGAAAAACTCCTTGTATCATCAAATGCGCAAGAGCCACTCTTTGAATCCTTCTCAATGAATAACTTGGTGCAATAGCCACTCAAGTTTAACTCAATGAAAGCAATGGTCTTCGTGATTTGAGGTTATTCTAAGCAATCCGGGGGAAGAGCCACACGGATTTTACTTAGGTTAAGCTTCTACACGTAATCACATAGCAACATCTCGTCGTTAGAAACTATGGTGTGCTACTTATGATTAGAGTTCTTCGACAATTTCAGATCTCAAACCCAAGTCTAGCTTTATATATGAATACATGATCATTCAATTTGTAACTTAAACGAGAAAGTATTTAATCATACATGGTGATATAAACAGTAGAACATAAGCGATGAAAGAGATCATTAACATTAAAACTAGCCATCCAGATTGATTTACATGTCTAGGACTTCCAACTACATCCCCAACCAATATAACAAAGTTACCCATTCATGGACTTTCTAAAACCCATGAATACAAAGAATAATAATGGTTTCCCCTATGATAAGTGCTTAATTTACATGTTTTTAGTGTCGATTCCACATTTGTTTTATCTATAATTCTTGCATATTATCTTGTTATTACTTTGTTTTCTATTTTATTTGTTTCTTTAGGTGAATCATCCGAGAATCAATGGAAATGGTGTTGAAAAGAGCTAAGACGAGAAAAGGGGTTTATTCCGGGGTGAAACTGAGAAGTTAGAGCTGAAGAGTATACTTTTGGAGTGGAAATCCAGAATCATTTACTGGTAGGAAATTCTCCAAGCTAGCCGTAAAACAATTCGAAGAAAAGTACCAAGTTTCAGATCTACTTACAACTAGGAAAACATCAGAAACTAGTTGTAGAACTGGGAAGATAATGAGAGTTTCGTCAGATTTACGGCTAACAAATCATTTCAACTCAGCCTTAGAAGAAGTAATATTCGATAGAAGTGTCAGAGTCATATTTAAGGCTATAAAACATTCTCAACCTAGACGTAGACAAGTTGAAGTGTTAAAACAAGAATTTCAGGCTCACTTACAGTTGGGTCTAAACATTCAAGCTAGATGTAAAATATAATAAAGAGATATTAAGATTTTGCAGACACCATCTTGTAGGGGACAAAGATACGATGCCAACACAAAAATAATGAGGTCAATCGGACATCGGATGAAGGAGTTATGGCCAAAACAGTGAAGGAAGAAAGTGAGATCCAGGCTCAGTCACGGCCAGGAAATCCAAAAACCCAACCGTAAGTGACCCTGGATTTTCCCAAAACATATATTTGACCTACGGTTGGGTTGTGGGAGGAAACCTAGCCGCAGCCAAAAGTATATTGAGTGAAATTGGACTTCTAAAAAGAGAAAACCCAGTCCCGGAAGGATTCTAAGCCCTAGATATCATGAGTACTATATAAGGAGACTCCCAAGACATTAAGAAGACATTTTTTACATAAATTTGCAAGTCTTGGAAGATATTAACATTACAAGAGGAGAAAGCTAGGTTTTGGAGCGGTTCCATTATCCTAACGATTTCTTATCTATTTTCTTATATGTATAACATGGATGCTTCTACATCCATGGGTAGATAAACACCAAAATGATTGAGGATGCATTCTAAGTTCTAGAAATGATTTGATTTATTATATATGAATCTATTTTGAAGTTCTTCACATGATTATCGTTTGTTTTTACTAATATGAATGTTTATGCTTAATTGATATATTGTATAGGTGGCCAACTAAATTGATTTGTTAATTAATCTAAAGCTAGTAAGATTTTGGGTATCTGTAATTGTATCATAACGTCTTAAACAAGTAGAGAATGTGAGACCTTGCAGAGGGATTCTGTGAAGCAATCACGTGTAAAAACAACACTAGAAAGTGGACCGAGTGTACTGAGTTTAACTACTAGGATCAAACCTAAATTCACAAACCTTAAAGCATTTGACTGAGTTACATATTGTAAGCAAACCTCAAGGTGGCTCAGTTAGATAGATTCTAGTGACTAGACGTACCTGTTATTCGGTGATATAAGGAGTTTTGGGGATAGCTAAGCGTACCTGCTATTCTACGGTTGGTGATAATATGTGATTAACAATGAGTAGATAAATATATTAACTTAATGAATGTTAGTAAAGAAGAAGGATTCCTCGATCATCTCTCTCTTCATGGCTTACAACTTTACTTTTAATTGCTTTCTTATTTACTTTGTTTAAATCCTAAAATAAAACCCCCCTTTGTGATACTTTGAACAACTGAAACACCTCGTTCCTCGTGGGAACAAACTTGACTTCCATTATATTATTATTTAATTGAGTACAAATAATATCACTAATTTGATTGCACCCACGACACGCATCAAATTTTGGCGTTGCTGCCGGGGAGCAGTTGGTTTTAGTTGTTATTTTTTTTTCGTTATTTTTTTTTTTTTTTTAGCTTTTAACTTTGTTTTCTAGATATTTTTTATTTCAAGAACATTCTTTTTGGTGAATGATTAAAAACCATGTCCCGTTGTTATACGTCTTCGATCAGACACTTTATTAAAAGACTTCGTTCGAGCAGTGAACATTCTACTTCCTCCTAGTTCTTCACCAAGTGAATTTTTGGATTCGGACAAAGAGGAAGATAACATAGAAGAGATAGTCCTCAACCTCCGGAAAAGAAGCTACGAGAGTTGACATCTCCATGCTTAGATTTGAAACCATTATGTATTACTCTAACTGATACAGTAGAGCTGAAGTTGAATCTTATTCACCATTTGACGAAGTTCAAGGGACTTCCAGGTGAAGATTTGAACCGTCATCTTCAAGTATTTCAACACAAGATGACAAGTCTTAGGCAAGGTACCGAAGACAGTGATAAGGATATGCTGCAAGCCTTCCCATTTTCTTTAATAGATCTAGCAGAAGGGTGGTTGTATTAACTTCCTCCATGTAGTGTTACGACATGGACTGAGATGAAAAAGGTATTTCTAGAGAAGTACTTTCTTGTTTCTAAGGAGGCCAATGTTCGTAAAGAGATTAATAGCATTTTATAGATTACCGGGGAGTCTCTTTATGAATACTGGAAGAGGTACAAAAGGTTATTGGCGAGATGCCATCACCACAACATATCCTCAACACTCATCATTCAATACTTCTATGAAGGATTACTTCTAGCGCAAAGGAATTTGATTGATGCATCCGATGGTGGTTCACTTACTGAAAAGAAAATCTCGCAGACAACTAGTTTGATTGAGAGTATGGCTTCGAATGCACAACAATTTTATACAAGAAACGACTCAAATGTCAGAAGAGTTAGCGATAAAGGAGAGTCTTCAAATACAGATTATCAGTTGAGTACCATTGAAAAGGAAATTCATCGTAGAGCTTTAGTAGTTTCTCCACCATACGAAGAGGAGGCCGAGGTTAGTGTTTTATTCCCTAATCTAAGGCCAAGGTATGATCCATACTCTAATACTTGCAATCCTGGTTGGAAAGATCACCCGAATTTCAGTTATGCAAACAAGCAAGCTACATCTCCTAATCCGTATGTAAGAAAATGTGGCTTTCAACAACTATAATTTCAGCCACAACCGCAACCAAAGTTCCTAAGAAGAACGCATCTGAGTAGATGATTATCATGATACAAGGTCCCTCATCTATGTTCCAACAAAGTCAGCAGAAGAACGAATCTGCTATCAAAGACTTGCAGACTCAAGTGGGGCAATTGGCAACTGATGTGAATCTACTCTAGGCTCGAGAATCAACAAATCTTCCATCACAACCTTTTGTAAATCCGAGAGAACACGTTAATGTAGTGACCTTAAGAAGTGGAAGGCAAGTTGAAGAACAACAAAAACAAGAGAAGGTTAGTGATGACTTAAAAAAAGAAGTAGAGGAAGAAACCGTGCCAAAGGAAAATCCAATCTCAACCGGCTAACCTAAGAACACGGTTCCTACCTTTACCATACCACCTCCTTTTTCTAGTCGTTTTACCAAGTCCAAGAAAGAAGCACAAGATAAGGAGATCATGGATATCTTCAAGAAAGTGCAAATCAACATCCTATTTATTGAAGTCATCAAAACTATGCCTAGATATTCCAAGTTTTTGAAGGATTTGTGTACAAAGAAGGATAGGTTAATTCCTAATAAAGTCACTAAAGTGGGCGATAGTGTTACGGCTATGTTGTTGAAAAGATGCCTACAAAGTGTACGGATCCTGGAGGCTTTACGGTGCCAATTACTATTGGTACTAAGAGGTTTGAGCGTGCTTTACTTGATTTGGGAGCATCCGTAAGTGTTATGTCAGTTGATATTTATGATTCTTTGAATCTTGGACCTTTAAAAGAGATATGGATTACTATTAAATTAGTAAATAAGTCCAACATATATCCTAAGGGACTCATGGAGGATGTGTTAGTTCAAGTGAATGAGTTAATCTTTCCATTTGATTTCTATATTGTGGATATATAGAATTGAGAAAATAGTTCATCAACTTCGTTACATCTTGGGAGACCGTTTATGAAACTGCAAAGACGAAGATTGATGTTGATAGTGGTACACCCACTATGGAATTTGATAAGTATATTATTTGCTTCAACATATTTGAGGCCATACGTTATCCTAGTGATGTTCACCCTGCTTTCTCTATCGATGTTATTGGTTCCTTAGCACAACAAATGTTTGATTTAAATAGTGAAGATGAACTTGAAGTTGTGTTGTGTAATAGCATTGAATTGGACGTTCATGGGAATCTGAACTTGGACGTTGACTTATCCAAAGAGCTAGTAGATATGTGTGGTGTCTTAACGGCATTACAAGAAGCTAAAACGGGTAATATTTCTTATATTTTTTTACCCGTAATTGATGAGGTTCCTTTACCTTCTATTGTGCAGGCACCTAAACTATAATTGAAACCTCATCCCGATCACTTAAAGTATGCTTACTTGGGTGATAAAGAAGATATTCCAGTGATCATTGCTAAGAACCTCACTGCCATACAAGAATAACGTCTACTTAGGGTTCTGAAGGAGCACAAAATGGCCATTGGTTGGACAATTGCTGACATCAAAGGTATTAGTCCATCCATGCGCATGCATAGAATCCTAATGGAAGACGACGTAAAGCCAGTACATAATGCTCAACGTAGGCTTAACCCCCCAATGATGGAGGTCGTGAAGAAAAATATCCTCAAATTGCTAAGTGTGGGGGTGATTTACCCAATTTATGATAGCAAATGGGTTATTCCGGTACAAGCGGTACCAAAGAAGTCTGGTGTCACTGTTGTCAGAAATTAAGATGATGAACTTGTTCCTACAAGAGTTCAAACTGGTTGCAAGGTATGCATAGACTACAGAAAGCTTAATTCTGCTATCCGAAAGGATCACTTTCCTTTACCTTTCATTGATCAGATGTTAGAGAGATTGTCGGGACATTCAAATTATTATATTTTGGACGGTTATTCGGGATACAATCAGATTGTTATTGCACCGGAGGATCAAGAGAAGACTACTTTTACTTGTCCTTTTGGTACGTTCGTATATAGACGGATGTCGTTTGGTCTTTTCTATGCACCTGCCAATTTCCAGAGATGTATGGTTAGTATATTTTCTGATTATGTGGAATGCATCATTGAGGTATTTATGGATGATTTTAGTGTTTATAGCAATTCGTTTGATATTTGCTTAGAAAATCTTGAACTTGTTCTAAAAAAGATGCATAGACACTAACCTTGTTCTAAATTGGGAGAAATATCACTTTATGGTAAACCATGGTATAATGCTCGGTCACATTGTGTCCTCTCTAGGGGTCGAAGTAGATAAAGCAAATATAGACTTAATAAGAAACTTACAGTACCCCACTTCGGTGAGGGAGATTCCCTCGTTTCTGGGTCACACGGGTTTTTACGGGCGGTTTATTAAAGATTTCTCCAAAATCTCAATAACGATGTGCAAATTGTTACAAAAATAGGTTACCTTCAACTTCGACCAGGAGTGCAAGGATACTTTTGAACGATTGAAAGAATTATTGACAATTGCACATATTATTAATTCACTTGATTGGAGTTTACCATTCGAGTTGATGTGTGAGGCAAGTGACTATGCAGTTGGAGCCGTTTTGGGTCAAAGGGTGGAAAAATTGTCCCACGTGATTTACTATGCATCCAGGACCCTAAATGATGCGCAAATCAATTATTCTACCACCAAGAAATAGTTGTTGGCTATAGTGTTTGCATTAGAAAAATTTAGATCATATTTGGTTGGTACAAAAGCGGTTGTATATTCTGATCACGTAGCACTTAGGTACCTACTCAAGAAGAAAGAAGCTAAGGCAAGACTTATACGGTGGATTCTGTTGTTGCAAAAATTTGATATTAAAATTAGAGACAAGAAAGGTGTTGAGAAAACTGTTGCATATAATCTTAGTAGACTTGTTGTTTCCGATGAAAAATTTCCCTTACATGATCGATTCCCAAGCGAACAACTTTTCTCAATAGGAGATTCGACACTTTGGTACGCTGATATAGTGAACTACTTGGTTACAAGGCAAGTACCTAGTACAATGTCTAGTTTTCAAAAGTTGAAGAGATAGCCAAGCCGTATGTGTGGGATGAAACCTACTTGTGGAAATATCATGCTGATAAGATCATCCGAAAGTGCATACCTAGCTCTGAATTTCAATCCATTCTATCTTTTTGTCATTCTTATGCTTGTGGTGGATAATTTGGTTCTAAACGTGCCGTTCTCAAAGTTCTTGAGAGTGGCTTTTATTAGCCCACTCTATTTGAGGATCCATATGTTTTTTTGTAAATCTTGTGATAGATGTCAACGAATAGGCAATCTTGGTGCTCGAAATCAAATTCCACTCACACCAATTTTTTTCGTAGAGTTTTTTGATGTGTGGGGAACTAATTTTATGGGCCCTTTTGTCAATTCAAATGGAAAATTTTTTATATTTCTTGTTGTGGATTATGTTTCAAAATGGGTGGAAGCTAAAAGCTACCCCTACTAATGATTCTCAAGTTATTTGTGAGTTTGTGAAGGAATATATTTTCACTAGACATGGTACATCACGTGTGGTTATTAGTGATGGAGGTTCACACTTTCGAAAATCCTTTCATGCATGCTCTCCTTAAAAAGTACAACATAACTCACAAGGTCGGTATGCCGTATCACCCACAAACCAGTGGGCAAGATGAAATTTCAAATCGTGATATCAAGTCCGTCTTGGAGAAAACCGTTAACACTTTACATAAAGATTGGAGATTTATGCTTAACGATGCATTATGGGCGTATAGAATGACGTACAAAACATCGATTGGTATGTCTCCATATCAGTTGGTTTATGGAAAAGCTTGTCATCTTCCGGTTGAATTTGAGCACGAGGCTTTTTGGGCGATAAAGATGTGCAACATGGAGTATGATGAAGCGGGGAAGCAAAGAAAGTTACAACTTAATAAGCTAGAGGATATACATAAGGATGCTTATGAGAGTTCCCGTATATACAAGGGGAAGACTAAACTTTTCCATGATAAGATGATTTCTCGAAAGAATTTGTTGTGGGACGAAAATTCTTTTTATTTAATACTCGTCTTCGTTTATTTCCTGGTAAGCTAAGGTCCAGATGGGTTGGACCTTGTTACTAATGTTTTTTCTTATAGTGTAGTTGAGATTACTAGTACGAAAACAAGAATAATTTCCAAATTCAACGACAATAGATTGAAGCCTTATTATGAAAACTTCCCTACAGGGAATGTGGACATGATTAGACTTGAAGATTTGCTCCCTCTGGAGGAGTAATACGAACGAGTAGAGAAAGTTAAAAACAATACAACAAGCGGAGAACCATAAAGTGCACCATTTTAAAAATATGCATAACAATATACCCTGATTCGGCATTTACACCCCGATTCGGCAGTTATACCAACTTATAACACTCCGAGTTCCGGATTTAGGTCAAACCCATGTGGAAATTCGAACTCCAGGAGTTACGGTTCGAAATGAAATATATGCATAGATTTTATTATCTATAATTATTTCACCAAACACAACCTATCTCTTATGTACATGAATTTAACTATATGGATTTACTATTTAAACATCTATACCAACATTTCGACCAAACATTTAGACCTAATTACACTTCAAGCAATTACAAGAAAAACAACACAATCATCAAGGTAACTAACTTTTTAGTTTCATTTCTAACTTCCAAGAGATTTGCATGGATGTCAATTGGGGTGAGATGACATCTCAGTAGAACACATTCCCATTCTCAAAATATGCATAACGATATCAATGAATCAAAGTAAACATACAACAAAAATATACGACATAATTTTGAGGAGTCAAAAATATATATTCAACAAATAAGATCACAATATCAATAATGTTTTCCACAAATCATTCAAATTCGGTTTTTAACTCACAAGTTCAAGGTACGAATTTCCTTGGTTCGTACGCCCATCTATCATTTACTTCGTCATGGACAACCACTATCGATGGATCAGGGGATCATTAACATATACGTTCTTGGGAATCATTACCCATTATCTCTCGGAAATCATTACCTGCCGTTAGCATGGAACCAAGTTCCATCTAACGAAAAAAACATGAACTCATTTCCTTTTGTAAATCATATTTACAACAAATACTATCAAAACATATGGCAAACAAGTAGTGATGTATTTCACCCAAGCATATATACAAATAAGAATAAGTTTTACAAACTGCAGACATCTTACACTGATTATTTCATGATGATTATTTTGTCCAGGAATAGGTGACCTCTCGGAAAATCTACTGCTTGATGACCGCAGCGTGACCGTTGAGTTGAAAAACTCCGTACTACCGGATGACCGCAGTAGCTAAGTGGAGACAGTATCGGTGGAAGGTCGGGTCATTACAATGTATCAGAGCCGATGACGGGTCACCTGCCGAGGATGGGAGAGTACGCTGGACAGGGTATGTCAGGTACTGGTCTTATGAGTGGTAGGGAACGTGAATATATTTCGGAGCCGAAGACGGCTCCAATTTAAGGTAGTGTATTGTAATATCCCGATTTGACATGTAGGATTCGCCGAATGGAATATAAGTAATGGTTTGTCCTTTCATAACACCGAGGCCTTTTCAGCACAGTTGTCTCTAGAGTTGGCAGAATGTTCTGCAGTTAAATGTGCTCGGACATGAGTAATCTAGGGATAGAAAACCTCCCGGAAAACGACTATTGGATGACCACAGCGGTGCCGTTAAAAAATCTCATACTACCAGATGATTGCAGTGGCTAAGTGGAGATAATATCGATGGATGATCGGATGATTACAAAGGTAGTCGTGTTGTTTATATGTGTGTCATATATTCATTTGTTGGAGTATGACGATAAAAATATGATTAAATCTAGAGGTCGACTCCCTTCTGAAGCTAGTCAATCTACATATGTATATTAATTTATTTTTTATTGTCTCATCAAGTGCTTTTACAACCAATTGAAACTAATTAATGGTTGATAATATGTTTAAGAGCTTGACTTAATAAAACCACAACTAAGATAAAATTATTTAGATGTCTAGCGTTAGGGAATTTATGATGTACTTTCAGCTTCTTTTTGCTCTCTATGGCATTAATGATTTTGGTATTCACTTGAAATTGGGTCCAAGGTGTGATGTCTGATACGAATCCTATTTTGATTTGTACCTTTTGACCTAGGTTTGTTCAGAATTTGGCTGGACTTTAAATTATTTCTTATGTAGTTTAAGATACATATTAGATCCATAGTGTACCCTATTTTATAAAAGGCACCATTAGATGAAGAATAACCTTACATACGTAATAAAATTCCATTTGAATCTCATTAATGAGATTGAAAACGTACTGTTCATATTCTTAATCGTTGTAACATTCTTTGTATTTATGATCAGAAATGTATTTATTAAAATGCGATTTTGGACTACAACGGCCATTGGTTCCAAATACGGAGCAATATCTGTTAAGAAGAAAGAGTCAATCAAGATAAATCTAATCCTAGATTTGGTTTATGTTGTGCAAGCAGAACGGTAAGACTTCTGCTACACAGAGACACCCCCAGTTCTAGGCACATTTATGTTGGATGCAATAATTAAAAATAAAGAAAAAATTAAATAAATAAAAGTTTTGTTATTTAGCTTTTTTTTAATCGAAGTGATCAAATTTGACGGAACGAATGAGCTTCCCAGATCTCCACGACAACAACATGGAAAACTTAAGACATTAGCGTCCGGCTACACTCAAGAGTGATGATATAGCCTCCAAAGGGCGGATGCCTCCAGGATAAACACCATACTACACCTACTACTAGCACTCGTAGTAGATGCTCAACTTGAGCTTGGCAACTCCGAAAAAACCCTCAAGGAAAATCGCGAAAGCTTAAGAAAAACAATAGAAAAATATTTTTCTTTTGGTCTCTAAAAATATAGAGAAACCCCTTTTCCTGGGATTAATTCTATAGGTTGAGAAAGATCTTGTTTATTTAATGACCTAGTATAACTTAAGAAGAGAGATCTCCTCGATATGGGACTAATAATTTTATATAGTCTCTTAAAACATCTTAAGATTAGAAACTCTCCAATGTGGGACTAATGAGTTTTTCATTCACAAAAGAAAACAAGAATCTATTTATTTTCTTAAAACCTTAAAATTCATATTTTATATATTGTTTTCCAACAATCCCCCACATGAATGAAAAACCTCAGTAAAACATGAAAAACATAAATAGATCTTGGTAAATCATTTCCCCAATTCCACGACCCGATCAAACTGACTGAAGAATCATCCAAACCGTGTATATTGAAATCATACTAGCCATTCCAACGTCCTCTCCCTCACACAAAAGTGTGTTGACCCCAGGGTCATACTATTGATTGCATAAATCATAATAGTATAGAGAGTTTTCATCTTTAGTTTCCCATAGTGGGACTAAAGGTTATGTTCACCAAACTGAAAATGACCCAGTGATCCCTTAGTGACCCTTAGGTCCTAAGCATCAGTAATACCAAGACTATAAAAAATAACATAAAACTCATTTTCTCAAAATGAATTAAATCTCGATAAAAAACGAAAAATCACGTAAAACGTAGGAAATACCATTTTAGGCAGAGGTGTCCATGAGGTCTTGAACCTTTGCTTAGTGAGAGATTACCAGAACTACTTGCTAGAGACAGTGAACGCGATGTGTTGAACTGCTAGTGTTTGGTGTAATTCGTGATAACCACCACGCATGATATCTCCAAGGTTGCTTCCAAGCTCGTGCGGTTGTGCTTATTTTGGCCCCGAGCAAATATCCCGTTTCTCATAATGCTCAAGAGAATCAGCTTCATTCTCATAGGAAGCGTCCCACTTCCACATTTAGATAGGTGAGTTCTATCAAGAGTGTGTACTGCTACACCCCACTTCAATCTTAAATTGAAACTATAGAACTCATTAAGACTTATTAAAAGTCATCCTTCACATGCAGTCACACTATCACGTCTACACCATAGGGAAGGGACAGAGAATTAATTCTCTGATAGTGTTTCCTTTAACCCACCAAAAATTAGTTGTCTCATTCAAAACCTTGATCTTGGGATCTCCATTCAACAAGGTTGAGTATCTTTCATGGCAAGTTTGTTTATTGAGCTTAAGCCACATCCCCCTTGATGCAATAACAAACTATCTCTCTAGATTATCCTTTCGTCAAAGGATCCACTAATTTTTCTCTTGACTTCACTAAGTCTATAAAAATCACTTCATTAGAGAGTAGTTGTCTTACCTAATTAGCCTTCTCCGAGTTTGTCTAGAATTTGCTAATTGCTCATTTAATTTAGAATTACATAGTCAATTGAGTTTCAACAATGGTGGCCACAGGCTTCGGTCACTGAGGAATGCCTTAAAAAAAGGATTTATCCATTCAACTTCCTCTCATGCTTTAAATTAAGCGAGCGAACTCTGATTTCATCTCAGTCGAGTTCCTCATGTTTGTTGGAATATTTCCAACTACTGATACAACTTAATAGGGTGCACATATAGGCTAAGACTCTCCAAAGCCTGAAATCACAACATCTCTTAAGGTCAGTCCAATATGTATCATGCACATACATAATTTTAAATGTACCTCAAGTACTGCAAATTTATGATCAGGTCATCCCATTAATTCTTCTGGAGTCACAAATGTATTTGTACACTGAATGCACTGCATATTTACAACAACATTAAACGTATCGAGTTTGATAAAGACCATTTTCGTTAGAATTTCTTCTGGTTCCAATGATCCTTTAAATCATGCTTGTCTACAACAACTTAATCTTTCAATCAAATCGTAAAAGTCACATGTTTTCTAGGTGGTTGTAAGGCATATAAAGGCATATACAAGATACATGTACTAAATACTAGTACGGTCATTACATTTTCCTCAAAAGGTTAGTGCCATATATATCACATATTTAAAAATAAATATGTACCTCAAGCATCCCAATTCTCTTGTCCTTTGGTCAGAGCATCCCTGTGATTCTCCAGGATTAAAATGGAAAAATGCAAACTTATTTTATAACACACATTAAACACATTTGACAGAAACTATATCATCAAATTTTGATTTTGGTTTTTTCTGATCCTTTAGACCACTTCAACAACATATTAGTTTCATGTCAAACTTTAAACAACAAAAATTTGGTAGTGGTTGTAAAACACATAACAAAGGCATGCTTAACATATGCACCTTCAATTGATTTAGTGTAAATACACTTATCAAATTCATTAGTGTCACATCACTAGTATTCATCATTATCACATAATAATATTGCTAGATTATTGACTTACAACTTGGTTCAAGTCAAGTATATGAAGGTGTAATCAGTTTGTACCTTTACCCCCTAGCGCTAACCAAACCCTTAAGGTTTATACACCTTTGACTAACCATTTAAGTATACTTCCTTAACATCCATCTAATGTAGCATACTAACAATAATGACAAACAATACCTGATGTAGTAATTTTAGTATCATGTGAGTATGTTCCAAAAGATCACTACTTTATTCTCTAACAAGAATTTCATAAAGTCAAGTCTCTGTCTAACTTATTTTATCTCGTGTGAGAACCCGACCTCAGAAAATTATTGTCGAGAACTCAACATCCTCAGCAATAGATTTTATTTTATTAAAATGTTGTTAACTTCAGAACTTACAAGTATCATACTACAGTTCTGGTGATTATATGCAATGATTTGCCAAAGAAGTCGACTTTCTCATTCTCACCTTAGACCCCCACAAATGAGGTTTACAGGGTAGGACACATATAATTCTAAGGTCTTTTATAAAAATGCTTGAGAAATCAAACAAATACTTGTTTCCATCTTATACCCCCACAGTTGAGGCATAAGGTTCCCTCCCTCACAGTTATCAGGTTTTATCTATATAAGAAACTACAATTATGTGTCCTTTAGGTTGCACCTAACTAAGACACACCACAAAATCATATTATGGTACTCTATACCAACATTGTAATTTAACATGTTCATGTCTTCATTCTCAATTCATTGACGATTTTCTCTTTTATCTACTATTGTCTTGTTCTATTAAGCTAACACTCAAAGCATCACAAGACCATACTTCCAAGTTTAACATTTCATCGTAACTTAGGTAGATAACATTTGGCACTAGTTTTTAAATCGCAATGCACATATTGAGAATGATATCATAATTTGATTAATGTCCATACCTGACAAGCCTTGCACATCATTTACTTATTTCTTCAACTTTTTTAATAGTTGAGTTGTTCATGAAAATACTTTTGATCTTTCCCATTCTTGGTAGAAGATAAAATATATCTTTTATGGAGCACACGTTCCAGCACTTCATGTATTTACCAACCAATTATTTTTATCATCTCTACTGAAAAGTAAAATTACTTAACACAGTAAGAATGTCAATTGTTCCATTCAAATTTGAATATACAATTCTTTATTCTGAGGAAATAAACACCAACTAAAAAACAGAATTTATCACAGACTAACACTTAATGTATCATTCAATTTCAAATGATAAAACTTCTGAACAACTAGGATAAAAAAATTGGTTGATACTCTCGTTCGACATAGGTAATATCAAATTATCAAAAGATTACAAGTGCTTATTTTATCAAAATATTTATTACCAACATATAATTATCAAGTTACTTAAGTTTCTCTTCACATTAGACTATCACTATCATCAGTAAGTAACAAAACTTGGTAATAAAACCCCCAAACGATTTTTGTGTACATACGTATCAATTAAAGTACATTTGATCGTTTAACCTTCTTGTTGCACTAGTTACTAAAAGATACTTTATACCTCACTATTCATATGACTATGGTATACTAGTGTATTATGATTCTCATGTTTTCAACAAAAGGTAACATATTCAAAATAATTTAAAAATCACCATAGAAATTGATAATACATAATTATTAACCAATCATGTGATTCACGCCAATTGATACTACACAAAGCACATATAATCAAAGTTATTTATAATACAATGCATATTTCATACATAACTGATTCAACATCTCATTATTCATTAGCAATGTGATACTAATCTAACACATATAAGAGATTATCACTTTAAGTCACAAAAATCAATTCGTTACTTGCTCTAATTTGTTTATGAGAAATATTTCAACTAAATTGAAATCTCAAGTCTATTATGGATAAAAGTAATCACTAGTACCGGTTTTTCATGTTATATCCAAAGTGACAAAATACCATTATAAATAGTTGCAAGATCTCACACTAATCTAGAGCTTTGACACAATTATGGATATTTTGGACAAACATGGGCAACCTTTTTGCAAACACCATATCTCACAAACTATAATCCCGAATCAGAAAATTAAATATGAGTTTTGAAGATAACATCTAGATATACAAACTTCATTTGAACCACCATTTCAAAAAACTCATAATTACGCCAAGAAAACTAATTTAGTCAACAACATTATCTTCCCGTCAGAATGTTTCAGCAACGTTTATCAGTTTTGTAAAATATCTAAAAAATACTTTTACGACTCCAAAAATTCTGAAATTTGTTTTGGGTAACTATCAATATGTCTACTATGTTTGGTTAAAAGGATTTACCGTAATTCCTTCTAGGTTAAGAGATAACCTCGAAACTCTACATCTGACCAAAAACTCAATTTTGTTTTCACTCCACAATTAACATCCTTAGTTTTCCAATATATTATCAACGACAATGATTCACAAATCGATCATTCATTTATGATTATTAGTATATAACTAATGTCTTAAGATTATTGGATTCAATAATCAAAAATAAGGAAAAAAATCAAATAAACAAAAGTTTTGTTACTTAGCTCATTTTTAACCGAAGTGATCGATTTGACGGAACGGATTAGCTCCCCAGATCTCCGTGACAACAACATGGAAAACTTTGGAAAAACAGAGTGAGTCACGTGTTCAACACGTTGTCCTTAAGAAATTAGCGCCCGGCTACACTCAAGAGTGATGATATAGCCTCCACAGGGCGGATGCCTCCAGGATAAAACACCATACTACACCTACTACTAGCACTCGTAGTAGATGCTCAACTTGAGCTTGGCAACTCCGAAAAAAAACCTCAAGGAAAATCGCGAAAGCTTAAGAGAAACAATAGAAAAATATTTTTCTTTTGGTCTCTCTAAAAATATAGAGAAACCCCTTTTCCTTGGATTAATTCTATAGGTTGAGAAAAGATCTTGTTTATATAATAACCTAGTATAACTTAAGAAGAGAGATCTCCCGATGTGGGACTAATAAATTTATATAGTCTCTTAAAACATCTTAAGATTGGAAACTCTCAAATGTGGGACTAATAAGTTTTTCATTCACAAAAGAAAACAAGAATCTACTTATTTACTTAAAACCTTAAAATTCATATTTTATATATTGTTTTCCAACAATCTATAGGGTATATAATTCAGTGTTTGCATTCATGTTGGCACGTCACCTTATGTTTTTAGACTAAACAGTTGAAATCATCATAAGATTAGACCATTTGAAGGTGATACGACATAAGCGGGATCAACAAGCTAGATGGTAATTTTCTTATTGACATTCACTAGAACCCCCATATCTAGTTATTACTTTTACATGCAATCCAAGTTAGATGGAAATAACTAATTTCTTGAAGTTGATACATGGGTAGAACAAATGATAGACCTGATGTTGTTGCACGGGGTTTTATGATGAAGTTGAATCATCTAATGAAGGACTTGCATCATAGAGATATTTCCTTAAAGTAATATGAGATTATAGATGGTGGATTTTTGGTAAGATGTATATTGTAAAGTCGCCCTCTACCTAGCAGCATAAGCATAGAGATATCTGTGTATATTTTTGCGCATATTTCTGACTTTGTATCAAAACATGAAGCATTGTATTTCTATTTATATTCCGCAAGAGAATTAAGAATACATTCTCTAAAAATATCTATATGTGTTCTGTACTGATCTTGTAGTCTCTCTAATATTTAGAATACTTATGCCATATTGAACCAGTCTCAAGTCGCATAATCTCATAGCTGAATTCCTTGAACTCGTTTCGAATGCGCATTGATGTTCAAATCACATCTATCTATTCTGAAAGTAGCTATGTCTGATCTTGAAAGACGCATTCCAGCTTAATACCCTGTTCGCAAAGAGCATATCGCAATTTGACGTCATGTCCTTAAGTATACACGTCATTCTAGCATTTTACTTAAGGACGCATTACAATCTATGTGCCCTAGGGACACATCATTCATTGGGGCTGGCCTAGTTCCAGCTAGCTTCGCTATGGAAGCATCTCCAAGGACGCGTTATTTCTCCGGCGCTGGCCTAGTGCCAACGCTAGCTTAACTAGGAAGCTTCCCCAAGGACGCGTTATTTATCTGACGCTGGCCTAGTGTCAGCGCTAGCTTCACTATGAAATTATCCCCAAGGACGCGTTATTTCTCCGACGGTGGCCTAGTGCCAGCGTTAGCTTCGTTATGAAAGTGTCCCCAAGGACGCGTTATTTCTCCAGTGTTGGCCTAGTGCCAGCACTAGCTTCACTAAGAAGCGTCCCTAAGGACGCATTATTCCTCCAACTCTGGCCTAATGACAGCGGTAGCTTCGCTACAGATGCGTCACCAAGGACGCCTCATTCTCCAGCGTCGGTCTAATACCAGCGCTAGCTCCTCCTCAGACGCGTCCCCAAGAGCGCGCCACTCTCTATGCTAACGCTAGATCTATCTTTTCGGCGCTAGCCTTTCTAAGACACGTCCCTAGGGACTCATCACTACCTCGATGCTGGTCTAATGCCAGTGCCATTTTATATGGCTATTTATCAAGCCTTTTTTTGTCTGAATTCTCGAGTGCGCCATGACTGGTCCTTGAGAACTTTCGTGTAATATTGGCTTCGAACACTTATAAATTTACGCCATGTTACTCATAAGCTAGTACATGACTATTAAACTTACCGGACACGATATTGATCAGTTTAATTATCAATGTAGTGAGTCGCGCAACTTGCCTCACTAACTTAGCAAGTTATTGACTAAAACACCTAATCAAAATAATGGTGGTCCATGACTCCACTATTTCTACGAGGTATCAAATAAAACATGTATGGGGATTCTCATTGGGGTATTGGACTGGCGGTCTATGACATCGTGTGTTGTGACAACACATCCACGAAAAAGAAGGTAACAAGTAGTGGGACGGTTTCAGAGAAGTTGAAAGGACGAGGAGTAGTGGTTAGACAAGTCTTCCTTATTTTTGAACAAGACCCCACTACAATCTCCACAATCGTCACTTCTCTACTTCTTTTGTAACTTCCACCACTTACGAGAAATCAGTGTGTTTCCTACTAAACTATAAATAGATGGCATCATCTATTCGAGAGAGAACTAAGACATAATCAGAGATCTATCCCAGAGATAATCCATTCTAAAACTACACACCACCATTTTTTATCACACTGTGATTTCTCAATCATCTTTGCTTCCCTCCCCTAAGATTAACCCAATTATCTCCACCTTTGTGACTGAAGCAGGACGTGAACAATCAATTTTTGGTTTAGGCTCGTCCTATTTGATTTTTATCTCTCGAACCTACCTGAAAGTACTCTTTTGCAGTACATTTGTTTCCAACCCCTCTAAAAAAACATCAGAAGTACCTGCGTCCTCTCACCCTTCTGTAAACAGTGTCACGTTCAATGAATAAGACATGATGGCTAAAGAAATGCATAATCGATCCTTGAACTCGAAAGGTTTTCCGTGTCGAGGTAAACGATAGATCGACGTACGAACCAAGGAAATTCGTACCATGAACTCATGAGTTAAAAATTGAATTTGAATGATTTATGGAAAACATTATTGATATTGTGAGCTTAATTGTTAAATATATATTTGAGACTCCTCCAAATTATGTCTATATTCTTGTTCTATGTTTACTTTGATTCATTGATATTGGTATGCATCTTTTGAGAATGGAAATGTGTTCTACTGAGCTTTTATCTTACCCTAATTAACATCCTTGTAGATTTCATGAAAGTTTGAAATTGAACTAAGAAGTTAGTTACCTTGATGATTGTGTTGTTTTTCTTGTAATTACTTGAAATGTAATTTGGTCTAAATGTTTGGTCGAAATGTTGTTATTGATGTTTCATGAATCCATATGCTTAAATTCATGTATATAAGAGTTCAGTTGTGTTTGATGAAATAATTATAGATAATAAATTTTATGCATTTATCTCGTTCCGACTCATAACGCCTGGAGTTCGGATCTCCATACGGATTTGATCCTGGTCCGGGACTCGGAGTTTTATAAAATTCCTTCTTCATATGAGTTTAACATCTAAGAATTAAATCGTCAGAAGGAACCAAACCAAGAATATCAATTGAACTCTAGTTAATTTCATGTGGAGAAGAAAAAACTAAAAACTTCAATCGAAGCATGTTATATTTAACTGATACAAATGAATATTGTAACTTCCTTTTGTTGTATACAACACTACCATCAACTAACGCATGTGTTACTTATCAGATTGTCATAATCATTGGAGTTGTTGGAGAAACTCTGTAAATACACAGAATCTTAAGCAATTTGCAAACGTAAAAAAATTAAGAGAATGATTTTGCTGAATAAGCTAATCACTTCGTTGTGAGTAGGCACAGTGGTAACTTGTATCCTCCAATAAAACACTAACAGGTGTAGGTGATCATCCATCGGTTCAAGTATAAGCTCAATCTATATAAAAGAATGAATATAACACAATATTAGTCGAAAAAACATCTAAAATCCCCACCTATGACTAGGTTTATTACCCTAAAATCCATCTGTAAGTGACTCTGGAATCCCTCATGCGACTAGGTAACCTAACCGTGATTAAATAAAAGGTCCACCACGACTAAGTCAAGACCTATAAAATCCAACAGCAAGTGACGTTGGAATCATTGTACGGCTAGGTTAGGTAAAAGGTACACTACATTTATGTTGCACCTCCATTTGACTCGCTTTATGGTATAAATTTTAAATATGTGTTATCTGTTATTTCGTTATGTAAACAAGGAAGCTTGCTTATTGAGATAAAAAAATCACGGTATATAACAAAATGAGGATGTAAGTTTGGCCATGAGAAGGGATTTACTATTGTGGTTCTATAATTCTGATGGTGTCTTGATGTACTAAACAGACTCTTAGTTGTTTAATTTTCTGAACTACCATAAGTTAGATTTTTTTTTTAAATTAACTTATGTGAACTCTACTGTTTTTTTTAATTTAACTTATGTTAACTAACTTATGCAGCCTTTTTTGTAGCTGCATAACAGATTATGCATTCATTTTCTCGACTGGATAACAGGTTATGTGGGCATTTTTGTAGCTACATAAAAGATTATAAAGTTATTTTTTGGTTGATAATGGTGCTAAAAACAAAATGGGTGCATAATGCAATATGTAGCTATTTTCTCGACTGTATAACAGATTATGCAGCTTTTTTTGTAGTTGCATAACATATCATGCAGCCATTTTCTCGACTGCATAACAGGTTATGCAGTCATTTTTGTAGTTGCATAACAGATTATGCATGCAAATTTTTATTTCAGTGCTAACAAAAAAGTGGTTACAAAAAAAAATGCACATGCAATACTACAAACATCATAGACACAAAAAACAAGAAAATAAGCTTACAAAAGTTCAACAATTACAATGGATAGTACAATTACAAACTATCTACTTCGTTGATTGGAAATAAATACAAATACGCACTGTCACGGGGATAAATACAAATACACACCTCAATTATTGCTCGAGCTTGCCAGGAAGATGAAACAAGATAAAAAAAAAAGACTCCTCCTAATGATTCGAAATGTAACTCTTACTCGTCAATCCACCAGAAATTGTAAAGATGAATACCAATGGAGGCCGGAAGGAACCCTAACACTGTAAATGAAGGAGTGGGATTCCAAATACAAATTCATATGAAGATGCTTAGTAGAGGCCATAGAATGCAGCTTTTTGCTGGATATCAATCAAATCCCTAATTTCCAACAAAACGAATGTACTCCAGTTGAGTATGAGTGTCCAAATCTATATAAAAAAAAAGTATTTCACTTGCACAGGTCGATAATACTAGGGAGTGCACCCACAAGAGATGAAGTTAGGGTTTTGAACTGAGCAATCAACTTTAAACACTCGGCTTCATACACCGATGATGTGATTGAATCACGCACATAAGTTTTTCTAGCTTTTCCGTTGCTTTAATAATTGCATACAGAACATCAAAATTATCATACATCTCTCGCTCTCTCTTGTCATTCCATAGCTTTACATCCATTAGAAATTATCTCTTTTGATTTCTCTAATTAACTAGATTGAAGACCAAATCGACGATAGTTAACATACTGTTCCATGAGAATAGACGTCCGTTGGAAGAAAGAAGAAAAGGAATAGAAGAAAAAGAAAAAAAAGGACAGTCGGTGCTTGAAGAAGAAGAAAAAAAACCAAAACATAATTTTATAAATTATGAGTTCATGAGAAATTTTCCTATACAAAATGGGCGCGCGTGTGAAGTTTTCTGTCTGTGGGTTTATGGGGAACAGAAGTAGAGAAAATGGGCCTGAATGTAGATTTCACTTTCTTAAACGTACCAGAGAAGTTCGCGTTCAAGATAACGGAAGAAAATACTCCCGTTGGGTCCAAGCTTATAGCTCAATAATTTCCTGTCAACTCTAGTAAGGAGGAAGGTTAAGATTCAATCCTCACTGTAAAAATTTGTATTCATATTGATATAGTTATATGATTAGATTTGACGGGATGGATCTGGCAGTGTGATCAAACTACCTGGCTGATTTGTATTCATATTGATATAGTTATATAATTAGATTTGACGGGATAGATCTGACAGTGGGATCAGGCTACCTGGCTGGATTTGGATAGGGGTGGCCGGGTGGGTTTCGCTTTCTCTCACTAATTTGATTTTCCTTCTCGGTGTCTCTCTCTCAGGGTATGAACTTTTTCCCTTTTGATTTCTGAAACTCTGAAAGTATGTCTTTACTTATCTAAAATAAAATCCAAACTAACATTCTTGGTGTTGAATTGCTTTAGGTATAATTGTTTCTGCAGCTGAAATTCACATCTTGGAGAACGATCCAATCTTTCGTGTATAAATAATAATTTCACCTAAACATATCTAATCAAAGAATCAAACAATGAATCCTCTCTCAGTTTCGTCGAAACCTCTTAGATTCTCTCTTATCAATTTCATCTCCATCATCATAATAATCTTCTATGTGAATCCAATCACAGCTAGCCATAGCATAACTTTCAGATCAAAAAATCTCTACCCAGAAAGTATAGTTTGGGATCAATCTGCACAACATTTCTTAATCAGTTCTTTATACTATCCCAAAATCAGCTCCGTCTCAGATGCTGGTGTTATCGAAACTCTTATTCACGATACCGATCTTCCTGCTAATTGTACAATCAACGGAATCACCATCGATAAGACTAATCGTCGTCTTCTTGCTGTTGTTCATTCCATCGATGAAGAACGACCCCATTTTGATGCCCTAGCTTCTTACGATCTTCGGTCTCGTCAACGTCTCTTCCTCTCTCCTCTGACCGATGATGACGTTAACGCCGTTAATCCAATCCGTCCAATTGCTAACGACGTTACCGTTGATTTCAAGGGGAACGCTTATATAACCAGCTCAGCTGGTAATTTCATATGGAAAGTCAATGACAAAGGAGAATCGTCCATCTTCTCTAGATCTAATGCTTTTAAAAAGTACCACGTGGAAGCTGATATGATGTGGAGTTTCTGTGGGCTGAATGGGATTGCTTACGTCAGCAAAGGTTACTTGTTGGTGGTACAGTCGAATACCGGGAAGATGTTTAAAGTCGACGAGGATAACGGAAAAGCCAAGGTGGTGTTGTTGAATAAGAATTTAACGGCAGTAGATGGAATTGCTGTTAGAGACGACGGAGATGTGGTGGCTGTTTCACATCATACAGCTTGGTTATTGAAGAGTGATGATAGTTGGGGTGAAGGTGTTGTTTATGATGAAATTGCACTCGATGTTAAGAAATTTGCTTCTGGGATTGCTGTTAGAAATGACAATAGAAGGGTCTATGTGTTGTATGGGAATGTGGATGAGGCTTTGGTGGGTCACATGGGTGGGGAGAATGTTGAAAGAGAGGAATATGAGATTGAAGAGATGGAATGGGAAAAGGAGAGTCAAGAAGAGAAAATTTGGATCTATGTTTTGGTTGGTTTTGGATTTGCTTATTTTATGTTTTGGAGGTTTCAAATGCGTCATCTTGCCAAAAACATGAACAAGAAGACTGCCTAGAGTTATCATAGAGAGTGTGAGAGGATGCATTGTAATTTTCTCTTTTTTTGTTTAGGTTTTAATTTTAATGTTGATTTTGGATGATTGTGTTTTGAACTTTTGATTTAATAACTATCTGTACAAATTTTGCAAACAAGAACTAAAGATTATCATATCACAAACATTGCATCAGCTGCCGATTACATCCGACTCGAAGCTTGCCGAAATGTAGCCTTTAACAGAGTTGTTTTATTATCACAAAGGAAACTTCTTATTATTGGCATAGCATTTTTTAAAATTCTATTCAAACATAATACATAGTATAAAACAATCAGTCTGAAAAGAAGACTCTGAAAGGATTACAAAGGTCGGCTTAACATAACATAATACTGAATTTGATAAGTCTTAGTAGTACAGGCTCATCATTTTGGAACTGCAGTTGCTTCTACTTTGAGTCCTGCTGGGGTGCCGCTTTGATGAACAAGTGGTGGCGGTGTTACTTTCTTTGTTGATTCTGGTATTTTGTCCTTTGGTAAGGTTGTTTGTGGTTGTGATGCTGGAGAGTTGTGTTTATGCTCCGCAAATGGTGATTTTGCTTTCTCCTTATCATTTTTTTTGTCAGAAGACTTTGGCTTCGATAATCCAGCCTTTTCCCTGAGCATCTTGAACTTTTCGAAGAACTTATGCTTGATGTCGGGATTGATAATATGAGCTTCAGCAGTGTCAGCTGAGAATAGGGTGATTGCACCCAGTCCCAGAGCCCCGGCACTCAGCATTGCATCCCTACGTGATACGCTCACGACTTTTTGGCTTTTTGGCTGTTGCTCTATAATCATTTCATTTCTTACCTGCACCATGAATAAAAGAGAATATTGTCGTAATTGTTATCTTACAATTAGTATATTAAATAAAGTTTGATAAAGCAAAATAAAAAAGTTCTGAACATTAAACAAACAACGGAAGCCTCATACAGCATGACATATTCAGATCATGTTAATGGAAGATTAATCACATTAGAAAACCATCCGTCCTTTCTGTGATACTAGATATATTTTGAAGTGCAAAAGATAAAATTGAGATATACAAAAACTACTAGACTATTCTCATACCTAGTCTGATTTGGATCTAACTTCAAGCATGTTAACCATAACTCGTTGACCTCCTATGTTAAGGTCTACAACCATGTATGCACCTTTATGTTTGATTTGTTTGTGTAATGAGACTGCTATGAGATGCCGCTTTGAACAACTGTTGAGTTGTAAGGTCTATGGAGGTACATATCCTAATGCATACCAGTGACCTTACACAGGATAAGAGAGTTGGACAACATAGTACATATGAGCTTTCCCGCATGGCCCAAAATTTGAAGATAACACGACAAAAAGTATAGCCAATCATGGTGATTATACTTCACTAAGTCATTTTCTCTACACCAAAATTAGTGATAACAAAAGAAGTAGAAAGTCATTATCTAGTCATTCTCCTACCAATTACTGGGCAATGGGATACAGAATCTGACTGAACTCAATGACACTTGAAATTGGAGGTTGTAATTAAAAAACATAAGAAAACAAGAAGCGGTAGACACACCCATCAGAAAGTTGGGGCAGACTGAACATTGCATACACTGTGTGCGCTCAAGTGCTGCCATAGATCATCGGAAAAGCTGTGTTACAACGACACGGACACGGTGTCGGTGTCCTGTGTCCAGTACGTCCCTTTGACACAGCAACTTAAAAAAATAGAAAACGGGGACACGGTATACACAAAGTAGATAAATAGGTTAACATAGATAGCGAGAGAAAATATATAGAGAGTATCTTTGTATTACTAAAGATAAAAGCTAAAGAATATCTTTTTAACCAAAATTAAAGCTTATTACTTAAGATAAAGCTTACAAAATATCTTTTTCACCAAAGATAGAAGCTTCTCAGGGAAGCTAATAAGGTATATTATCAGAGAATATCCTAACAAACATATTAATAATCAAATTTAGAGTAACTAAGGTCTTTTATATTTTCAAATATATTTGTCGGTAAGTAAGCCGTATCCGACGTATCGGACACGCATATCCGTGTCAATACATATCGACACGGCTCAAAAAAAAGTTGGAGTGTCGTTGTAACACAGCGGAAAAGGCATTGTAAGAATAACGGTAACCATTTATTTTCAATAGCAAGTGACCAAAGTGGTATCTTACCTGATTCTTTATCCTTGTAAGAATTACTTTCGAAAAGGAAAGGATCACACCCTATAAGTACTGCCCATGACGAGCCTATTTCTAAGAGATCAGATTGGATGATAACGAGATATGAACCAAAGATTCTAAGCTGTCAACAACAACTGCGATCAACCAAAGCTAGCTTTTCAGCTGGCCACTAGTGACACATTGCTATCTGCACTATGCTCAAGAGAATATGAAAGGCATGAAAAGGGAGGTTATGGTGAAGAAAGTCTAAGTTAAGAAAACTGGAATCTCACTGTTTCCTATGTATTTCTTCACACATTGAAGAATATCTAATTTTCATAACAAAGGTTCCACTCAACACAGTTACAATATCGTAACTTGCAATATAGAATACCACCAAAATATACAAATAGAATTTCTATCTACCGTGTCATTGTCAAATAGCCAAAGATATTCATATTGTGTAGCACAGTACATGGAGTTCTTACCAGTAACCCTGTTTTATCTAGCAAATGCAACAAAATCATAGTTAGGAAACGAAATCCCGTGCTAATCAACAATCTCAGAGTCAAAACAAAATCGGTGTAGTTATCAATAAGCAATACACATTGACAAGTAGTTGCAGAATTTTTCTAGAAATGTGCTTTTATTGGCAATAAGAAGTTTCCTTCATAGCAAAGAGAATAGAAATGTAACTGTTCTGTTGAAGTGAACATCTATACTTTGATAAATGATATTTAAGAGACCTCACCTAGCCACAAAACGATAACACACTAGAAAGTGAAAACCATCAATAATGACTGCAATTTGAGATACCAGACGTGATCAGCTAAATCCAACTCACCAAATCAAGAATTTACGTGTTTAGGGGAGTGTTGAAGATATTTCCCACTTGTATAAAGTGAGAGCCTAACTAATCTAGACCGTAATATCATGTGTAGATTTCACAATTACCAATTGGCTTGAATCGGTTGCCAATAAACTAAGCAGTCTCCAGTCTACTGATCAATTTCTTACAAAACGGTATGTATGACACAGTAGAAATTCTCTTAGTATCAGCAGGTTAACTCTTCTCTTAATTCGATTCATTCAGTCTTAGAAATGATTTACACATTTGCACTAAGTAAAAACTCAATCAATCACGGTATCTTACAGTGTAACTATAATTTAGCTTATAGCAGAGTAAGAAAATTAGTAGTATTAGGTATTAAGCATATTGAGGTGTAAACAAACAAAGCAAAGAAGAAAACCAAGAAAAGGACAATGTAGGTAATTAAAATTAAATAAATTATTTATTTTTGGGTACCTGAAAATGATTTTTTCTAACTAAAGTTAGCTCTGTTCGACGTTTGCTAGTTGTTGTTGATGATCCTTTATTAGTTCCTGAAAATGGTGAAGAAGAAGAAGATGATGGACCAACTGTTTTCAAAGACAAACAAGTCATTTTTTTTTCAAAAAGATCACTGATTCACTGCTGATATGATCTGATCAGATTAGATTTCTTTAATAAATAAGAAAAACTTCTTACTCTCACTCGATCACTCAGGAAAAGAATTACTCTGGAGAAGAAATCTTCACACTGAAACTGTTGTTGAAAATGAAGTCAACTTTTGAATTTACTATTAGACCCACCAGTCACGTATATTTCGATTTTCACGTTTTAGATTGGGTAAGAGTAAGACTGGCACTGGCAAGTAAAGGTTTCAATGCCGTGACCTAATTATTCCAAACCCCAACGATATTAGATAATCCAACTATTTTATCCAAAGTCCGGTTCAATACTTGTGTGAATCTGCACAAATTTCCTGGTTCGAAAGATTTTATTTGGTAATGCATACGAATTTGTAGTGAATTTTGGGATGTAATTTCTTACTTCTTTCAAAACGGGAAGTCGATAACTGTTCATGTTAGATGGAAAAGTTGTTGGATCACTAATGCTAGGTATGCTGAGACGAATCTATCCCGACCGAGAGAGTGGAGTGGTTTTAATTTTAGCATTGTTAATAGGAGGGAAGAAAATTACATGAGGAGGGAAACATCGTGGGTGTGAAATAAAATTTAGAAATTTGCCTTCTATTTTTCTTTTGTTAACTAGAGTTAAATCCATTCAACTACCTAACCCTAAATATCTAATTTCCTATTTCACTCAGTCTAGCGTTATCGAGGGCTACAAGCTACAAAAAAAAGAATTTAGAACTACATAATAAAATAAAATAAGGATATTTTGAAATAATTTTAAAAATCCTTTATCCATCTAGTTTAATTAGTATTAATAATTTTATTAGTTGTTAAATTAGTTAAAATTATACTGTAATTAATTAATTAATTAATTAATATTTTAAAAAAATAATTTTAAATTTTTTTAAATTTTTTTTTAAAAAAAAATCAAATTTTTTTTAAACAAAAATATTTTATTTTTCAAATTTTTTTTTACTTTTTTTGATAACATCATTGTATAATCGGTAGTTTTGACAATTTTGATTACTACCGTTATTCAATAAGCCTCAGATGGAATTTTTCTACTATCATAATCGGTAGTTTCGGAAAAGTAGTTATCTACGACTATGAATTTTTTCAATTTGATAATATTGTTGAAAATGTTGGAAATTTGATAAGTTTTACATTTTGAATTTGGGGCAACATATACAATCAGTAGTTAAAAGAATTTATTCGACTACCGATTGTATATGTTGAAAATGTTGGAAATTTGATAATGTTTTCAATTTTAAATTTGGGGCAACATATACAATCGGCAGTTAAAAAAATTTCTTAGACTACCGATTGTATATGTTGGAAATTTGATAATTTTTACATTTTGAATTTGGGGCAACATATACAATCGATGGTTAAAAAAATTTCTTAGACTACCGATTGTATATGTTGAAAATGTTGGAAATTTGATAATTTTTTCAATTTTGAATTTGGGGCAACATATACAATCGATAGTTAAGAAAATTTCTTAGACTACTGATTGTATATGTTGAAAATGTTAGACATTTGATAATTTTTTCAGTTTTGAATTTGGGGCAACATATACAATTGGTAGTTAAAAAAATTTCTTAGACTACTGATTGTATATATGTTGAAAATGTTGGAATTTTGATAATTTTTACATTTTGAATTTGGAGCAACATATACAATCGGTAGTTTCGGCAAATTAGTTACCTACCGATTATGAAAGTAGCCCCACAAATAAATTTTTCCAAACTTTAAATTTTTCAAATTTTTCTAGTACCATAATCGGTAGTTTCGGAAAATTAATTATCTACCGATTATTTATTTTAATTTTTTTCTAACAAAAAATTAATTAATAAAAATTTATCAAAAGAAAGTAAAACAAAAGCTGAAAACAAAAATTATTTAAAAAAATATTGAAAAAAGATTATTTAAAAAATAAATAAATTATAATAAATTATAATTTATCTAATTTAATTAATTTTTAAATTAAAAATATTATAATAATACTAAATAAAAAAAATAGTTTAATATCTAAATGGTAAAAAAGTAAATTAAACTAGTTCAGGTAACTTAGTATTTTTATCATTTTAAGACACCCTTTATCTTTTATCCTTGGATGGGAATAAAATAAATCACCCTGAATTCCTTTTGTGTAACCTTCAAAACCGCTAGGTTATTTAGGACCTTCCTTGTAAAAACCCCGTCAACAAGATTGGATCTTGATGTTAATCAGTAATTAGACATCGAATCAGATATAAAAACCAAATACTGTTAAATCATACAGATCCAAATGTTAAAAAAAAGTTAAATGATTATATAAATATGATGCAGCAAATCATCAGAATGAGCACCATCTTTCGTTACACCAAACCAGTTGATGACCAAAAATTAAATGATATAGGATCATATAATTTAAAGTCAGACCCGAAGTAGGTCCTTTATTAGATAAGCGAAAATCGTTTATCCACTGTCAACACGACCTAGTCTTCATCTTTAAAAGTTTAACTTGGGAATGGAGATATAGGTCAGAATGAATAGAATATGATCAGGAGTTAGTGGAAGTGTTAACCAATTTGGGCTTGTAAACTTGTTTCTAGGGTTATAATTTAACTAGTGGATGATAAGATAGATTTTGAAGAGAAAAAAAACATTCAGTTAATCCTTTGGTCCTAGTAGATCAAAAAATTTAATTCCACCCCTTATGTTTCCCTTATTTTCTTCCCTTTTATTAATAACATTCACTATTTTCTCCCCTCCTATTAACAACACTCTTTAATTTTTATCATCCCAATGTTAGGATTTAGAGTAACAACAGTGGGGTTGGTATATTGGCTAATTTACCAGTTACCACCCTTCAGTGGGATAGATAAACCAGAAAAACGAGTTGGTAGATGGGTATATTGGGGGGTTTTCCCATCGAGGCTCAAAGAAAGTCGGTCGTCTATGTTTGAGACGATCGACTCACATTGAGCCGCTTGGCCCATTTCTAGATTATAGTCTTCCAGCGGATTCTAACGATGAATATCTTCGTATGGGAAAAACAACATCATACAAGTATCTTTCATCGTTTGTGAAACTATGATTAATCATTTTGGTCCAACGCATTTACGAAAACCAATCTAGGCAAATGTTAGAGAAATATTAAAGCAAAACCAGGATAGGGGTTTTCCAAGAATACTAGGTAGTCTTGACTGCATGCATTCGGTGTGGCAAGGATGTCCTGTTTATTGGGCGGGTCAATATAAGGGTCATTACCCAAAACCAACTGTTATTTTGGAAGTTGTCGTTACTTATGATTGTTGGATATGACATGTTTTTTTTGGTCTGCTGGGTTGACAAAATAACATAAATATTATGTACAAATCGCCTATGTTTGAAGACATCAAGTATGGAATTATTCTCAATGTAAGTTTCAATATCAATGGGAATCAATACACTCGCGAGTATTATCTTACAGATGGAATCTATCCTGAATGGTCTACCTTAATTCAAGTGTACTGTCATCCCCCCTCAGGCGTAGTAGGATGCTCAATGAAGTATTTTAACAACCAGCAAATTATTTGAGAAAGGATGTGGAATGTTCTTTTGGAATCCTGGAGCGAAAGTTCATTATCATTTGTGGACCATACCGTGGTTTAAGTGCTCGTGAAATGCATAAGATTGTGTTGATACGCATAACTATGCATAACATGGTAATTTAGGAAAACCGACGTAATATGAATTGGACTAACTACCCTGATGAAGATTGGAGGCCTGAAGTTCGACCAACAAGAGGGATAACTTCAAGGAACTTTTCATAAATGACTAATGACATTCATAACCAAAATTTGTATGACAGGTTAAGACAAGACCTGACTTTGAATCTTTGGGCCGAGTTTGGAAGATCGGGCGGGTGTAGTTGAAGTTATGTTTGATTTATTTTCTTTTAAGCACTTTTAAAGTTAATTTCAAGTAATTTGTTGTTTTAAATAAACTAATTTTAATTAATTTATTACAAATTTTTATTTTATGTAATATTTATTTCAATATGGATGACATGGAGTGCAACGGCTATTTTTTTAACCGTTGGCGATAAACACTTGAACGAGCGATAAAGACTTAGCCACCAACGGCTAGTTCATCCAACGACTCTCAATTCATCCCATATATATATATATATATTCATCCTTTTCCAAGATAAATCACACCTCCCACAAAAAATTTATATATACTCCCACTATAATCTCAATATAATCGCGTTTTAATTTTCTGAAATATGGCTCAACATAAATTTACTCAAGAAAAAGATTCATTTCTTTGCAGAAAATGTATAATGTGTTATCCCGCTAGTGGTACAGAACTACGACCAAATGGTTTTGTGAGTCTGAGTTATTGGACGAGCATTCATGAAAACTTTTGATTATAATTGTAATATGGGTAACGTTTTTTCTACGATTTCAAAAATAAAAAAACAAGTAGCATAATTTATAGTTTTAGTTCAGATTGTCAATCGATATTGACTTATGGGTGAAACCAAAAATAAGAATGGAGCGAGATCTTTCATCAAATGGCGAAGATGGAAAGGAAAGAATTTCAAATATGAAGCTTGTTACCACATCCTTAAGGAGTTCCTCATAACCCATTTGAATTGTTAATTTTTTTCCACTTTCTTTATGTAATGCGTATTTCAAGCTATGAAAAAACTATAACTTCGGTGAAAACAGACAATTATATTTAAAATAACTAACTATTACATCTTAATTATTAAACTACTAAACTAACTAACTGTTACAATATCCAAGAAACTGAACCTGATCATCATCTGAAACATCATCTTCACCAATTGAGTTTTTAGGTTACAATTGTTGTTCTTCCACCTGCTTTCCTAACTTTTTATATTCCATTTGTCATATAAACTTTTGTCGTCTTTAATTGTTGTGGTGTCCGTATAAAAATATTATGCTTGTCATGGTGGTTAACAAATTTCTATTGATAAAGACGAATTTTTTTTCAACTCCTTATTCATGAGCTTCTTGTCAACCGATATCTGTTTTTCGGTTTTTCGTTGGTGATCCATAAACTCGGTCATATTAAAACCTTCAGACCCTCCTTTTTTGGTTAATTTTCTCGTTAATTTGGTGTAGTTCTTCCTAAAAAATTATTTGTTGGTATTAGCGGCATTGAGATCGAAATTAGGATTTCCTGAGTTATCCGGTGAAGAAAATGGTGAACTGATATTTAAATTTGGTGTATGGGTAAAAGGAGAATATGGTGATCTTTCAAGAATTTGTTGCGTATTTTCTAAAAACAATGGATTATATTCGGGCAATACTTTAAAGAAATGGTAACAACTTTCATATTCAAATTGTTGGTCGTTTTTGTGGTGCCAGTCCGGCCGACACTTTCAATCGTGTAATTTACAAAAAAAAATTTATAAAGATCACATACAAATTGAATTTAAAAAAATAAAAATTAAGATATTTAATATAATTTACTAGATTAAGTTCGACTTGACCACTCGCTTTAGCACGAGTGATTTTAATGACATGAGCAACATATAAGGCTACTCGTTTAGTGATTTTTAGAAGCGACCTGAAAAATCCCGCCCTATCACGGTTACAGATGTTCATTGTTTCCTCTTTAAATTTATGAAATATGTTATCCCACAAGGTGCTGCATGTTTGAGATGCACCATTAATACTACCTTCTGTGAAATGAAAATAATATCTGCAAATGCTTTCATTTTCGGCTACTATAAATTTTACACCACGAACTCTGGTTTAAGAATTAATTTTCTGGTTTTAAGAATTAAAATCCATTTTGCAGAAAAAATAGGAGAGTTTTGTTTTATATTAATACAAATGTGTAAGAAATTGAGGTGCAAAGAAGGTGTAAGTTGAATTGAGTTTGAAATAGGCGGGTCTATTTAGGACAGTTGGATGAGATTACCGTTTGACGATGGAGTCTATGCCGCGTGATAGACTTTATATGGCCGACGATATAGTCTATGTCACGCGTCATAGGTTTTATCGACCGACAGAGTCTATATCGCTCAAGAGACTCTATCGCAGTGGGAACATAGGTAAATATACCAGTTTGTCCTGCCAATTCATCCATTTGTCCTGTCCATAATGGTCTAAAATGGGCAAATTAACCTATTTACCTTGTCCGTAAGACTTGGCCTTATATTACAGACCTTATAAGTTTGACATATTTACAGTACTTTGCTATCGTAACCAACTTTTATAAAAAAAATGGTTTACTTTGACCTCGCATGGTTCCCTCAAACTAACATCAATGATCCTCCCACCTTCGTTCGGATAAGCTGTTTTTTACTAATCACCAACGTCATTCTTGAGAAACATCATCTTTTTCCATCACTGAGCTGATCCAGCTCTAGACATTGCACTGATTTGACTTGAACCACACTCTCGGGTCCAATTGTGAATCCACCAAAGATATTTTCAGCTTTTCCCTTTGTTTTCCTATAATTTTTAGCTTTCTTGGTTAACTGGTCTAGTCTTCTTTGTATTATGGGCTTGGCTAATTTTCTCAATGAGTGCAATGTTATTGTTATTACTTATTCGAAAGATTTAAGTAATAAATATACTAGATTTGTTCTCGGTGCGTACTTCTTTTAGCAAAATTGACATATAACCCGTACTATGTACCGGTTTCGATGACAATTTTTGATTTCGTATGGGGGCTTTGCCCTGTCCCGTCGTGATGCATTAAACATGGTGAATATGATGTGCAATAAACACATATTGTGCATGTTTCTTGTAACTCAGTCATGGTACTATTGGTTGATTCAATAATCCACACTCCTTCCCTGCAATGGTTTCTTCTAACATTCTCAGCAACCTCGGATCCATCTCTAACCCAACGCCCTATTCCATATTTATTTCGAGTTTCTGGAACATCGAAAATAGCCCACAAAGTCCATGGAAAACCTGGTGTAACCAAGCTGGTTGTTCAGGTGTTTTGTCAAACACTTGTTATGCACGACCTGGAGGTGTTGTTGGTGTTGAGAAATATCTTTTGTAGCTCTCAAA